>CM031936.1:24138397-24580551 GCA_018703725.1 Brassica juncea
GCACGCTTCAACCAAGAGAAGGTGGCGATCTATGGGTGCAACATCCCTACGGAAATATCCGCCTATAAGAGAGGCTGTTGGGGTCAAAATCGGTCAATGACGAAATCGTCACCCCGAAAATCCTCGAAAGAAAAGCCAAGCGACGATCAAATCCAAGAAACGGGTCGTCGCTCGATAAAACTCACGGAAGGCTCGTCCACTCCCATCTGGCGCCAACGGTGAGGGTCCTGGCGCCCATCCGTGCGATCATCTCATGATCTCGGGCAATGGCAGCATCTTGGTCCCTTGAAACCCATGTCTGGATCGTCCGAGATCTACAATGAGTCTTCCGTAAAGCCTTCCCGATTGTTTAAAAGATTCATCTTTTAACACATCTAAAGCTCGAAGCCACATTGCTCGCATCCTCGACGACGGAAAATCTACAAATCCAAGTCCATCTCAAATCCCGATACTCGAGGAATATCGTTGGATTAGAAACGATTATCTCGAAATCTACGGCTAAAGACCTTCCCAAACTCAAAGATTTCCCGCAAACGACTAACGGGGGAAAGATCGAAACAACGAAAAACACGGACGGCAAGATGTCCTGGCGATGGCGGCACCCCGGCTGGCGCCGACGGCACGCGGGATGCGGTTGGCGTGGCGCCGGCGGCACCCGGCCTGGGCGGGCGGCATGCGGGCGCGGGGCTAGCCGGCGCCGGCGGCACCCGGCCTGGCGCCGGCGGTACGCGGGAGCGGGCTGGCCTGGCGCGGCGGCACGCGGGACGACGGGCTGGCCTGGCGCCGGCGGCAACCCCGGCCTGGGCCGGGCAGCACGCGGGACGCGGCCCGGCTGGCGCCGGCAGCACGCGGGACGCGGGCGGCCTGGCGCCGGCGGGCACCGGCCTAGCGCGGGCGGCACCGGCTGGCGCGGCGGCACCCGTCCGCGGGCCGGCCTGGCGCCGGCGGGACGCGGGCGGCCTGGCGCCGGCGGCACCCGGCCTGGCGCCGGCGGCACGCGGGACGCGGCTGGCCTGGCGCCGGCGGCACACCGGCCTGGCGCCGGCGGCACCCGTCACGCGGGCCGGCCTGGCGCCGGCGGCACCCGGCCCTGGCGCCGGCGGCACGCGGGACGCGGGCTGGCCTGGCGCCGGCGGCACCCCGGCCTGGCGTCGGTCCGCGGCCCTCGTCCCGGTCTTGGTCCTATCGTGTCCGGTTCGATCCCATCTTAGCTTGTTTGGATCAATCTACGCGAGTTTGGTACGACCACGGTTATTCTGAAACACCACTATCTCGACTTTACGAGGAATTGAGGTTCCTTCGGAAACACCGAAACCTTCAAAGACCGTCCTTTCGAAAAACCGTAAAAACGCCTAAACGGCCCAACGTGGTCAAAACGGCCCACGTACGATTTTCCGAAAAGGAAGGATAACTATGACGGTTTATCCTTATCCTCACATAAGAGATAAATGTCAAGTTTCCAGAAGATAAATGTCAAGTTTCCAGAAGATAAATGTCAAGTTTCCCGATAAACACGAAGATGGACGAAAATGGAAAAAGCCCGACTCAGCCCGCGAGAAGATAGACTGTCTTAGGAGGAGTATATAAGGAGAGCTTTGAGCATGAAGCAAACCAGATCACAAACTTTCACGCACTTAGCACTTAGAGCGATATAGCATTCTTTTATGTTTTAACTAGCGAGCTGCGGCTCAACTAGGATAGACTTAGGCGACCAGACTAGCGGACTCCTCGACAGCCCTTACGGCCGGTTTCTTTTCTTGTTGTACACGCTCAAACGAGAATTCAGAAATAAGATCTCTTTCGCTCAACTTTTACGATTTCTATTTTCGCAACTTTATTTGATTGTTTCGTGTGCGGCCCAGCAGATATCCGGGACCTTCAAGGAAGATCGGGCTAACTCGGTTTTCCTCCACAAATCTTTATCGGAAATTGACGGTGTGAATTTCGGTTCCGACAGTTTGGCGCTAGAAGGAGGGTGGTTACGGATCTATCTATCTCGCAACTGCACACGCTCGATCATGTCTACCGACGTCACCAAGGATCAGCCAGCGCTAGACGGAACACCCGTCGACGCCAACGCTGAGAAGACTCCAGCTGGAGATGCGTCCGCAGTCACTGCTGATGCAAACACTGAGGCGCTCAGGCAGATGAAGGAACTGTTTACCTCCGCCCAGGCGCGGGCGGAAACAACAGGACAAGCTGATAACCTCTCTCGCAAAACAGGTCGACACCTTAACTGCGAGGAGCAAGTTGCCGCGCGGATCCACCAAGGCACGCCGCGGCAGAAGACTCGACTTCGGATCTCCCGAAGCACGAGAAAAAGATGGCCCGAAAGAGCCCACTCCCGAGGAAACGGCTCCGAAAGGACAGCAAACGACCTCGCAGAACCTTCCACTCCCGGCGACGGGAAACAAGGAAAGCGACGTCGAGCGCATCAATCTAGATATCAGCGACCAATCGGATCCTTCCGATGAAGACGCTGACATCCACCCCAGGAGAACCCGAAGCCAGTCCGCTCGGCAGACGGTATCCTTCGATAGGCCCATGACAGAAGAGGAAGAAGAACTCTACTGGATGGAGTAGGAAGAACTCGCGGAAGATCAAACTCGGATCTATCGCGACCAGCGCCGACAGGTTCGGAGGAACGCCGGCAGCAATAGCGAGATCCATGATCTCCGCGAATCTCTCAAAAAGACCGTGGCCGAAGTGAAAGCAGTAAAATCGCAAATCCATCAGGCGACCAGTTCCGCCCCCGAGATCGATAGACTTCTCGAGGAAGCACGGAAAACGCCATTCACCACTCGGATCACGGAAACACGCATCTCAGACCCAGGGAAGATCAAAATCCCAGTCTATGACGGTACGACGGATCCTAAGTCGCACCTGCAGTCCTTCCAGATCGCAAGGGGTAGGTGCAAACTCCCGGAGCACGAACGGGACGCAGGTCATTGTCTTCTCTTCGTCGAGCACCTCAAAGGTGCTGCGCTCGAGTGGTTCTCCCGGCTCAAAAGGAACTCCATCGGAAACTTCCGCCAACTGGCCTCGGGGTTCTCAAACAGTACTCCATGTTCATGGACAGAGAAACGTCCGACGTGGATCTATGGAGTCTAGCTCAGAAGGAAGACGAGTCACTCCGCGACTTCATGCAAAGATTCAAACTGGTGATGGCCAGAGTAACGGGCATCAGCGACAATGTCGCAATCGACGCCCTGAGGAAAACTCTCTGGTACAAGTCGAAGTTCCGAAAGTGGATACTACTGGAAAAACCGCGGACAATCCAGGATACTCTCCACAAGGCAACGGACTTCATCATCATGGAAGAAGAGATGAAGCTTCTATCGCAGAAGCACGGACCGCAGAAAACCGCGTCCAAGAAGAAACCCTCTCGTAACGACAAGTACGTCCATCACGAAGGGGAAGACGCCCAAGGCGAGCATAACTACGCCATCAACTCGGAGCAAGGCAAAACCTCCGGAAACACCTGGACCAGGAACCAGTACAAGGATAACTCCTACTGCGAGTTCCACGAGACCAGAGGTCACTCCACTGCGAACTGCAAGGTTCTCGGCGCCCGGCTCGCCGCAAAACTCCTCACCGGCGAACTATCAAAGGTCAAGAGTATAAAGGACTTGCTCCTGGACTCCGACCGCCCAAAGACCAACAAAACTGTCTCCGAGGACCGCGCGACCGAAAACCAATCGGGGGAAAAGCGCGGAAGAAGACAGGACGACCAAGGGAACAACAGCAGTCGCCAGAGGGTAAACATGATCATCGGAGGATCACAGTTCTACCAAGACTCTGTCTCATCGATAAAAGCCTACGGGCGAAAAGCCGAGACAAGTTCCAACTGGTTCCCAGACAGCGATGTTCCTAACCACACAATCGCTTTCGAGGAACACGAGACCGTCGGAATCGACAAACCTCACTGCGATCCTTTGGTAATCGACCTGGTCATCCAGGATCTCAAAGTCGGCCGCATTCTCATCGATACAGGAAGCACGGTCAACGTCATCTTCCGCGACACCCTTTACAGGATGAAGATCCCACTTGGGGAAGTCGTCCCTGAGCCAAAACCTTTGACGGGGTTTTCGGGCGTCACTACCATGACCCTCAGGAGAATTAAACTCCCGGTCATGGCAAAGGAAGTTACAAAAATCGTCGAGTTTGCAGTAGTCGACAACCCGGCCATCTACAACGCCATCAGGGGAACCCCTTGGATCAACTCCATGAAGGCAGTACCATCAACATATCACCTCGGTATCAAGTTTCCGACTGCGACCGGAACCGCAGCCATCTGGGGTAGTCAGAAACAATCGAGACTCTGTTACCTAGCCGAGTTCAAACTGCGAAAAGATCAGAACGCCCCTGCGGCCAACCCGAAACGAGCAAAGGAATCACATAACATTCCCGAGGACTCAAAGAAAGATGATCCAGAATCATCCAAACAGGCAACGATTCAAGACAGCGACAAAGCCTCTGAGTCCACCGCCGTGAAAGCAGACAGCTCGACCCCCGCACAAACCACCGATCCGACCAGCACGGTCGAAACGGCAACGCACGGGGAGTAGAAACGTCTGCGGCAACTATCAGAACTACGAGATGGCTTGATCCTCGGAAGAGGTACGTAGGCAGCTCGTCGAAACCCGGCGAGTTCAGCTATCCCCCTCACCAAAAAGGGGGGGGGGACTGGGTGCGTATACTCCTATACTCCTACAAAAACGCGAAAAATCCGCACATGTACTCGAACTTCTCGAAATTTTTAATAAAATTCTTTCTATCTTTCATGCTCACTAAAACACATCAACGCCTCGGAAAAACGAAAATCATATCTTCAAAAGAAACGCGAGACGTCGCAACTTCTTAAAAAGATAACAAAACTCGTATTATCCGCAAAAGACAGTCCGCCAGCGACTTAGAAATAACTCACGCCCGTCGATTGGCCCCGACGGACGCACACAAGAAACGTTTCACTCAATACAAACTCGTAGTCAGACCTACAAGGTCCTCTTACATCCGACAAGGATATCATAGCGCGCTATACAAGAAACCCAAAATTTTGGTTTAGCGTCTCGGAAAATTCCGAAGATAGCTCGATTCTTTTAACACAAGTCATATAAGCCGGCGACTAGTCGCGGACTTTAAACGAAAAGAATCAGGAAGAAATCACTAACAGGCAAAACGAAAGCCGATCAGTCATCGCACAGCCTTAAAGCTGAGAGTAAGCCTAGGTCTTGCCCTAAACCCAGTCTTGCTGGATCTTGACATCTCACAGACATAGTATCGTATACGAGATCCCAAAACATGTCTCTTATCGCTTACACCTAAAACGCTCGCTAAAAAGTAGCATACGGACCAAGCGACAAATAAAAAGAGTTAGGATACGAAGTGACTACTCGCATCCTTCCCTCTACACTTGACGAAAGTATAAATCAAAACAAAAAACGAAATCTCGCAAATTTTCATATTCATAAAAGCCGCAAAAGACGGCAGGATTCAAAGCCACCAACGGCCAGTCCCAAAACATAAGAATGCAACCTCCAACGGTCGCAGAATAAAATTACTAAAAACGGCCACACAGGGCCAAAAAATACGATTCACAAAAGGAAGTCAACATTGAGAAATCCGGATGCGGAAATCCCAAATGAACTAGCAGGCTGGTCCACTTCCTCATTCACGCCTTGAGCGTTCCCACCACCCTCGGCGTTCTCATCAGCTCCGGCCTCCACCGTATCCTCGGAAACCTCGATAGGTTCCGATAGTCTCCGGACTCTTTCTTCTACCGGAGGAACCAATGACTCAGCATGAGCGCACTCGGCCATGAAATCCTTCATTTCAGCAATCTCGGAATCAAAGGAGAAATCCGGGTTCTGAGACATGTGAAGGTTTACGACCGAACCCCGGCACTCGCGGAAATCACCAACAAACTCCTGAGCTTCTTTAAAACATTGAAACTCAGCAGCAAACGATCCCGCCCGTCTTGCCACCTCCGCTGCGACCATCCTTCTTCCTCTCCTTTCCGCCCGAACGAGAGCTCGAGCGTGAAGCTCAGCTTGCTTCGCGTTCTGCGCCTTTACCTCTTGTCGGAACCGGAAAAGCTCTCGCTCTGCTTCTGTGGTCTTGAAGTTAGCAATCCTGGATTTGCGGAAACTCGAGTCAAGCGCCTCGCTAAACACTCTTAGTCCCTGCATAAACTCAAGATCAGCAAGTATGCTTATATATAGATTCGAACACAAGGTTAAGAAGTTCGAAGGGCCAAACCTCGTTGACACGTTGGGAGCCCTCGGCAAAAACCCGTTGTTTCTCCTCATCCTCCAGCGACTCATCAGTAGTAAACTCCGGAGGAAGGCCATCAAAGAAGTTGTTAGGTGGAAAACCGCTGGCTCCGCCTTTTTCCGTTGGAGTAAAACTAGGTTTTTCTCCCAACGGTGAAGGACTTTCCGAGCCTTCCCCATCATCGATTTCCTTCCCCTTACGAGACCTCTGTCTGCGCCTCCGAGTAGGAGCTGCGGTGACAAGTTCGGCGTCGTACGACGGGACAGGATCTCGGGACCGATAAAGTCTAACCGCGTCTCGAATCCGTTCGAGGTGAAGGATTTCCAGAAAAACGGCCTTTGACGAAGAAGATCTCTCTTGACAAAGACGTCACCAGGCAAATGCGCAGTAGGATTGTTTCCTACGAAGCGAAACTTTTTCACTAAAACTCGCACTTCCGAAAAGGTGAAATAGACAACAGGGTTTTCGTCGTATTACCTCGGTTGAAGTTCCATGCTCGCGGAAATAGATGGAGACAGCTCTCCTCGACAGACTCTCCATCTATTTGGACGAAGAAGAAACGCTCCTGCCACGATTTGGGATTCGAAGTAGTCCCCTGAATCACGGCCATATCCTTCTTAGGCAGCATGGAGTAGTAACCATCACTCCCCGTCGGCCGAGTGCCCCAAAGACCTTCGAAATCGTCGGGACCAAGATCAATCCCGAGTTCGTAGCTAGCGATCAGTACGCCAAGCCAACTCTCCAAGGCAGGAACGCTGAGTTGGCTGATCGAAAGTTCGAAGCGGTGAAGCGCACGAACAATGGCACCAGGGATCGGGAACCACATGCGGCAGTACGTAAAGAAAGCTTCGTAACATGTAAAGAAACCTTGCGGAGGATTCCTTGCACTCTCGTTACCAACGGGAATCCGGAATTTGACTCCTTCAGGAACCTGGTAAAAATCTCGAAGAACCTTGAGATATTTACGAGAAACCGAGCTCGGCGCAAAAGGAGCACCGGGCTGCCTCAGAGGCCTCCCTCGGAACAGGGATCTCTGGCAGTGTTGGGGGCGAACCTACAAGGGCTCGGTAATACGCATTCTTCTTTTCCTCCTCGACCAACTCCTCCTGCTTCACCGTCACATAGGCAGGAGAGTCATCCGAGGATGAATGGGAAGAAGAGTTTCTCTTTGAGGATCTTGAAGACATTGTTCTTAAAGAGAGAGAAAGGATTCTTGAGAGAGAGAGTAAAAATCTTGTGATGAAGTAAGAATGAGATTACTTACTCCATCCATATAAAGGAGGTAAAATCACTATTTACCCCGATTTTCGGCAAACGATTACGTCTCAACACCTTCCCACACGGCTATACCGCAAGCTAGGATCCGACAGGCTCTACGGTTCCTAGCTAGCTGGGGGGCTAACTGTTGGGTTCAAAATCGGTCAATGACGAAATCGTCACCCGAAAATCCTCGAAAGAAAAGCCAAGCGACGATCAAATCCAAGAAACGGGTCGTCGCTCGATAAAACTCACGGAAGGCTCGTCCACTCCCATCTGGCGCCAACGGCGAGGGTCCTGGCGCCCATCCGTGCGATCATCTCATGATCTCGGGCAATGGAGGCATCTTGGTCCCTTGAAACCCATGTCTGGATCGTCCGAGATCTACAATGAGTCTTCCGTAAAGCCTTCCCGATTGTTTAAAAGATTCATCTTTTAACACATCTAAAGCTCGAAGCCACATTGCTCGCATCCTCGACGACGGAAAATCTACAAATCCAAGTCCATCTCAAATCCCGATACTCGAGGAATATCGTTGGATTAGAAACGATTATCTCGAAATCTACGGCTAAAGACCTTCCCAAACTCAAAGATTTCCCGCAAACAACTAACGGGGGAAAGATCGAACAACGAAAAACCCATGGACGGCAAGATGTCCTGGCGCTGGCGGCACCCCGGCCTGGCGCCGACGGCACGCAGGGAAGCGGTTCGGCCTGGCGCCGGCGGCACCCCCGGCCTGGCGCCGGCGGTACCGGGACGCGGGCTGGCCTGGCGCCGGCAGCACGCGGGACGCGGGCTGTCCTGGCGCCGGCGGCACGCCGGACGCGGGCCGGCCTGCGCCGGCGGCACCCGGCCTGGCGCCGGCGGCACCCGTCACGCGGGTCGGCCATGGCGCCGGCGGCACGCGGACGCGGGCTAGCCTGGCGCCGGCGGCACGCGGGACGCGGGCTAGCCTGGCGCCGGCGGCACCCCCGGCCTGGCGCCGGCGGCACGTGGGACGCGGGCCGGCCATGGCGCCGGTGGCACCCGGCCTGTGCGCCGGCGGCACCCGTCACGCGGGACGGCCTGGCACCCGGCAGCACCCGGCCTGGCGCCGGCGGCACGCGGGGCGCGGGCTGGCCTGGCGCCGGCGGCACACCGGCCTGGCGCCGGCGGCACCCCGTGTAACACCCCCGGACCGTCCTAGGCCGGACTAACCCGGAACGGCCCGGGAGGCGCCACAATTATAGCTCGCCGGACCGGATCGACCAAGAATCGAGAACAAATCCGGACTCCCGACCAACCCGTCCCGGTTCGCTATGTCCTCGGAGCCTACGGCCTAAGGCTTCGCAACCCGTACCGCGGTCTCCGAGTTGTGTCGACCCGGACTAGGTCTTATATCATTCAGCACACAATCACGAATATAAACATTCTTTTATTAATAATAGGTGGAAAGCGTCTTATAAAACATTACAACGAATATATCAGAGTTTGCGCGCACGGCCTAGCGCCAAAAAGAAAAGAAAAGAAAAGAAAAGTAATTATACATTCCAAAAGAGTCCTTGCTTATGCTTATGCCACTTCAAATCTACACCGGCCGCCTAACGTTCCGCCACCCTCTAAGCTTCCCACCTACTGGTTACCTGCATAGTAGGAGAGGGGATGAGTAATCAAGATTACTCAGTGAGTCCGAACAATAAACAACAACTACCCTCCCCAGCCCATGCTTAAAAACAAGCTCACAATACGCATACATTAACAATGCGTAAACAACACACAAACATGCAACAATGCTAAAATGCAATGCAACTAATCAATGCAATGAAACTACTCAATGCAATGCAACTAGACTCAATCCTAGACTCGACGCCTAGACTCAACTCTCAAAAATAAAAATACAAAGGCCTTTCACTCTTTGGAGAAGCCCTCGTCCCCCTCCCCCCACGTCCGATCATAAACACACAAGTCACATGATCGAAATCACCGGGAATTGGTTCACTCCCAATCTCACCCGGGCCGCAGCGTCCCGCAGCGCTCGTCCATGGGCGCTACCCACTTTCCTTTGACAAGCAATGGAGGGGCGGCTAACTCCACCACTGGAGAATCAGGTCCATCCCCCGATCTCACTCCAGGGTCCGCGCAAACTAGTCTAGATGCAACTCAAAACACTAGCGTGAGGGAGCTCCGCCTCTGACCAACACGCATTGCATCCTAGACTAAATGCACCTCACACGCAAAACACAAATCCTAGTCTAGATGCTCACAACTCAACTAAGCATGAGGGAGCTCATCCTCAAACCTCCATGCAACACAAAAACAGCATCTAAACTACATGCACCTATCAACTATAATGCATGCAACAACACACCCGCCAAGAGAGAGACACTCTCAACCTCTTGCGGTTCAACAATATTAAATCATCTAGATAATCATGCAACTAACTATGCACCATCAACAAAACAATATCTATATGACACAATGATACACAAATCACAACACAAATGCATGCTACACGCATCCTCCCCGGGGCCCTGCACAAAACCGATTAACTTTGCCCCGGGTCTCCACTTGAGACCCTCAGGTCTAAGCTCTCACCTGCATGCACAAACACACATTACAAGTCTTCGGAACCCACATTACAAGTCTCCGGAACCCACCTTGGTTGCTGACTACGAAGACTACCCTAACACCTCCGGATCACTCCCAAAAACGCTAAACTAAAGAAACCGAAAAACACTCCTTAACACTCGGTTTCTCTCTCTAAACTCACCTCTCTCTCTCTAAGGTAAGCTCTCATGGTTTTGGGATGAAGAATATGAATGGGAGGGGCTGGGTATTTATAGGAAATGGGGGCTGAGGCTGGCTGGACAAGTGGCATTCATACATGGTAAAATATGGACATTTGTCCATTTAGGTAACTTTGCTTGCAAGCTACTGGTTTCTAGAAGATTCAGCAGCTTGGTCACCAAGTTTTCATCCCTTGCAAGCCAAGACTCACCTTCTGGAAGCTCACAAACTTGGTCACCAAGTTTCCCTTCGGCCAATGAGAAATCGCCACGTGTACCGCCACATCACTCCTTCGCGGCAAATGGGAGGTCGCCATGTCATCTCTGGTCCACTTTTATCTTGCCACGTCACCAACTTCTAAAAATCTTCATTGAGTGTTTTTGAGTAGAAAAACCACTTCAAAATGCTCCCATGACGCTTCGTTTCATCAAAATCGCTTATCGGGACGGTCGGAACCGTTTTACCCGATAGTGCAGATTTTCGACCAACTCTTGATTCCTCCTGAAACAACTTGGTTTTGGCATGAACATATGCTCTAATATGACTCCCTTGAGCTGCCTAGATAAAGATTCTCCTTATTTACATTTCTTCAAAAATTTGCTTCTTGACGACCTTCGGTTTAGACGTATCGACCATCGCTTCTCGACCATGACCGTTTCTTGGCTCAACCAACTCATGGTCAAGGTCTTGACTTTTCTACCTCTGAACAGGGTCATTACATTCTCCCCCCCTTAATAGAATTCGCCCTCGAATTCTATAAGGTTGCTGACGTCTCCGCTTGATCTTCGAAGAGCTCTGGGTGACTCTGTCGAAACTTCTCTTCATCTTCCCATGTGATCACCATGCGGTTCTGCCTTCCCCAAAATACTTGAATTTGAGGAATCTCCCTATTCTTCAGTTTTCTGATACGCCTTTCTCCAATTCTGATCGGGCCTTCTGGATAGGTGAGGTCTTGTCTCAATTCTGGAATCCTTTCCGGCTCGATCGAATTTGGGTCGCGAATGTGCTTCCGTAACATGGACACATGAAATACAGGATGTAAGTTCATGTCCTCCGGTAGCTCTAACCTGTAAGCTACTTCTCCAACTCTTCCAATGATCCGATATGGACCAATAAAACGAACTGCTAACTTCCCGACTTTGCCGAAACGATCTTTTCCTTTCTGAGCTGACACTTTGAGATAGACCATATCTCCAACTGCAAATACTACTTCTCGCCTTCCTTGATCAGCATACTTCTTCTGTCGATCCTGAGCCTTCTTCATGTTTGCTCGAATGACTTGAAGCTTCTCCAATGTCTCCTCAATGACTCCTGGTCCGAATAATCTTCTTTCTCCAACTTCCGTCCAACACAGAGGTGTTCGACATGGTCTTCCATACAATGCTTCGTATGGAGACATAGCAATGCTGGCATGGAAACTATTGTTGTAGGAAAATTCTATCAAAGGTAGATAGTTTTCCCACGTACCTCTCCAGTCAAGAATACACAAACGTAGCATATCCTCTATCGTACGGATCGTCCTCTCCGTCTGTCCGTCCGTCTCTGGATGAAATGCAGTACTGATATGCAATTCTGTTCCCAATGCTCCTTGCAATGCTCTCCAGAATGCTGCTGTAAACCTTGGATCTCGATCTGAAATGATGTTCGCTGGCACTCCATGTAGTTTTACAATCTAATTGATGTAAAGCTCCGCCAACGTCTCCGTCTTGTCCGTGTCTCGAATTGCTAGCAGGTGCGCCACCTTTGTCAGTCGATCCATGATCACCCAAATCGTGTTGTTTGATCTTCCTCTTGCTACTGGTAATCCGGTAATCAGATCCATTGATACCGAATCCCACTTCCATTCTGGTATAGGTAAGCTCTGAAGTAACCCTCCTGGTACTTGGTGCTCAGCTTTGGTCTGCTGACAAACTTGACAATGCGCTACCCATCTTGCAACTGATTTCTTCATACCTTGCCAATGGTAATATCTCCTCATGTCTCTGTACATCTTGGTGCTTCCCGGATGTATACTCAGAAGTGATTGATGCGCTGTCTTGAGAATTTCCTCCTTGAATCCTCCTTCCTTTGGCACTGTGATCCTTCCGTTGAGTAGCAAAGTTCCGTCTTCCGCCATATGATATCCACTAGCATTCGGCCCTCCTTGCTCTTCTAGCTGCTCCATGATATTCTTCAGATTCTCGTCCTTCTTCTGCGCTTCTCGAATACGTTGAATCAAACTGGCTTGATTCACTGCTTGCATTCCCAATGGCTCGCTTGATTCTCCTTCCAATGCTGACAAAGTAACCTTCTTGAATTTGTCTGATAAAGCCTCCAAATCTCGCTCTGAATCTACTACTGCTCTTCGCCGACTCAAAGCATCTGCTACCACGTTTGCTTTTCCTGGGTGGTACTGAATCTGAACGTCGTAGTCCGCAATGAACTCCATCCACCGTCTTTGTCGCAAATTGAGATCTGCCTGAGTGAACAAGTATTTAAGACTTTGGTGATCTGTAAATACCTGAACCTTCTCTCCATAAAGATACGAGCGCCATATCTTCAATGCAAAAACAACGGCTGCCATCTCCAAATCGTGCGTGGGGTAGTTCTCTTCATGCTTCTTCAACTGTCTTGAGGCGTATGCAATAACCTTGCCTTCTTGCATAAGTACACATCCCAATCCTACCCGCGATGCGTCAGTGTAGACAACATATACCTTACCGGGCTCTGGTAAGGTAAGTACTGGTGCCGTAGTCAATGCTTCCTTGATCCTGTTGAATGCTTCTTCCGCACGCTCCTCCCAGACGTATGGGACTTCCTTCCCCGTCAATCGTGTCAATGGTTTCGCGATTGAGGAGAATGCCTTCACGAATTTTCGGTAGTATCCCGCCAATCCAAGGAAACTCCTGATCTCTGTCGCTGTGGTTGGACGAGGCCATTTCTGAATCACTTCAATCTTCTCTGGATCTACCGAAACTCCTTGCTCGGATACTCTGTGACCTAAGAAACCAATCTCCCGCTTCCAAAATCGACACTTGCTGAACTTGGCGAACAGTTTCCGGTCTCTTAGTCTCTCGAGTACCTTCCTCAAGTGCTCCCTGTGCTCCTCCTCGCTCCGAGAGTAGATAAGTATGTCGTCGATGAATACAATCACGAACTTGTCGAGGTAGTCGTGAAACACTTCATTCATCAGTCTCATAAATGCTGCTGGCGCGTTGGTTAACCCGAATGGCATTACCACAAACTCGAACTGGCCGTACCGAGTGTTGAATGCCGTCTTCATCACGTCAGTTTCTGCTATCGGAATTTGGTGATATCCCGAAGCCAAATCTATCTTCGAGAACCAACTTGCTCCTCTTAGCTGATCCAACAATTCATCAATCCTCGGCAAGGGGTACTTGTCCTTGATCGTGACATTGTTGATCCCTCTATAGTCGATGCACAGCCTCATACTGCCATCTTTCTTCTTCACAAACAAAACCGGAGCTCCCCAAGGTGAAGAACTCGGTCTGATGAAACCTTTATCTAGTAAATCCTCCAACTGCTTCTTGAGTTCTGCTAACTCAGCAGGTGCCATGCGATAAGGGGTTTTAGCAATGGGTGCAACACTTGGTTCCAAGTTGATGGTGAATGGATTGCTCCGGGGTGGAGGCAACTCCGTCAACGCCCGAAACACATCTTCAAACTCTTGGACCACTGGGATGTCCTCCATCCTTGACTCCTTTCCCGTCTCTTCCCCGATATACGTGAGCGATACCAAGTAGACCTCCCCGTCCACTAGTGCGTTCTCTGCTCTCATTGCCGTCACAAACGTTGCCGAGACGCTTGGATTGATTCCACAGTATGCCAACACAGCTTGATGGTCATTCTCAAACCACACTCGTCCTCTTGCACAGTCCAGCCACGCCCGATGCCTTGCCAGCCAATCCATTCCTAAAATAACCTCATGCCGCTCCATCGGCATAACAACTAGGTCGGCTAAAAGGGTTTCATGGTTTAACTCTATAGGTACACTCAACAACACCCTATTAGCTCTCAAGGTCTGACCTCCAGGGGTTGCCACTAACATATCAACCTCACACTCTACAAAGGTTCCTACAAACCTAGAGGCTACTTCCGGTTTCACAAAACAATGGGTGGCTCCCGAGTCAAACAACACAAAGGCAGGGGTTCCACCAACCAATAACGATCCTAAGGTAAGATCAACACAACAGCACTCATCCAGAATGCCAACAACACAGCAAAAAAAAATTACACAAAAATTATTTAAACACACAAAGAGAGAGTTAGCACCCAAACAAACCTGTCACAGGACCCCTCGACGGTCCTGGAGCGCTAGATGGAGTACTCTCTCCATCCAGAGCATACACTTTCCCTCCAGGTGCAGGACGCGAAGTCGGGTGTTCACTGGTCTGTCGGGTCGGTTGGGTACGCGCAGACGCTCCTCGGTATTGTCCCGGACGACGGACAGTGCACTCACTGGCGTAGTGACCTTTCTCTCCACAACCAAAACATGTAACCGATGCCTTTCTGTCCGACTTCTCCGAAGTTGAGTCGGGACACTCACGGACATAGTGCCCTGTACCACCACACCGAAAGCACGTCACTTGTGACTTTGGTGTCTTCCCATGCCGCTTGAACTGGCCCTTCTTTCCCTTCTTATGGTTGTGTTTCAACTTGTCCTCCTTTGGTTGACTAGACTGCGGCTTGGGGTTTGACTCCGTCTTAGGCAATGACTCACGTTTTGCCATTACCATTTCCTCCACGTTAACCGCCTCCTCTTCACTATGTACACGCTCCACGCCTTCCATAGACCTTGGTCTACTTTTGCCTGTCCCATCTACCGAATCTGGGGCATCCCAAAAGTTATGGTAGTTCGCGTACTTCGACCCATCTTGACCCGACATTCCGAACGACCCGCTCGCTTCTGAACCTTTACTAGCCATCTGCACGGTTAAAGGGGTTAAAGCTAAATTTCCCAAAAGGACCTAACCTGATTACTAGTCCTAATACCCCTAAGCGGAACGTACCGGTTTCCTAATGTGGCATAAGCGACTCATTTTGACTCGATAAAACATTGAAAACATTGCGGCTTATGAGCATGATCGGAAACCATGCTCTGATACCACCATTTGTAACACCCCCGGACCGTCCTAGGCCGGACTAACCCGGAACGGCCCGGGAGGCGCCACAATTATAGCTCGCCGGACCGGATCGACCAAGAATCGAGAACAAATCCGGACTCCCGACCAACCCGTCCCGGTTCGCTATGTCCTCGGAGCCTACGGCCTAAGGCTTCGCAACCCGTACCGCGGTCTCCGAGTTGTGTCGACCCGGACTAGGTCTTATATCATTCAGCACACAATCACGAATATAAACATTCTTTTATTAATAATAGGTGGAAAGCGTCTTATAAAACATTACAACGAATATATCAGAGTTTGCGCGCACGGCCTAGCGCCAAAAAGAAAAGAAAAGAAAAGAAAAGTAATTATACATTCCAAAAGAGTCCTTGCTTATGCTTATGCCACTTCAAATCTACACCGGCCGCCTAACGTTCCGCCACCCTCTAAGCTTCCCACCTACTGGTTACCTGCATAGTAGGAGAGGGGATGAGTAATCAAGATTACTCAGTGAGTCCGAACAATAAACAACAACTACCCTCCCCAGCCCATGCTTAAAAACAAGCACACAATACGCATACATTAACAATGCGTAAACAACACACAAACATGCAACAATGCTAAAATGCAATGCAACTAATCAATGCAATGAAACTACTCAATGCAATGCAACTAGACTCAATCCTAGACTCGACGCCTAGACTCAACTCTCAAAAATAAAAATACAAAGGCCTTTCACTCTTTGGAGAAGCCCTCGCCCCCCTCCCCCCACGTCCGATCATAAACACACAAGTCACATGATCGAAATCACCGGGAATTGGTTCACTCCCAATCTCACCCGGGCCGCAGCGTCCCGCAGCGCTCGTCCATGGGCGCTACCCACTTTCCTTTGACAAGCAATGGAGGGGCGGCTAACTCCACCACTGGAGAATCAGGTCCATCCCCCGATCTCACTCCAGGGTCCGCGCAAACTAGTCTAGATGCAACTCAAAACACTAGCGTGAGGGAGCTCCACCTCTGACCAACACGCATTGCATCCTAGACTAAATGCACCTCACACGCAAAACACAAATCCTAGTCTAGATGCTCACAACTCAACTAAGCATGAGGGAGCTCATCCTCAAACCTCCATGCAACACAAAAACAGCATCTAAACTACATGCACCTATCAACTATAATGCATGCAACAACACACCCGCCAAGAGAGAGACACTCTCAACCTCTTGCGGTTCAACAATATTAAATCATCTAGATAATCATGCAACTAACTATGCACCATCAACAAAACAATATCTAGATGACACAATGATACACAAATCACAACACAAATGCATGCTACACGCATCCTCCCCGGGGCCCTGCACAAAACCGATTAACTTTGCCCCGGGTCTCCACTTGAGACCCTCCGGTCTAAGCTCTCACCTGCATGCACAAACACACATTACAAGTCTTCGGAACCCACATTACAAGTCTCCGGAACCCACCTTGGTTGCTGACTACGAAGACTACCCTAACACCTCCGGATCACTCCCAAAAACGCTAAACTAAAGAAACCGAAAAACACTCCTTAACACTCGGTTTCTCTCTCTAAACTCACCTCTCTCTCTCTAAGGTAAGCTCTCATGGTTTTGGGATGAAGAATATGAATGGGAGGGGCTGGGTATTTATAGGAAATGGGGGCTGAGGCTGGCTGGACAAGTGGCATTCATACATGGTAAAATATGGACATTTGTCCATTTAGGTAACTTTGCTTGCAAGCTACTGGTTTCTAGAAGATTCAGCAGCTTGGTCACCAAGTTTTCATCCCTTGCAAGCCAAGACTCACCTTCTGGAAGCTCACAAAATTGGTCACCAAGTTTCCCTTCGGCCAATGAGAAATCGCCACGTGTACCGCCACATCACTCCTTCGCGGCAAATGGGAGGTCGCCATGTCATCTCTGGTCCACTTTTATCTTGCCACGTCACCAACTTCTAAAAATCTTCATTGAGTGTTTTTGAGTAGAAAAACCACTTCAAAATGCTCCCATGACGCTTCGTTTCATCAAAATCGCTTATCGGGACGGTCGGAACCGTTTTACCCGATAGTGCAGATTTTCGACCAACTCTTGATTCCTCCTGAACCAACTTGGTTTTGGCATGAACATATGCTCTAATATGACTCCCTTGAGCTGCCTAGATAAAGATTCTCCTTATTTACATTTCTTCAAAAATTTGCTTCTTGACGACCTTCGGTTTAGACGTATCGACCATCGCTTCTCGACCATGACCGTTTCTTGGCTCAACCAACTCATGGTCAAGGTCTTGACTTTTCTACCTCTGAACAGGGTCATTACACCCCGGCCTGGCGCCGGCGGCACCCGTCACGCGGGTCGGCCTGGCGTCGGTCCGCGGCCCTCGTCCCGGTCTCGGTCCTATCGTGTCCGGTTCGATCCCATCTTAGCTTGTTTGGATCAATCTACGCGAGTTTGGTACGACCACGGTTATTCTGAAACACCACTATCTCGACTTTACGAGGAATTGAGGTTCCTTCGGAAACACCGAAACCTTCGAAGACCGTCCTTTCGAAAAACCGTAAAAACGCCTAAACGGCCCAACGTGGTCAAAATGGCCCACGTACGATTTTCCGAAAAGGAAGGATAACTATGACGGTTTATCCTTATCCTCACATAAGAGATAAAGGTCAAGTTTCCAGAAGATAAATGTCAAGTTTCCAGAAGATAAATGTCAAGTTTCCCGATAAACACGAAGATGGACGAACTTTCACGCACTTAGCACTTAGAGCGATTTAGCATTCTTTTCTGTTTTCACTAGCGAGCTGCGACTCAACTAGGATAGACTTAGGCGACCAGACTAGCGGACTCCTCGACAGCCCTTACGTCCGGTTTCTTTTCTTGTTGTACACGCTCAAACGAGAATTCAGAAATAAGATCTCTTTCACTCAACTTTTACGATTTCTATTTTCGCAACTTTATTTGATTGTTTCGTGTGCGGCCCAGCAGATATCCGGGACCTTCAAGGAAGATCGGGTTAACTCGGTTTTCCTCCACAAATCTTTATCGGAAATTGACGGTGTGAATTTCGGTTCCCACAGAGGCCTACTCCAAGAGGGGGCCTCTACAAAGAGCTGACAAAATACCAGGGCAAGATGATGGAATTTGTGCTGTCCCAAGCCTGGGCTCAGATTAAGTGGGAAGAAGACGTCGCTAGCCGCGCTGAGGCATTGCTTAAACAAGGCCAGAAGGCGACCAGGCAAGACAGACACTAGCGCGATGAGAGACCCTTTCAGAGACCCGCAAAGGATTCCGGGACCATGAATCGGGGCAATTATCGGTTCCATCCAACCGGGAAGGCAGAAGGAGTGGCAGTGTCAACGTGGCCTGATATCTCCCACCTCTCCATATCGAGGCCGGAACTGATCAATGCTCTGAGGTAGATGGGCCAACAGGTCAAGTGGCCTCAGAAGATGAAGGCGCCAGACTCCTTCCAGAACTCAGACCTCTGGTGCGACTTCCACATTGACCACGATCATAAAACGGAGGATTGCGTCGCACTAAAGATTGAGGTCAATGAGCTACTCAAGAAAGGACGTCTCCGGGAATTCCTCTCGAAAAAGGCCAAGAGCCATCTGGGTAAGGGAATCTCCAGGAAGCCCACGGAAGCTGGCCCGGCTTCGCCACCACGGCAGGACCGAACAATCCATGTCATCTCTGGAGGTTCGGAGATAAGCGGCGTAAGTCATGCAGCCGCCAAGAAAAACACTCGTAACGCCTGGTACAGCCTGGATGCCACGGAGCCTAAGCGTCTGCTCCTGGGAACTGATGAAATCAGTTTCACGGCCAAGGAGCAGGAGCGGGTCCTCGCCCCACATCATGACGCCCTAGTCATATCGCTCACTGTAGCGAACTGCCTAGTAAAAATGATACTGGTTGACAACGGAAGCTCTAGTAATATCATATTCCAGGCAGCCTACCAGGACCTGGGATTGGAAGAAAGCGTCCTGATGTGTAAAGCCACTCCACTCGTGGGGTTCAAAGGAGAAGTCAAACAGACCGCCGGAGAAATCACCCTTCATGTATATACCGAAGGGATCAACATGTCGACCAAGTTCCTGGTGGTCGACTTCCTATCCTCCTACAACATGATTCTTGGACGGCCCTAGATCCAATATATGGGAGCCTTCCCATCAACACTCCATCAGATGGTAAAATTCCCCACCCTGTGGGGCATAAAATCAATCAGCGGTGATCAGGAGAACTTCAGAGCCTGCTACCAAACCACCCTGAAACAAAAGATCAAGGTCTTATAGCAATTACAGAACCAGCCTCCAGCTTGGCATACCGAGGAACCCGAGGTTGAAGAAATTGATGAGGTGCCTCTGACTGAAGGAGATCAGTCACGACGCCTCCGAATAGGTCCTAAGTGGTACGACCCTGTATAGGCTGTAACTCCCTGGATCTCTTGTAGGTGGGTAAATTCTTTGATTATCCTTTGAAACAGAGAATAAGGACCCAATCTGTTTCAAGGCTTGTGGATTAAAGTGGGACACAAGAGGGATGGCTCGACTCCTGATACTCCTAGTTCTCCTTCTCCGGATATGACTCACCAAAGAGATTGGACCTTGTTTTGTTGGATATTACACACAAACAGTTGAGAGAAAACTCAACACAAAGAAGAACATAAAAATGTCAATTGATTTATTCATTGACTGCCAAAAACGTGGCTACATATGTTTAAAAGCCGAAAACCCTAAACAAAAAGCAAAGTGGTTAATGAAAACTAGATCCTAATCCTATTGCAAATTGGTTTAAAACACCAAACCGACTCCTAATGGATTTATAAAGCCCAAAACCTATTCCTAATGAGTTTACATAAATAATAAAATCAAATACACTTAAAAAGACCATAATGGTCGTGCATAATCATATTGGGCCAATACTAAACCAAGCTGGCTTATCCTCCCACTTTTTGAGCCGATAAAGGCCCTTTTCGAACAACTCTTTCTTGGGCTCGATCCATCTTGTTCCAGGTCCGACCAAGTTGCTTATTATACTCATTTGGATGATAAATATTCTCCTCATTTTCCATTTCCAGCTATGGTTCTTCATCTTCCATTTCCAACTCATTTCTCGCCCATGTCGGTTTGAACATTGAATTTCTCGATCATAGCAGATCACCCATTTCATTTCCTGTGTAAACAGCTTCCTCCCATCCATTTCCTAGTCAATCAGATTGCATACTAGTTGTCCATGCTGATCCATTGTCATTCCTTCCTCTATAAAGACCTCATCAAGGCCCATAGCCTTCTCTCGGTCCAATACTTCATGAATCAGGCCAATAAACTCTCCAATAAGCCAATTAGGTTGTGCTGTGACCCATTGCCTTTCTGGTACATGGATTGGCTTCCAGAAACATGGTGTATCCATGACCAGAGACATAGAAGGGGAGCTGAGTGAGTCTGATGATGAGGAGCTGAGTGAAGAGACTACCTTAGAAGAGAGTGGTGAAGCTGAGGATACTGAGGTGAACTTGAGCCAGAGAGAGACACCAAAGGAGCCAGCCAGTGTGTGGGTTGGACCAGTCACTAGAGCCAGGCTGAGAGCACAAGAGAAGAGCCTCCAGGACTTGATCAAGGTCGTGGGGCTTGGCTTAAAGAGAAGTCCAAGACAAACCAGCCTGTTTGTTTAATTTAATTGCAATGTAATAGATTTGGTTATTGGGCTTTCATTTATTTTAAACCAAAGACCATTAGGATTAGTAAACCAAGTTTGGGTAGGATTAGGATTTTAAAATAAACCAATCTGATTGGTATTAGATTTAGGAAATAGATTAAACCACCTCGGTTTACATCTAGGGTAGATTGTCGATTTCTTTTAAGACCTTCACGCAGCCTTCATTCTTTTCAACTTAGAATCTAAGAAATTTCCAGCAGCTTTGCTTGCCTTGTTTCCTGATTTTTCTGTTCAGCTAAAGGAACATTGATCTTACTTAAAGGAATGAATTCCTTGTGAAGCCATCTTAGACAATACAGGGTGATCCTGTGTCTTGGAGTAGCTATCCATCTCTGTAGCCTTCCACAGCAGCAGAGAGACAACCATAGTTCAAAGGAGAGCTAGTAGCCTTCCAAGAACAACCCTCTTCCATTACCTTCAAGTGATCCAGGACCAGAAGCCATACCCAGGCTGTACCAAGTGGTATCAGAGCCACTTGAAGGTTAGGGTCTGCGATTTTGACTACTCAGATCATTCTATCTATCAAACACTTCTCTTATCTATCTATCTATTGTAAGCCAGCTGAGCCAACCCTGGTAATCAAAAAAAAAAAAAAGATCTTTGATCCTAAACAAAAAAAAAATAATAAGAAAGCTGAAGAGTAATCCAGCTTAGGGTGGTAAAGTCAGCTGGTGCCTAAATCTCTTAATACTTTCTCTCTGATTCATTGGGATTTAGTTCTAGATCTTAGTTGTAGAGCTTTGAATCTTAACTAAACTTGTGAGAAGAGCAGAGGCTTGGCAGCTTAAAACTGAGTGAGAGAGAGTTGTTTTGTTTCTTTGTTTTTGTGTTTTCTCTAAATTTTTCAGGTGACAATGGCTGATGAGAAGCGAGTTGGGAAGCAACCAGAGGAGCCAGAAGAACCGGCTATCCAGAAAATCAATCTTAACCAGATTCAGTTTGAAACCATGATGGCTGAGATAACTAGAAGAATGTAAAATACTTACAACCGTGCTCAGCAAGCTAATGAAAATTTGTTTGGTGATGATGCAGGACGAGAGAGAGGAGCTGTTGCTGGAGCTCAGAGAGCACGCATGGGACCTATAAGAGGACGGCGAGTTGAGGTTGGTGGACATAGGATCTATGGCGAGCCGCTGGAGGATGATACATCAGGAGAAAGTGACAATAACTCTCAGGCCAGCCAACGCAGCAGACGCCATAACCAAAGGAGACCAGCAACTGATAACTTAGGCAATCTCAAGCTTAGAATCCCTCCATTCCATGGCAAGAATGATCCTGATGCTTACTTGGTGTGGGAAAGGAAGATTGAGCTAGTTTTCAATTGCCAGCAGTTTACTGAGGAGAGGAAAGTGAGATTAGCAGCCACTGAATTTTGTGTTTATGCTATAAACTGGTGGGATCAGATTGCTACTACCAGGAGACGCAATGGAGAGCCTCAGATAGCTTCCTGGTTTGAGATGAAAACTGTGATGAAGAAGAGATTTGTTTCTGCTCACTATGGGAGAGATCTACACCAGAAACTGAGAAGGCTCTCTCAAGGGACAAAGAGTGTAGAGGACTATCACCAGGAGATGGAGACACTCATCCTGAAAGCTGACTTAGAAGAAGGAGTAGAAGCTACTATGGCTAGGTTCCAAGGAGGTCTAAACAGGGACATACAAGATAGACTGGAGCTGCAAGAGTATGAGGACATGGATGAACTACTGCATAAGGCCATCCTGATTGAGCAGCAAAATAAGAGGAAGAGTTCCACCAGATCTCCATGCAGCTCTGCTTCAAAACCGGCCAACGCTAAGGATGATAAGCCATCTGATAAACCAAAGGAAGATTCTTCTTCAGTAGATACGAAACGAGAGGACAAGGGTAAAGGATCAGCCATACCTACTAGGACAAGGAACATTAAGTGTTTCAAGTGTCATGGTTTTGGACATTATGCTAATGAGTGTACCAACAAGAAGGTGATGACTATCCTAACCAATGGAGAAGTAATTTCTGAGGAAGAGGATGCCGGCCAAGAGACTGATGAGGAAGGCGTGGAGTATCCAATTCAAGGAGAACTGTTAGTCACTAGGAGACTTCTCAATGCCCAGCCTAAGACCAAAGAGGATGGACAGAGAGAGAACCTGTTTCACACTAGATGTTTGATCCAAGACAAAGTGTGCAGCTTGATCATTGATGGAGGAAGCTGTACTAATGTAGCAAGTGATGAGCTGGTGGAGAAGTTGGGTCTTGAAGTGTACAAATACCTAAGCCATAGCTCTTGCAATGGATCAATGACGAGGGAGGATTATAGATCAGCAAGCAAATGAAGGTCTTACTATCAGTGAGAAAGTACCAGGATGAGATCACTTGTGATGTGGCACCCCTTGAAGCTAGCCACATTTTTCTTGGACGGCCATGGCAGTATGACAAGAGATCAGTACATGATGGCTTCACCAACAGATACACTTTTGTTCATAAGGAGAAACAAGTCACCCTGGCGCCTATGACACCCCAAGAAGTACACCAGGATCAAATGCATCTCAAAAGGAAGAGGGAGGAGACCAAGGAAGCCGGTAAGACTTTGTTACTGGATGAGACCAAACAGGTATGTAAAGTCAACCTCTTTGCTACTGCTAAAGATATCAAAACTGCTGTGATTGAACAATCAAATTTGATATTAGTAGTTTACAAAGAATTGTTGAACTCTTCTACTAACACTGATCCTGTAATTCCAGAAGAGATTGAGTGTCTTTTGCAGGAGTATAAAGATGTGTTTCTAGATGACAATCCCATGGGCTTGCTGCCGATTAGAGGGATAGAACATCAGATCGACTTTGTACCAGGAGCTACCTTACCAAACCGGCCAGCATACAGGACCAATCCTGTGGAGACCAAGGAGCTTCAGAAACAAGTCAATGATCTGCTGGAGAAGGGCCACATCAGGGAGAGTATGAGTCCTTGTGCTGTACCTGTTCTATTGGTGCCCAAGAAAGATGGGAGCTGGAGGATGTGTGTGGATTGCAGAGCCATCAACAATATCACAGTTAAGTATAGACATTCTATCCCTCGCTTAGATGACATGTTAGATGAGTTACATGGTTCATGTGTCTTTTCTAAAATTGACTTAAAGAGTGGTTACCACCAGATTAGAATGAAAGAAGGAGATGAGTGGAAGACTGCTTTTAAAACTAAGCTAGGATTGTATGAATGTCTTGTGATGCCTTTTGGATTGACTAATGCCCCTAGTACTTTTATGAGGTTAATGAATCATGTCTTGAGAGCTTTGATAGGACGATTTGTAGTAGTGTACTTTAATGATATACTGATCTATAACAAGACCATGAAAGAACATGTTAACCACTTGAAACAAGTTTTAGATGTGCTTAGGAAGGAGAACCTGTATGCTAATTATAAAAAGTGCTCTTTTGGAACAGATAACCTTGTCTTTTTAGGTTTTGTTGTGACATCACAGGGCATACAGGTTGATGAAGACAAAGTGAAGGCTATCAAGGAATGGCCGATTCCTAAATCCAATGGAGCGGTTAGAAGTTTTCATGGACTTGCTGGCTTCTATAGAAGGTTTGTGAGAGACTTCAGTACAGTTGCTGTCCCACTCACTGAAGTAATCAAAAAGAGTGTAGGTTTCACTTGGAGGCCAGCCCAAGAAGATGCATTTCAAATGCTTAAAGAGAAGTTAAGAAGTGCTCCTTTACTTGTACTCCCTGACTTTTCTAAAACCTTTGAAATTGAATGTGATGCATCTGGTATTGGGATAGGAGCTGTTTTGATGCAGGAAAAGAGGCCTATAGCCTACTTCAGTGAGAAGCTAGGAGGCGCCACACTGAACTACCCAACCTATGACAAGGAGCTGTATG
This sequence comes from Brassica juncea, assembly GCA_018703725.1. Taxonomy (NCBI): domain Eukaryota; kingdom Viridiplantae; phylum Streptophyta; class Magnoliopsida; order Brassicales; family Brassicaceae; genus Brassica; species Brassica juncea. The sequence goes on from CM031936.1 coordinate 24,163,382, forward strand.
CCTTGGTGAGAGCTTTGCAAGTGTGGCAGCATTACTTGTGGCCAAAGGAGTTTGTGATCCACACTGATCATGAATCTCTTAAGCATCTCAAGGGCAACAGAAGCTGAACAAGAGGCATGCTAGGTGGGTAGAGTTCATTGAGACATTCCCTTATGTCATCCACTACAAGCAAGGTAAGGAGAATGTAGTTGCTGATGCACTCTCCAGAAGGTATGTTCTTTTATCAACAATGGAAACTAAGCTCTTAGGCTTTGAAAATATTAAATCTTGCTATGCTGATGATCCTGAGTTTAAGGAAGTCTTTAGGGAATCTGAGAAACATGCTAGTGGTAAATTCTATCAAGTAAAAGGTTTTCTTTTCTATGATAACCGCCTGTGTGTTCCTTGTTGTTCTTTGAGGGAATTATATGTCAGGGAAGCTCATGGAGGAGGGCTGATGGGTCACTTTGGAGTCGCCAAAACACTCTCTACCTTGTAAGGACACTTCTACTGGCCGAGTATGAAGAAAGATGTGGAGAGGGTGTGCTCCAGGTGTGTTGTGTGTAAGCAAGCCAAGTCCAAGGTTCAACCAACAGGTTTGTACACGCCTCTTCCGATCCCTACTGAACCATGGATTGACATCTCTATGGACTTTGTTTTAGGATTACCTAGAACCAGGAAAAGTAGTGATAGTATCTTTGTAGTTGTTGATAGGTTTTCTAAAATGGCTCACTTCATACCTTGTCATAAAACTGATGATGCATCTTTAATAGCTGATATATTCTTTAGAGAGGTTGTTAGATTGCATGATATGCCTAGGACTATAGTTTCTGATAGAGATTCTATGTTCCTTAGCTATTTTTGGAAGATTCTGTGGGGAAAGTTGGGAACTAAGCTATTGTTTTCCACTACTTGTCATCCCCAAATTGATGGGCAGACTGAAACAGTCAATAAGACTTTGTCTACTCTTCTGCGTGCTATCATCAAGAGTAACATTAGGACTTGGGAAGATTGTTTACCACATGTAGAGTTTTCATACAATAGGGCAATGCATTCAGCTACCAAGTTCTCTCCTTTCCAAGTAGTTTACGGTTTTAATCCACTGTCTCCTCTTGATTTGTTTGCTTTACTTTAAAAGAACAAGCTAACCTTGATGGCAAGCAGAAGGCCGATTTTGTTAAGTCTTTGCATGAGCAGGTCCGGAAGAACATAGAGGAGAGAACCAAGATGTATGAAAGACAGAAGAACAAAGTCAGGAAAGAGTTGGTGCTAGAACCGGGTGATCTTGTTTGGATCCACTTGAGAAAAGATAGGTTTCCTGTTGAGAGGAAATCAAAGTTGTTGCCAAGGACAGATGGACCTTTCAAAGTGTTGAAAAGAATCAACAACAATGCTTACCAGATTGATCTTGAAGGTAAGTATACAATAAGTTCAACTTTCAATGTTTCTGATCAGAGACATAGAAGGGGAGCTGAGTGAGTCTGATGATGAGGAGCTGAGTGAAGAGACTACCTTAGAAGAGAGTGGTGAAGCTGAGGATACTGAGGTGAACTTGAGCCAGAGAGAGACACCAAAGGAGCAGGCCAGTGTGTGGGTTGGACCAGTCACTAGAGCCAGGCTGAGAGCACAAGAGAAGAGCCTCCAGGACTTGATCAAGGTCGTGGGGCTTGGCCCAAAGAGAGAAGTCCAAGACAAACCAGCCTGTTGGTTTAATTTAATTGCAATGTAATAGATTTGGTTATTGGGCTTTCATTTATTTTAAACCAAAGACAATTAGGATTACTAAACCAAGTTTGGGTAGGATTAGGATTTTAAAATAAACCAATTCGATTGGTATTAGATTTAGAAAATAGATTAAGCCACCTCGGTTTACATCTATGGTAGCTTGTCGATTTTTTTTAAGACCTTGCACACAGCCTTTATTCTTTTCAACTTTGAATCTAAGAAATCTCCAGCAGCTTTGCTTGCCTTGTCTCCTGCTTTCTCTGTTCAGCTAAAGGAACATTGATCTCACTTAAAGGAAGGAATTCCTTGTGAAACCATCTTTGACAATACAGGGTGATCCTGTGTCTTGGAGTAGCTATCCATCTCTGTAGCCTTCCACAGCAGCAGAGAGCTGACCATAGTTCAAAGGAGAGCTAGTAGCCTTCCAAGAACAACCCTCTTCCATTACCTTCAAGTGATCCAGGAGCAGAAGCCATACCCAGGCTGCACCAAGCCAAGTCCAAGGTTCAACCAACAGGTTTTTACACTCTAGAGGGAAGTGTTCTAATTTGTGTTCTAAATCAATTTTTACAGAAGTAGAGTTCATAGAGGATTTCGATCTGTTCTGAAGAAACTGTTTCTGTCAAACTGTTTCTGAGCTTGGATTTTGTGATTGATTTTCGACCTGGTTAGTTCAATTTAAAGTTGAGGCAAGTTCAGTCTGTTCTGGATTAATAAATTTAAAGCTTGCTGTGGTTGAATGGTTCAGATTCAAGCCTGATTGAGTTCGATCTGTTCTGAGTAATCAGTTGGGTTTATTCTGGTTGATTTTTTTACTGGATAATCATGTCTTTTGGAAGCAAGAGAGAGAAGAAATCTGAGCTCAAAGCAACAATAGGGTCACTGCAAGGAAGGAGAAGATCAATCCAGATTGCACCCTTCTATGGAGACTTTGACCCATATACATACCTAGAATGGGAAAAGGAGATGGATTTAATTATCAAGTGTCAGGGGTACACAGCAGAGAGGCAGGTTCAGCTAGCAATTACTGGATTATGTGGATATTCTTTTGATTGGTGGCATCAGCTTGCTAACCATAGGAGACACATTGGAGAGTTTCAAGTTTCTTCTTGGTATGAGATGAAGGCTGTCATAAAGAAAAGTTTTGTAGCCAAGAAGTATGGTCAACTTGATTTGGAAAGGATACAGAGCCAATCAGGGTCAGTTAGGGCACGCCCTAGAACATCCAGAGATGAGCCAAAGGTTTGTTATGGTCGTGGAGATCAAAAGAGAACTCATAAATTTGGGTATTTGCACAGCCAACAATTCCAAGATGTAAACAGGTAGGAGATCCAAGAAGCAGTCAATGCTTTGGTACAAGATCAGCAAAGGTGGCCAGATTGTGATACATTGTAAACCCCTGCCATACAAACACCTGAAGAAGCAAAGCAATCTTCTCCTAACCTGCCTTTAAAACTGTTTGAGATGAAAGAAGAGACTGCAGCAGAACAGGGCGAGATAGAACAAAATATTGAATCAGGACCAACCATTCTTTGTAAAGGAGACTACTTGGACAACCATCTGAAACAAGAGTCTTTTTTACCCACTGTTGCAGCTGTACAGGAAGGAGAAACACAAGTTATCAGTGGGCACGTTCTTGATCAAACAAAGAAAGAAGAGGGAGTGGTTAGAGAGTCATCTACAGCTTCTGAATTGGTGCTTGATTTGGTTGATCAAGGTGATAACTTAAAGACTTTAACTTGTGAGTTTCTGATCAGACCTATGGTATATCTTCAGCTCAGTTTAGTGGAACATCTGAGATTTTTTAATGGCCTGCAACAAGTTGTTTTTGAACCAGGAGGAAGCTTGTGTGTGTTTAGAAAAAGTCACAAAATTCTGGAACAGAAAGCAGCAGCCTTCAAGCTTAATTTGCATACTTCATTCACTCTTGAAGAACAGGAACTGTGGTCAAATCTTTTTGAAGGGAGAGAGGATGGTGTGATCCAAACCAGCTGCTATGGCAAGGTTAAGGAGAGAAAGGCGTGGCTATATGCTGTAGACAATGACTTGCAAACTTGGATACATCATCTCAAGCAAGAACAACTTGTTATACATGCTGAGAACAGACCAAAGCTTAAGTGGAACTATGGTGATTGTTTAACACGACCACCAGACAATCCAAAGGGGTTCTTGCAAGATCAGAATGGAGCCTTTCTGGGTTCTTATGAGGCTAGGCTGAGAGTATATGCGCACAAGTCTATGAGGAACACGTGGATTGAATACAACTGGAGAGAAGCAGTCAGTTTCAAGCTCAACAGAGTGGAGAAACAATCTGCTTTAGAAGCTGCTTGTATTGAGAAAAGTTCCAAGATGTTGCTGAGACATGAAGAAGGATTGCAATACTTTGTGTTTGACCCTGGAGAGACTCAATTTGTGATGATATTTCTGATTGCCAGGCCAGGAACATTAGAGTTAACTGATCATGGATTTACAAGACTTGGATTTGAGGACAAATCCTTATATAGGAGGAGGGGATGGTGCGATCGTGATCGGGCTCAAACCAAAGGTAATGAATCTGTGGTATGGACTAGCTCGGCTACTGATCAAAGCTTGGCTGAATGGGAAGTTTCAAGGTCTCACTGGAATGATCTATGAGGTATTAGACAAAGAGAAGGATAAGAGACTTGATACGGCCTCTGGTATTAAAGGAATGATCAAGGATCAGTATGGACGACCAGCTTGCAATCAGGATGAGTTTTAAATCCAAGTATAAGCAACCAACTCTTGAATCTTTATCAAGATTGGTTCAGGGTCAGCTGGATGATGATGGATGTACAATGGAAGAGCTTTGCATCAACAAAACTGCCTTGAGAAGCTGCTGGACGTGCAGGGCTGGAAGTGGGATGCAACCAACTTGGAGATGGACGGCTGAGAGGCCTTGGTGACCCAAGAAGTAGTAGCTCAACTTCAATTTGTGGCCATGAAGAAACCAAAAAAGAACCAGCCTGTTGGTTTAATTTTATTTCTGTGTAATTGATTTCATTTAATTTAAACCAAAGAAAATTAGGTAATAAACCAATTTTGAATTGGATTAGGATTATAATTAAACTAAACCATTCTGGTTTAGGATTAGGTTTTCTATTTTCTGCTTTAAGAACTTGTAGCCACGTTTTTGGTATCAATCAATCGACAAATTTTTCATCTTCTTTATTTTGAGTTTTCTCTCAATTCTGCTGGTGGGTAATATCCAGCCTTTGGGTTCTCTGATTTGGTGTGTAATATCCAGACCAGAAACCTTGGAGTATCAGGAGACGATCCATCTCTATTGTGTCCCACATCAATCCACAAGCCTTGATACAGATCGAGTATTTGATTCTCTGTTTGCAAGGATTATCTCTGTGATCCATCCTAGACACTAAGCAGGGTGATCCAATATTGGCCCAATATGATTATGCACGACCATTATGGTCTTTTTAAGTGTATTTGATTTTATTATTTATGTAAACTCATTAGGAATAGGTTTTGGGCTTTATAAATCCATTAGGAGTCGGTTTGGTGTTTTAAACCAATTTGCAATAGGATTAGGATCTGGTTTTCATTAAACACTTTGGTTTTTTTTAGGGTTTTCGGTTTTATGCTTTTAAACATATGTAGCCACGTTTTTGGCAGTCAACGAATGAATCAATTGAAATTTTTATGTTCTTCTTTGTGTTGAGTTTTCTCTCAACTGTTGGTGTGTAATACCCAACAAAACAAGGGTCAATCTCTTTGGTGTGTCATATCCGGAGAGGAGAACTAGGAGTATCAGGATTCGAGCCATCCCTCTTGTGTCCCACTTCAATCCACAAGCCTTGAAACATATTGAGTCTTTATTCTCTGTTTGCAAGGATTATCAAAGAATTTACCCACCTACAAGAGATCCAGGGAGTTACAGTCTATACAGGGCCTACCAAGTTGCTTATTATACTCATTTGGATGATAAATATTCTCCTCATTTTCCATTTCCAGCTCTGGTTCTTCATCTTCCATTTCCAACTCATTTCTCGCCCATGTCGGTTTGAACATTGAATTTCTCGATCATAGCAGATCACCCATTTCATTTCCTGTGTAACCAGCTTCCTCCCATCCATTTCCTGGTCAATCAGATTGCATACCAGTCGTCCCTGCTGGTCCATTGTCATTCCTTCCTCTATAAAGGCCTCATCAAGGCCCATAGCCTTCTCTCGGTCCAATACTTCATGAATCAGGCCAATAAACTCTCCAATAAGCCCATTAGGTTGTGCAGTGACTCATTGCCTTTCTGGTACATGGAGTGGCTTCCAGAACTTGAGTTTGAAGCAGATCCAGGTCGCACCACTAAGATACCTGAAGGACTCAGAAGGAGATTAATAGACTTCCTCAGATCCAACTCTGATTGCTTTGCCTGGTCCCATATGCATGGGATCAATTCGGGGATCATCATGCACAAGTTGCAGGTGGATCCTCAACACCAGCCAGTCAGGCAGAAGAGAAGGAAGTTCGCCTTGATGATAGCGGCCCGCAAACTAAGACCGTACTTCCAAGTTCATCCATTTGTTGTTGTCATCTTTTCCCCCATCAAGCCGGTCTTTCACAAACACGAAGTCTCAGGACGTCTAGCCAAATGGGCAGTGGAACTAGGGGAATATGACGTGATATTCCGGCCGTCCACCGCCATAAAGTCACAAGTCCTGGCTGACTTCGTGGCCGAGTTCTCACCCATCTTACTCCCTGCTCTGGAACAAGAAGTACGCCTCCGAAGCAAGATCACAGAAGAGGAAACAGGGATAACCCCCATAGTCTAGTACCTGGAGAACGATATCCTTCCACAGGACCACAATGAGAGCAGGAAGATCAAGAAAAAATCACCAAGGAACTGCATCTCCCAAGGAATACTGTACCGGAGATCCTTCTCAGGACCCTACCTGCGGTGCGTAACCCCCCCGAGAGGCTTCCATGATCCTCATAGGACTACACGAAGGAGATTACGGATCCAACTCCAGCGGCAAGAGTCTAGTGCTAAGAGCTAAGAGAGCGGGCTATTATTGGCCCATGATGGTTGAGGACGTTGATAGGAAAGCCAAGCACTGAGACGAGCGCCAGAGACACGCTCCATAAGTTCCCCCTAGCCATTCAGGAAGTGCGGCATTGATATAGTGGGAAAATTCCCGACTGCACCGGGGCAAAAGGTTTTCCTCCTGGTGGTGACCGACTATTTCTCCAAGTGGGGGAAAGCGGAAGCGCTAAGCCGGATAACTGATCTCCAGATCAGAAAATTCTTATGGACGAACATGATCACACGCTTCGGAGTCCCGGAAGAGATTGTCACCGACAATGGGCCGCAATTCGCCAGCCATAACTTCAAGGATTTTTGCAAGGACTGGGGCATAAAGCTCACATCGCCACACCCAGACGTCCTCAATCCAACGGACAAGCCGAGTCCACAAACACAACCGTGGTCAACATGCTAAAGAAGCGCTTGGAGTTACACGAAGTTCTCTGGGCCTAAAGGACTACTCCCAAGACGGCAACGCAGGAAACTCCCAACTCGTTGGTCTACGGGGCAGAAGCCATAGTCCCCACCGAGATGCATGTTAAGAAAACAGTCTCCGGCTCCATTTCCCAAGAGGAGAACGATGAACTGATGTCCCTGAGTTTCGATCTACTCGACGAAAAGAGAGAGGCTGCTCGACTCAGAAACTGGTCCTACCAAATGGATGTTGCTCGAAGCTACAACAAGAAAGTAAGGACCAGGACCTTCCAACAAGGAGACTGGGTTCTACGACGAGTAGCCGACAACACTAGGGAGAAAGCAGCAGGGAAACTTGCCCCCGGATAGGAAGTACCCTACAAGATAATCGAGGTACAGGGAGCAGGAGCCTACAGGCTACAAGACAGCAAAGGTAAAATACAACCCAACTGCTGGAAAGCCCTGCATCTCAAAGCTTATCATTTTTGATACGATCTCCGGTTCCCTATATATATATATATATATATATATATATATATATATATATATATATATATGTTGCTTACTCTATACTATTTAAGCATTGTGGTTTTCTACTGTATGTATGCTGCACGTCTACGGACCAGGCTTATATAATAAAATAGTTCCGACTATAAAAGTAGTAGGAAAACCACCATACTTAAAGGGGCATACGATCTGGATCAGGTCCCAAGGGACCTCAGATCCTGACCAACCCTTGCCAAACGTGGTACGTCCACAAAACACAAACGGGTATCAGACTTAAGGCAGGAATGGGTCTGCACAAACCTTAGTATGCTGTCAAAACTACCTATAACCCCGGTATAGGCCTGGAGCCATAGAAATATCAGCCCCCCCCCCCCCCCCCCCCCCAAAAGTAAAAAACATGATTAGTACCTGTATTAAAATGCTACGTGCTAAACAATACAGGGGACACAAAGTAAGAAAATTGCAAAAGTACTATGACACACAGGGAGCAATAAGTGCAAAAGTCCGGGAGCACAATAAAATCTCTGCTTATCCAGACGTGGAAAGCAGCAAAGCATGGTGACTGGATCGCTATTCCAAGTAGATTCACACCAACACCTCTAAGTTTGATAGTGGCTTCCTGCAGAAGCAGCATGCAGCACCAGGGACTGGATAGTGGCCAGATTCCGAGCGGCAGAATGCGAGTGCCGAACTGGTACCGGGAGCAGTCTCGCCTAGGGAGACGGAGTACGGTCTCAGCAAAACTATAATCTGGGTTTACGAACTCCGAGCACTGAAATAATTCCAGAATTATTAAACAACTGAAGCCTACGGATCCACATGATCTCAAGATCCGTAGAACCTACGGGTTCCATAAGACTTACGGGTCTCAAACGGTCTCCGGACCTCAAACCCACAGGTTTCTTAAGACCTACAGGTTCACACCCCATGGGTTCCTTAGGACCCACGGGTCCCACGTAATCTCAGGGTCCATAGAACCTACGAGCTCCGAAATGGTCCCAGGTCTATAAGTCCCGAAACGGTCTCAAGACTTTGAACCTACAGGTCCCGAAACGGTATCAGGGCTCGGAGTCTGTGGATCCTAACGCAACGTAAGAGTTTGGGTCTATGAGTTCTCAAAAGACCTAAAAACCCACACACGATTCAAGGACCCACCAGACCGATGGTCCCCGAGGCCCAGCAGGACCAAGGCTTCTGGCTCCCAAGAAAAGTTCTCAGACCTCGAGAATAACCTCCAACTCCGGAGCATCCAGACAAGGTTCTCTGAATTCAATGTCTGCAAACTCGTTTCAAGCCTAAGATACCCTAAGGGGGTCCCTCCGAAAAAAAAAGAAGAAGCCGGTCCCAAGGGACTTACTACGAGAGTTTAATTAAAAGCAGGCAATGATGAATCCGAAGAGTTTTTCTCTTATAAAGAGACAAGGAAAAGGGGCCACAGCAGGGACATTGTTTAAACAACCATATAAAAGGCACGAAGGCCTGGCAAAAGTCTTAAAACCCTCACAGAGGGTACGGAACAACAAAAGAAACCCCAACATGGGGTGCAGAAGTTCAGGTAATAGAGATTGAGATCAGTTGGCCAGAGGGTCGTCCTCAGCGGGAGCAGGCTCCGGAGTCTTCTCCTCCTCTCGGGCCACACCAGGGAGGTCGGGTTTATCTTCAAATGAAGGAGCAGGAAGCCCCAAAAGCCGAGCCTCAGAAGTCTTCACCTTTTTATACTGCTCCAGCAGAATCGAGGGCTCCCATCTGTCAGTCTGTTTCCTAAGCCACTCCCTCATCATCTCCCAGGGGGCCATCACTCTGGCCCCCTTCGCCGCCATAGTCTTCTTGGCATTGAAGATATCTGCAGCACTCTTTAGCTCGCAGATCTCTTCCTCCCGCTCCTCTAGCCGCTCCCTTAGAGAAACATTCTCTGCCTCCGCCATGGTTCCTGCCTCTTCCTGGTTCCTGATCTTAAGCTTTAGGGCCTTGATCTCCATCTCCCTGGCTATGGCGTTGTCTTTCTCCTCACGCAGCTGAGAAGTCAGGGTGTCTATCTCTGCCTTAGCCAAAGTCTGCTCATCCATACTCTCCCCAAAATGGAAAAGCTGGGACATCGTCTCCATAAGAACATCCCAGTCAGTAACAGGAACCAAGCTTTTGGCAAATATAAAACAAAGTGTTACCTGGAGAAGATCGCTCTAAAGGGATCAAACGACTTCACGAGAGTCTCCCTCTGGCAGAGACACCGGAGCCGACGGGAACACCTTGGTGTTAAGGTTAGCAAGAACGGTGAGCAGATCACACGTCGATGGAGAAGCCCTGGAAACGGGTCCTGAGGTCTTGGATTTCTTCTTGGAAGAAGCACGAGCAGGAGTAGCCGCGCCTTTACGCTTGTTACTTCAGATGAACTGAACGTCATCATCATCCTCAGTGGGAGCAGCACGCTTGGGAGCCATCTTCTTCGCTGATATCTCTGCAAAAGCCTTCTCAAAGTCTGCCAGCGCTTCATCACCCTTGGACCCCGACATAACGCCTGGAGAAAAGACATCGTTATCAGCCTGAAACAATACAGAGAGAATAAGAAAGGAAGGAAAATGGAAACTTACCCCAAATGCTGCAACGACTCAGCGCTTCTTTACTCACAAGGAAGGGAATCCGGCGCCGCTCGATGGGAAGCTTTAGGACTTGATCAATCGTCCTGTTTCCTGGAGAGGAGTCTGGGCGAGAAGTATCTGCAAAAAGAAACAAAGGTCGTTATTATCACATTGTCAAGAACAACCATTGTGGTTCCTATAACCCACCAGCTACACGCAAGATCGAGGAAAAACCTGGATGATGCATGAATGCAAACTTCTCAGTCCATCGCCTTTCGAAGACTAGATGGCACTTTCTTTCCCTTTTATGGATCTCTTGAACTGGGGGTGTTGGGGAAAAATATTCCATGAAGAGATTACTCCAGCTACCAGGTTTCTTCCTCCGGGTTCCAGGACCCAGACCTCCGAGTCCCCGCTAAAAGGACCCCAAGAACTACCCTCGGGAACTACCTTAAGGAACTACCCTCGGGAACTACTCTTTGCTCTAGGCAAAGAGGAAAACTTCCATTATGAGTACAAACCATCATATATCTCAGGATATGGACGGTTCCCCTTTGATTCCAAAGGAAACAGAAATATACTAATATTTATGCTCTCCTCGAAGATAAATGGCACAAGGCACGACCTCGGCTATAAATATGGGGTTGATAAACCCTAAAGAAGAGGCCAACACATATATCTACAAAGCTCATCATCTCTACAGCCGCCAAGGCAAGATCTCATACCTAGAAGACCCTCTTCACCGCCGTGCCTAACCAGCGCCTAATCCATGTGATTACTATCGACCAGAGGAAGTTCTATGCTCACTGCAGCACGCCTAAAACTCTACATATTGGACTCCATGCTCACTGCAACTTACCGACGAGTCCACCATCTGTTTCGGCCCTGCGCCCTCTGGAACAGACGACTCCTATCAACTCCAGCCACGTGCTCCTTAGGCCATGTGCCCACTAGGCCATGTGCCCATTAGGCTACGTGCCTCTCAGGCTACGCGCCTTCATTAGGCTACATGCCTCCTCCAATACATGAACTACGAACGGCTTGATCCCCCACTGAAGGGTACGTAGGAAATCCCCACTGAAGGATGCAGCTATAAAACCCAACACCTTCCATGGTCCCACGCCTAGACACCCAGGGACTGACTCTGGAGCTAGGACCATCGATAGTCATCAAGAAGACCCTGCGATCTCCACTACAGACAGGCAGTTCCTGCCTAACAACCGGCCTTCCCTACTACCACCAAGGTGCTGACGATACGCACCGGCCCATACCCATATGGGACTACCCTCAGAGCAGGATCTCCTGACTTATCCACGACCAAAGCAGGAGAAAGTACCACGACGACCAGTCTCCTTCTTCCTATCATTCCGTAGTGCTGAGCACGAATCACTTGTACACAAAAATACCCAAACAGTTTGGCGCTGTAAGGAGGGGCAGTCATATACTACGTGATGATGGTGATAGGCGGAAGAGACATTACATCCATTCCCTCAGAATACTTCAACCCCAGCCATCTAGGGGCAAGAAACGACGTATTCTCACCAGATCTAAACCGCACACAGCTGGAACACCTCTTCAAGGGAGGATAAAACAACGCTAAACAGAAGTAACAAGGTCCAACACAGGGATTACCAACCGGTTCCTACTGGTTCCTGCTGGTTCCGGGTCCTAACCTCAGATCAGACTCCCTGTAGTCCCTGGTTCCTGCGGGTTCCGGGTCCTATCCTCAGATCAGACTCCCTGCAGTCCCTCGTTCCTGCTGGTTCCGGATCCTAACCTCAGATCAGACTCCCTGCAGTCCCTGGTTCCTGCTGGTTCTGGGTCCTATCCTCAGATCAGACTCCCTGCAGTCCCTCGTTCCTGCTGGTTTTGGGTCCTAACCTCAGATCAGACTTCCTGCAATACCTGGTTACTGATGATTCCGGGTTCTATCCTCAGATCAGACTTCCTGCAGTCCCTGGTTCCTGCTGGTTCCGGGTCCTATCCTCAGATCAGACTTCCTGCAGTCCTTGGTTCCTGCTGGTTCCGGGTCCTATCCTCAGATCAGATCCCCGCAGTCTTCGGATCCGCCGGTTCCGGGTCCCAACCAAAAACCGATGTCTACAATTATTGATTCCTGCTAGCTCTGGGTCTTCACTACACATCAAGTCGCAACAACCTTCGGATCCAATGGGGGGCAGCCATCACCAAGCAAGCCCTAGACGACATAAATGCTTCTAGACTCACAACTCCACCTCATATGAGAAATATACAAGGTTCTCAAGCGGGACAAGACATTTACCGGCCGGTTTTACAACTTGGACATCCAAAGACAAGAGAAGTCAGAAGAAGAGCTCCTGGAGATACTGCAGGCGTACCAGGCAACCACTAAGAGGTAACCGGAGAACCACCTTTCTCTTTAGGCTTTAGAATCTAAGTGGTAGTGGAATCCTAGATAAGCCTAATAGCTGGGTGGATAGAGCGCCTTTTAGTACTCATCAAATTCCATTGAAGTTGTTCCGCGAGAGGATCCCTGCCAAGCGCCCGGAACACTGCTTCTATGCATCCTGCAAAAGAGCCAAAGAAAAACGCAAACTCTACGTCAAGACATGCTGGCCTTCAGATTCTTGGGTCCAATTACAGCAAAGGAGAATAAAAGAAGACGGAGAACACACGTTCCAGCTACTATTCATCTATGGGTTCCGGGTTCCAGATTCCAGGTCCCGGATCCTAGGTCCCGGGTCTCCGGCTACCCACCTTACATAGAGGTGAAATCCAATGGCTCCACAAGAAAGCAAGATCCAACCACCTTACTATCGCTTTTCTCGGCAATAAACCCTGATATACCTCGAAAGGAAACTAAGGCCATTTACTTCCTACAAACTCCCGAGGAAACTCAGGACATGTGTCTTTATAATTTTCTGAGGCCACATGCCTCTCCAAGTTTATGAGGAAGCTAAGGCCACGTGCCTCTCCAAGTCTCCAAGGCTACATTCCTCGACAATTTTCAAGAAACAGGAATTCCCAGTAGATTCAAGAATACGGAAGTCTACAAGCTTCCGAGGAAGTGGGTCCAAGGTGATATCTTGCATATTTACATGTTTTTAGTATCCATATCTCATGCATTTTGATCATATAAGTTAGGCATTAGGCATCTTTAGGTCCATTTTTCATTCATTTGTCCTTATCAGGTTTTGGAGTATGCTTTGGTGTGATTTGAGGTGTTTGGAAGCCTTATGGCCTAAAAAGAGGTGAAGAATCAAGTTTGGCCATGAAAAGAGAAGTCAATCCATGATCTGGTCAAGACAAATATGAGCATGGAGAGAGGCCTTAGAGATGTATTCTGTTGCTAATATTTTGTGGAGACACAGAAAATTGAGTTATCTTTACAATGGAAGTGGTTTCAAGTCATTTGGAGCTATATTGGAGGAGTTATGATCATTTTACTAGAGGTGTATCAAAGCTGGTCGAGGACTGGACCGGCGTGGTCCAGCCGCCCAACCGGGACGAGCTACCCCGTCGGGCTGGACGAGGCTGGTCGGAAAAAGGTGATTTTTGGCCCTTTTGGTCTTTTCTCTTGATTTTTAAGGGCTTTCATGCCTCATATAAATACTCTTGTATCCCAAAGTTGGGACTTAACTTCTTTTCTCTCAAAAAACACATTTAGATCTTGAAGAAAGTTTGGATCTTTGATCCTTTTCATCTCATTTCTTTTGTGTTTAATATATTATCTTCTTCTCTAATCATGTTTAGCCTTGAATCATCATTGATTTTGAGGTTTTCCATGGCTATTAGTGAGTAGATCTATCTAGGGTTCATGGGATTGGGAGACTAAGGGTGATTAGGTGTAGATCTAAGATGTTTTAGTGTAGATCTATCTTTCCCTTGCTTGATTGAGTGTTCTTCTTGCTATTTTGGAGTTGGCCTCTTCAAAATAGAGCTATAGGCATTTCATGCCCGGAAGGTGTTCTATGAAATGCCTGAACCAACTCATCAATCCTTTTAACATCCTTTACCTAAGGGATTAGTTGTTAAAGGTATTGAGATAGCTAATAGACTTGTTCTTAATGATTGCTTTCATATTATTCAACCTAAGGGATTAGATGCTTGAGATATGTTAGTGAATGAGCATTCGTCTAGGGATAGAGCTTGCTTAGGATTGTGTCTAGGCTTAAGGTGTTAGATTGATTGAAAGCTTGCCATCTTAGATTGAAACTTGATCACCCAAAGTCAATTCCCTTGTCCCAAGAACCCCCTTGCCTCATTAAGAAAGAAAGTTCACTCTTTTATTGCATTTTTAGCATTATCTTAGTTCATAATCATCTCGTCTTCTTATCATGGTTGCACTTAGATTAAGCATAGGCTTGCATTCGCTTTGCATTAGAATCACTTAGGATTGGATTGACATCTTGTATATTACAACATATGATTGGACCCTTGAAAAGTCTATCATCAAATTGGCGCTGTTGCCAAGCTCTAAGTTGATTTTGACATTGGGATTTAGTCATTTGCTTGAGACTAAGTCATTTTTTTTTCTTTTATTGTGTTATTGCTTCTCCTTTCTCTTTTCCCTTTGCATTTCAGGTGTATGATAACTAGAAGCAGAGGTGCATCAAACTTGACACCCACTGTTGAAGAAATTGCTACACTTGAGAGGGAGATTGCAAGAAAGAGAAGAGAAGAAGAGCAACAGGCTCACTTGCAGAGATTGGGGTTTGATATGGAGAATCAGCCTCAAGATGGTGATGCCCTAGCGGGCAATGATCAAGAGCTGACAACATAAAACCACAACGCCAGCCACAACAGCCACAACGCCAAGCTAGAGCCATTGGAGCCTATGATCAACCTCACATTCATGGCCATAGGTTGGGGATAAGAGCACCAGCTGTGGAGAACAACAACTTTGAGATCAAATCAGGGCTGCTGAATTTGATTGAGAAAAACAAGTTTCATGGCCTTGCTGTGGAGGATCCCCTTGATCACTTGGACACATTTGATAGCTACTGTAGCTTGTCGAAGATTAATGGAGTCTCTGAAGATGCTTTCAAGCTGAGGTTGTTTCCCTTCTCTTTGGGAGACAAGGCACATCTATGGGAGAAGGCTCTTCCAAGTGACTCTATCACAACTTGGAATGAATGCAAGAGGGCATTCCTAGAGAAATTCTTCTCTACCTCAAGAGCAGCCAAGATCAGAAATGAGATCTCTAGCTTTCAGCAGAAGAACCTTGAGAGCTTTAGTGAAGCATGGGAGAGGTTCGAGGGCTATTGGTCTCAATGCCCACATCATGGCTTCACCAAGGAGAGTTTGCTTAGTACCTTCTACAGAGGTGTTCTACCATAGTTCAGGAGCAGATTGGACACAGCCAGCAACGGGTTCTTCTTGGGCAGAACTGAGCAGGATGCTGAGGAACTGGTGGAGAACATGGCCAAGAGTGACTCAGTCTACAGTGAGGAGCATGATAGGGTCAACAGAGGCAGTGATGAAGATGATCATCACACAAGGAAGGCGCTGAAATCTCTCCAAGAGAAGTTGGACAAGATCGTTGCAGAGAAGGCTAAACAGGAGCAGATTCACTCCATTGGGAACCAGCAACAAAAGCAGCCTGCTGGGACTAATTAAGTTAATGGTGTAGAAGGTCAAGAGGAGCTATGCTTCATCAATGCTAATGGCACATGGTATAGGAAAGAGCCTAACTTCCAATACCAAAACAACTACCAGCAAAGACCTTACTACAACAATCAACAAGGAGGTTATCAAACCAACCAGCCTACTCAGCCCCAAGAAAGCTCTTCTCAAGCTCAGGCTCGAAGTTCAAATTTGGAGTCCATGTTCAAGCAACTCTTAGAAGCTCAAGAAAGAAATGCTAAGAACAATGGTGATGAGTTCAAGAACATTCATGCCAAGATTGATGGAACCTATTCTGACCTCAACAACAAGTACATGCCACTTGCCTCTCATCTCAAAGCTTTGGAGAGCCAGGTTGCTTCTCTGTCTTCATCCTCCAAGATCCCAATGGGATCTCTACCAGGAAAACCAGAAAAAATTCCAAGGAATCTTGCAATGTCATCCTCTCTACTACTTCTTCAAAGATTGAGATGTGTACTCATGAGAAAGAAAAGGATGAGATTGAAATGTTTGAAACTGAGTTTGGGGATGTTGAGAGATTTGTTGTGGCCACAGCTGAAGCACATATTCTGAGGGATGCTGCCAAGAAGGCTGAGGTAAAGAGTCTGCAGCAAGCTGAGCCTATAGCTGAGACACCAACTGTGAAGAGAGCAGACAACAAGCTGAAAGAAGTGAAGTAAGAAGACACTAAGTTTGAGCTATCACCATATGATAAGTTCCCCTTTCCCCAAAGAGTTCTCACCAAAGCTCAAAAGAAGGTGATCTCAAAGTTCAGGAAAGATCTTAGTGATGTTGTAGTCAAGCTTCCAGAGATATCGGGTATGCGAGAAGCTCATGTCCAGATGATGCTCATCAAGGACATTCTAGACTACCAGGCTGAAGTGGCTGAGCTTTTGGATATCTCCATTCTGAAGATTGATCCACCAACCCCTCCAAAGTCCCTCCCTAAGCTTGAATCTCAAGTGAATTTCACCTTGTCTTGCTCCCTTGGTCAACTAACAATGGATGATGCTCTTGTTGATAGTGGGGCTAGTGTGAATGTCATCTCCTTGGATATGGTGACGAGTCTTGGGATTGAAAGCATGGAACCAGATACTCCTCCTCTCACCTTTGGGGATTCTTCTTCTACAACCCCACTTGGCATAATCAAGGACTTCCCCTTGAAGATTGGATCCTGCACCATACCCATTGACGTCACTGTTTTGAGAATGGCATCTGAAGAGAGAGTCCCTTTGATCATAGGCACTCCTTTCGTCACAACAGTTGGCGCTTGCATTGACTTTCCCAACAAGAAGGTCACCCTCATGCATCTCAACAAAGCTGTCTCCTATCCTCTCCAACCTCCAATGGAATCAGACTATTGTGGGACAATCACTTGTGATGCACAAGCTGTTGAGAAGCCCCAATATGAAGAGGTTGTTTGTAAGAAAGAAGGTCTTGATGGAAAGTCTTCTAAAGAGAAGTGTGGTGAGCACTTGGAAAGTGCTAAAAAGGAGGGGATGAGTGGAGCCTCAAAGGCCACTCATGGCAAGAAGAAGATGGTGAAAGAACCTCATCCTCCACCTCTTGATCTGCTCCCACACACTCTTACTCTCCATCCTCAGAAGCTCAAGGCTGGTGTCATTGAGTACAAGATCAAGCATAAGGGCAGTTCCACACCATTCTCAAGTTCTAGAGCCATCATCACTCCTCAGCTCCAGGATGACCCAATCAAGCTTCAAGAGCTTCTCTCTCAGGTCCTCACCATCACACTCGAAGGTGGGAAGGATCCTCCTTCCCACTAAGTTCAAGAGACAAGGTAGTCAAGCTAAGTGACTCAAAACAAGCTCACTTGGGAGGAAGTCCCATGGTTATCCTTGTACATAGCTTTGCAATTTCAATTTTCCTTTAAGTCTTTTTTTTAAATAAAAGTGGTCAAGGTTTTCAGGTTGAGCCAAGCACTAGAGGAGAGAAGAAAGGTGATTAACCACCTGAGCCCTATGATTGCCATGTAGCAGCCTCCTCTAGTTGCTATGAACCAAGCCAGCTCATAGCCCCGACACCAAACACCACGCCCAAACCTCCTTCTTAGGTATCACTCCAACCCTTCTTGTATATACATTTTCTTTTGTCTTGTTGGGGTATCTCCTTCCTTCTTACTCACACAGAGACTGTGTGATTTAAGTGTGGGGGAGGTACCAAGTATTTGATCATGTTTGCTTTGTGAATTGAGAGTCTCATGCATTGCATTGTACATTCATATTTGCATAGAAAATCCAAAATTTTTAAAATTTTTAATCACGTAGATTGCATCACTTGCATTCTTAAGATTGAGTCTAGAGCATTTAGGTTGCATTCACTTGCACATGGAGCATTGCCTTGTAAAGAACACTTGTTTGCACTGAATTTGACACCCTAGTTAAACATATCAAGTAGCTTAAGCATCTTTTGAAAGGCTTGCATGCTTTGAGCCTTGAAAACTCTTCTTGAAACTTGCTTGCTTGCTTGATATTGGCATTGTTCTTAAGACCAGCTCCATCCTGAACTTGGACTTGAATGAACCTAATTTCTCTTGCATATGGGCATTTGCATACTTGATCATGGATCTCATACACATTTGGGTTATCTTTTTCCATTGTACCACCCTTTGTTAACCCAAATGGCACTTCCACACCCTTGAACCCTATTCTTTCTTTGAAGCCTACATTGATTTGCATGAGTGAGGCCTCTTCTGATAGTTTGTCATGTGCAAAATCTTGAGAGTATTGGGAGCGACATGGATTTATTCTCATCTCTTTCTAGCATAGTGTCCTCATTTGAGCTAGCTTCTAGGATGGTGAGTGGGTCTTTGTTGCTCAATTGTTTATATCTTGGGTTTGGAATGTAACAATGTTGAGATTTATGAACAAAAGAGTATCATTGAGAAAGAAAAAACCCTAGGGACCTAGAACAGAAAAAATAAGAAAGCTCTTGTGTAATGTTTGAGACCTTCCCCCTATATATAAAAAAAAAGAAATGAAAAGAAAAAAGAAAAGAAAAGAAAGAAGAAAAAGAATAAGGAAAAGAAAGATTCAATAAGATAGTGGGGAAGGAAAATTTAAAGAGTTAGAGCTTAGAAAAGTGAATAGAGATCCTTAGTGGTTGAATTTCAAAGGAAAGAAAGTTGTTCATGGGGTGAGTGATGTGAGAATGTTTTTCATTTTTGGGTTATGGGATGAATAAAAGGGGTGTAGATCTTATATTCACTTAGGAATTGGGTAGAATGATGAGGATGGATCCATGTATGCATGAATTGCTCCTAGTCTTAGATAAATTTTGCATAATGATCAAGCTCCTTGATTCTTGAGTGATTGCCACCTTAAAAAGATGCATTGAACCCTCCTTTTCATCCATATTAGACCATTTGATCACCTAGCCAAATGATTGAGATCATGTGCCCATTTGTGAGAACTCACCTTGAGTGTGTGTGTGTGAATCAATGTGACGGCTGGTTAAGAGAACTTGTTGGTTGATAAGCATTGCATCTTGTGTAGAGGCATAAGAGTAATTGATAGGCCTTGTGAAGCTAGAGCATAATAAGAGAGTTTTGCTCATGCTATTTGCTATGTTTCTTTAGGATGTCAAGTTGAGTGCTATGAGTGTTTCTTTTGGCTTTGCTTCCATCTCTATGTCTCTCTTCCTTGTGTTTTGAAAAGATTACTTGAGGACAAGTAAATGTCTAGTGTGGGGGAGTTGATATCTTGCATATTTACATGTTTTTAGCATCCATATCTCATGCATTTTGATCATATAAGTTAGGCATTAGGCATCTTTAGGTCCATTTTGAATTCATTTGTCCTTATCAGGTGTTGGAGTATGCTTTGGTGTGATTTGAGGTGTTTGGAAGCCTTATGGCCTAAAAAGAGGTGAAGAATCAAGTTTGGCCATGAAAAGAGAAGTCAATCAATGATCTGGTCAAGACAAAGATGAGCATGGAAAGAGGCCTTAAAGATGTCTTCTGTTGCTAATATTTTGTGGAAACACAGAAAATTGAGTTAGCTTTCCAATGGAACTGGTTTCAAGTCATTTGGAGCTATATTAGAGGAGTTATGATCAATTTACTAGAGGCGTATCAAAGCTGGTCGAGGACTGGACCGGGACGAGACACCCAGTTGGGCGGCTGGACCACGCGGTCGGGAAGACTGGACCGGGACGAGCTACCCGGTCGGGCTGGACGAGGCTGGTCGGAAAAAAGTGATTTTTTGCCCTTTTGGTCTTTTCTCTTGATTTTTTAAGGGCTTTCAAGCCTCATATAAATACTCTTGTATCCCAAAGTTGGGACTTAACTTCTTTTCTCTCAAAAAAGACATTTAGATCTTGAAGAAAGTTTGGATCTTTGATCCTTTTCATCTCATTTCTTTTGTGTTTAATAGATTATCTTCTTCTCTAATCATGTTTAGCCTTGAATCATCATTGATTTTGAGGTTTTCCATGGCTATTAGTGAGTAGATCTATCAAGGGTTCATGGACATGGGAGATTAAGGGTGATTAGGTGTAGATCTAAGATGTTTTAGTGTAGATCTATCTTTTCCTTGCTTGATTGAGTGTTCTTCTTGCTATTTTGGAGTTGGCCTCTTCAAAATAGAGCTATAGGCATTTCATGCCCGGAAGGTGTTCTATGAAATGCCTGAACCAACTCATCAATGCTTTTAACATCCTTTACCTAAGGGATTAGTTGTTAAAGGTGTTGAGATAGCTAATAGACTTGCTCTTAATGATTGCTTTCATATTATTAAACCTAAGGAATTAGATGCTTGAGATATGTTAGTGAATGAGCATTCGTCTAGGGATAGAGCTTGCTTAGGATTGTGTCTAGGCTTAAGGTGTTAGATTGATTGAAAGCTTGCAATCTTAGATTGAAACTTGATCACCCAAAGTCAATTCCCTTGTCCCAAGAACCCCCTTGCCTCATTGAGAAAGAAAGTTCACTCTTTTATTGCATTTTAGCATTATCTTAGTTCATAATCATCTCATCTTCTTATCATGATTGCACTTAGATTAAGCATAGGCTTGCATTCCCTTTGCATTAGAATCACATAGGATTGGATTGACATCTTGTATATTACAACATTTGATTGGACCCTTGAAAAGTCTTTCATCACAAGGTATGTGCCTTCCTGAACTTCTACGAGAGAGATAACTGAGAGGAAAGCAGGGGTCAAATGAGTTAGCATTTAACCCAAGGGGCAAACATGCATCAACAAATCTCGTTGGCTTGCCCACTAAAAAGAGGATTCAAGACAAAGCAACGGGTCATTAAGTGACATTTAGAAAACGCTGAGAGTGGCTCACCCGAACGGGAGCAGAGAGCAGCCAGATGAAGTCACCGAACGACATCTACAAAAAGAGAATATATGTAGATCCTCTTGTGCAAGAGCACTAGTTCCCAGGAACTGCCAGGTTCCAAATGATAAATCTACGGGTCCCTCAAGATCAGAACATGAAGCCTTTCAAAGCCTTAGTTCTCAATGATGAGCAACAGGAACTACGAGTCCCTATGCGACGTACTTCAATACCTCAAGTTACACGACAAAGAACCAGCCTCCACACCTCAACAGAGGTCTCCTTTCCTCTGAGGGCCTGTTACAGATCTAAGGACCATGTATCCAGCATATGAATGTCAAAGCTCACTAATGCATTAGCAAGTCCATCTCCATCAAACTCTACATTGCTGGGAGAAACCTACATGGATTACAAGACCTGAAAGCAAATCTTGTCGTCCACTGAGATACAAGATCAAGACTCTGAATCCTACAAGGTCACCTTCGAACAGGTCCAGAACCTGGGAGTATTTATCACGACCACGGTCCATCATCTGGAAAAACGACTCTCCTCCAGGTCCCAATACGACCGGTGCCTAAGAAGAACCCGGGAAAGGGGCATCGGAGAAGCGACATCCTACTTATGATAAGCCTGCTGAGATAGAACGACTCCGGTTAACCAAAGTGCACAGGTTGAAAGGAAACAGCTTGAGCTTGAAAGCATCTTCGTACACACCATTGGTCTTGGACAAGCCACAATAGCTATCAAACTTTTCCAAGTGATTAAATGGGTCTTCTACAGCCAGGCCATGGTACTTGTTGTTATCAATCACATTCAACTACCCTGGCTTGATCTCAAAGTTGTTAGCTTCCACAGCTGGTGCTCGGATGCCCATCTTATGACCATGAATGTGATGACGGTCATAGGTGCCAATAGCTCTAGCTGGCCGCTGTGGGTGTTGTTGTTGGCGCTGTGGTCGAAGGTTGTCAGCTCCTTGACCATTGCCATCTTGAGCAACTCTGTCTTGAGGTTGATGCTGGTGTTCATCCATCTCAAACCCCAACCTCTGAATATGAGCCTGTTGCTCTTCTTCTCTTCTCCTTCTTGCTATATCCCTCTCAAGTGTAGCTATCTCTTCAACAGTGGGAACCAGGTTTGTTGCACCCCTGCTTCTTGTGTTCATAAACCTGAAATTCAAAGGGAGAGGAAAAAGGAGAATCAATATCACAAGAAAAGAAAAATGATTTAGTCTCAAGCAAGTGACTAAATCCCAATGTCACAATCAACTTAGAATTTGGCAACGGTGCCAATTTGATGAAAGGATTCAAGGGTCCTAATCAAATGTTGTAATATAAAAGATGTCAAACCAGTTCTAAGTGATCACAAGCAAAGGGAATGCAAGCCTATGCTTAATCTAAATGCAACTATTAAGAGAGATGATTATTAAACTAAGACAATACTTAAATGCAATAAAAGATGAAACTTTCTTTCAATATGAGAGATGAGACCCATGGGTATAAGGACTTGATCTTAAGTGATTAAGGTTCAATCCAAGAGGCCAACTTTTCAATCAATCTAATTCCTTATGCCTAGACACTATGCTTGAACAAACTTTATCCCTAGATGAATGCTCTTTTGCAATGATCACCCAAGTACATCAAATCTCTTTGACTGTAATGATCAAAGCAAACAATAAGAATGAGTTTAATAGCAATCCTAGCTTCTTTAAAAACTAACCCTTAGGTAAAGCAAGCTAAAAGCATAGATGAGTTGGTTCAGCCATTTCATAGAACACCTTCCGGGTATGAAATGCCTATAGCTCTATTTTTGAGAGGCCAACTCAAATATAGCATTAAGAACACCAAATCATGCAAGGAAAGGATAGATCTAACATCGAGCACCTTGGATCTATACCTAATCACTCTCAATCACCCTAAGCCATGAATCTTAAATGGATCTACTCACTAATCCACATGCTTACTCTTAAACCCATGAGAGATTCAAGCTTAAACATGTATAGAAAGAAAGGAGATGAATCAAACACTCAAGAACACAAAGATGAGATGAGATTATGATTAAAAGATAAAGGTTTTACTCAAAGGTTTGTGTTCTTAGAGATAAAATAACATAAGTCCCAAATTAAGGATAACAAGGGTACTTATACTAGGCTTAAAAGCCCTAAAAACATCATAGAAATTGACTAAAAGGTCCTTGGAAGCTATTAGGTCTCGATCAATGGGGAAACAGGATAAAAAATGCTCAGGGTCGTGGTTGGACGGTCCGGCCCACGCATGTCTGACCCGCGCAGGACCGTCCGGTCCGTTCCCCATCCCGCACGGGTGTGCTGGCCCAGGCGTCCCGTCCCGCGCGTCCGTGCAGCTCTGTCTGGCTTCGTCTCGCGCGAGTGCTGCGTACCGTGCGTAGTCTTCCGAGCATCCGGCTGTCTTCGTCTCTTGTCCCGCGCGGGTACTGCATACCGCATGTCCCAGACCGCGTGTCCGGCCGTATCGATCCTTCTCGTCCCGCGTGGGTAACGCGTCCCGAGCAGATCAGTCCGCGCACCTTCTTGCTTCAGTCCATCCGTCTGGCCCGTTCCGTCCCGCGCATCCGTGTGTTCGTCCGGCTCTCCATGTGCGGGTGAACATGGCCGAGCACGTCCATTCGTCTGGTCCGGCTGAGTAAAACTGAAACCATCTCTGCCCATACTAGGCCAAACTCCTTTTTTATCTCATTCTTGCATCAAAACCACTCTCAACACCTTCTTTTACTCCGTGGGACACTCCAATACCTGATAAGGACTTATGAATGCAAAATGGGTCCTAAGATGCCTAAACCTTAACCTACAAGACAAAGAATGCAAAATAAAGATTGCTAAATCAATGAAAATATGCAAGACATCAACTCCCCGACACTAGTCCTTTACTTGTCCACAAGTAAACTAGCAAGGAATAAGGAGGAGAGGTTTGAAGGAGGGGACTCATAACCAAAAGAATGCTCTTCTTAGTTCTCAACTTGATAACCTTGTATAATCATACCAACTAGCTAGAGCAAACACTTTATCCAACTCTAACTTCTCAAGGCCTATCTTAACTCTTTTGATCCTTACACTCATTCATCATGAATCCACAAACCACAAATCCATTTACTCTCTAACAATCATTAAGCAAACTCAAAAGATTTCTTGCAAATGGTCAAATGGTCCAAGTAATTTGGTTTGGTGAAAAAGGCTTTGATGCAAAGTGAAACAGGAAGTTTAAAGGATTTTTCAATGGGTGGTTCACTCTCAAAACAAGTAGCCTTGACATTGCACATAATTTATCTAAGAAAGGGATCAACTCATGCATACAATGCTCAATCTCCATTGTTATACCCTTCTCCCAAACATAAACATGGAATAATCTTATCTACAATGCCAAACCCAACTCACATCACTCACCCATATGCTTCCCAAGAACTCAAGGCACTTTTTCTCATATTGAACTCTTTCTTTTTGATGTCTTAACAAGAGAATTTTATACTTTTAAAACTCTCTCTAGCTCTCTTTTAAATTTCCGAGGGAGGCTTCAACTTGATCATCTCTCAGCTCCAGTCTGAGTGCACCCTTACGCCGTGTTTGGGAGAACCCGAAGGACGAGATCCGGT
The DNA here is from genome assembly GCA_018703725.1 of Brassica juncea. Lineage (NCBI taxonomy): Eukaryota > Viridiplantae > Streptophyta > Magnoliopsida > Brassicales > Brassicaceae > Brassica > Brassica juncea. The sequence goes on from CM031936.1 coordinate 24,188,162, forward strand.
TGTCGGAGAGGGTGAGGATGACGGGACCGAGAGGGGTGAAGTTGGAGTGAAGGATGACGACGTGGTTCCAAGTTCCATTGAGGTTGAACATGGATGCGGTTCTCCGAAGAGTACCTAGGTTTGTGATCCTTTCGAGGATTTTTATTTTATTTTGGCCTGTTTGAAAGGCCGTGGATTTGTATGTCTCGGGACTGGCCGTTGGTGGCTTGTTGGTGTCAAAATCGGTCACGACGGAATCAATGACTGAAAGTCTCTGGAAAGTATTTCTTAAAACAAAAAGTCTCGGATAATTTGAAAAGAAGTTATACGAGAATTTCTCAAATTAGAATATCCACTCTCTGGTGAGGTCGAAAACGGTTATCTCGAAATCTGCGGCTAAAGATCCTTCCGAACTCAAAGATTTCCCGCACGAACGGACAACGAGGGAAAGATCGGAAAACGGAAAACCCACGGGCGGCAAAGAACCACTGGCGCCGGCGGCACGCGTCACGCAGGCCGGCCTGGCGCCGGCGGCATGCGTCACGCGGGCCGGCCTGGCGCCGGCGGCAAGCCGGCCTCGCGCCGGCGGCACGCGTCACGCGAGCCGGCCTGGCGCCGACGGCACCCCAGCCTGGCGCCGGCGGCACGCGTCACGTGAGCCGGCCTGGCGCCGGCGGCACCCCAGCCTGGCGCCGGCGGCATGCGTCACGCGGGCCTGCCTGGCGCCAGCGGCACGCGTCACGCGAGCCGGCCTGGCGCCGGCGGCACCCCGGCCTGGCGCCAGCGGCACGCGTCACGCGGGCCGGCCTGGCGCCGGCGGCCTGCGTCCCGCAAGCCGGCCTGGCGCCGGCGGCAAGCCCTCTGGCGCCGGTCGACGGTCCTCGTCCTGGTCTTGGTCCCATCATGCTCGGTCTAATCCCATCTTGGCCTGCTTGGATCAATCCTCGAGAGTTTGATACGATCACGGCTATGGAACAAACATCTTTCGATTCGACTCGATTGGTATCATCTTCGATGTTTTACGACAAAAAATAGAAGGATTGGATTTCTCGTAGAAGATATCGCATAAAACAAGATCGATTAACTCGAACATCGATCCTTTAGGCTATGCGGTTTATTTTACGAGAAAGATAGTATTTCCGAGAAATCGTATAAAACGTTCAACGACTTAAGACAAGTCCACAGACTTACTTACGATTTTAAGAATTCAGGCCCAATCAGGCTACGACGGTTTATCCGATTTCCCGAACATCGGATAAACATCAGGTCACCGAAAAATAGGGGAAAACTCGAGGATAATTACAAAGATCGACGAAAATGGAATATTTTCTGAAGAGATAAACTTGGGCCCAAAGGCGAGGTCCATCATCCTAAGGCAAACCGACCTAGGAGTGGGTATATAAGGAGAGCAAGAGCAGAGGAGAAGAGGATCCAAAAAATCTTAGATTGGAGACCTAGAGAGCTCCTGTTAGCTGATAGAACTGAGAATTTAGGCGGTTAGACTAGCAAGGCAGGCCCTAGAACGTCTGGCCACCTCCTGCTCGCAAATCTCCGCTCCTCTCGGAAGGATCGGACAATTCTTCTACTTAAGAGCTCCGCACATAGAAACCCTAGGCGTTATCTTCGACATGCCTGTTTCTATGACAAACGCTCATACTAGACGAACCCGCCAAGACGGTTCGATCTCTTGTTCAATTACACCTAAACTGAACTACGTCCGACTTGATCCTCAAAAGGGGTACGTAGGCAGCATTTATTTGATCACTTGTCGTTGGCTGTCGCAGAGAATCCGGACCTTTAGGGAAAGTCGGGTTAACTTGGCTTTCCTCCGCAATCTTATTCATTAAAATTGATGGTGTGAATTTCGGTTCCCACAGTTTGGCGCTAGAAGGAGGGTGGGACGGATTACTCTTACTCATACGGCCGCAAAGCGCTTGATCGAACCGATGTCCGGAAATATGAAAGAAAAAGTTACAGTTTGCGTCAACGATGGTAAAACAACTCCAGCAGCGACTGTTCCTACGACCAACGCTTACGCAAACGCCACGGTGCTCGAGCAAATCAAAAACCTAGCTGTGGCTTTCCGCTACAGAAAGAGCACGAAAACGAGCTCGCAATTTCTCTATCTAAACAGAAAGGGCAACGATAAAATCTATCAAACCCCAAAAATTCGTTGTGTTACCAAGTTAGAGAAATCGCAACGAGCAAGGTTCCAACGAAAAACGTTTCTTTCGAGAACCTCTCGGAAAAATAAAACTTATTCTCTTCGAAACCTTGGGGAAACCCTATATTACTCGCGGAACAGAAGCACGGCAAATCGGTTCACCGATTCCCACTGCCATACTTCTTACAAACAACTCTCGAGGAACAAACGGGAAAACGAAAGGAGGTCGGAGCTTGATCTTACTAGGACGACTTGCCATAGGGTAATATCAGTCTTCCCAGTCCGCCATAGTAAGAGCCCACATTGTTCTCTTTTGTGTCTAGGTCAAAATGGCTTTCGTTTCATCTCAATCGGAGTTTCCGTTGAGATTTTACGAAGAGAACAAAGTCACTGTCCCGGCCACCTCGCCGTGGGCAAGGACAAACATTACCGAGGTCACCTCACCCTCCGACATGGCTACCTCGCCACAGGGCGAACTCACCTTCGTTATCCTTTGAGTCTAGATCAAAGTGGCTTTCGTTTCGTCTCAATCGGAGTTTCCGTTGAGATTTTACGAAGGGAACAAAATCACTCTCCCGGCCACCTCGCCCGTGGACGAGAACAACCATCACCAAGGTCACCTCGCCCATGGCCACCTCGCCTGTGGAAACCTCACTTTGCTCTCCTTTGAGTCTAGGTAAAGATGGTTTTCAATTCGTCTCAATCAGAGCTTCCATTGAGATTTTACGAAGAAAACAATGTCGCTGTCTCGTCCACCTCGCCCATGAGAAGGATCTCTCTGTCCCGTCATAGGACAAGCCCGGTCCTGTCCCAGTACCATGCATCTTTGCCTGAGTTTTCGTAACTCGATCTTTGAGTCGGTGAGCCCCGGGGATCAACGAAGGTGAGCAACAGCAGCATCGGCGGACGCGGGACACGGCACGGGCGGCAGGGCCCCTGGGGCCGACGGCAGGCCGACCACGCCACGCCTGGCGCCGGCGGCAGACCGACCACGCCGCGCCTGGCGCCGACGGCAGGCCCGTCGTTTCCCGTCTGGCGCCGGCGGCAAGGGTCCTGGCGCCCATCCGTGCAGTCGTCTCGTGATCTCGGGCAACGGCAACATCTTGGTCCCTTAAACCCATGTTCGGATTGTTCGAGAAACACGACGATTCTTCCGCAAAGCCTTCTCGATTGTTTAACAAAGTTCATATTTTAAAATCAAGCTCAGCAATATTTTACGAAACACCATTCGTAAAGTCATACAAGATCATATGAAACGATAAGGACCTAACCAGTTCGCTCATAGCCTGACGAGCTAAGAGCCTCACTCGAGTGGCGTCTTGCCCAATGTCTCCATTTGTCTAAAGCTACCATCTTAGCCTTCTTCGAGTTATCGCCTACTTCTCCTCCCTTTGTTTCAACGATTCTGTAATGTTCCTTCGGACACATTGTCAATTTAACCAGCAGTACGAAGAAACGAGAACATGAACTTGGGCGTTCATATCTCTCTTTCGCTCCGATATTCTCGTCAGAATTTCATCAAAAAACCGATTCTCGTTCAGTATCAAACTTTTCAAAGTCCTTTGACGATGAACCGTTAAAAGTCACGAAACAAAGAGGAACGGGCAAGAGGCAGCCTTGAACGATCGATGAGACTAAGGCAGAACATGTAAACCGATCTAGTCTCTCGAAAAACCGAGACACGATCGCCCCGCGTTGTAAAAGCATACTCATCCCGCTTCCTAAAGAAAGAAAAAACGTACACAAGCCTTCGGAAGAACGGCTAACCCGTTTTATTTCGTAAAAAGAAAAGGAAAGTAGGTACGTATAATCCCATCTTCGAAAAGTTTTTGCTTCAGCATCAAGACAAAGCTTTTGACAAAGCAAACTCTCGCAGCAATAAGATTCGTCTAAAAGACGCTAGCGGCATAGCCTAACCGTTACAAACATAGTCTTGAAAACTCTACGTCGTCTCTCGTCGCAAACTCGCGACTAGAAACGTGTACCAACGTCAGACTAATAGCACGACGGTGAACTACGAAAATAACAAAACAACCTTCGGTAAAACTCCATGAGTAGTTCGAAGCAGCTTTCGTCCAAAGGTCGAAATCATAGCGGAAACATCTCCCGTGTAATCCGCGGAAACATCGTTACTTTAACAATCTGCGATTTTCTATCTCCATGAAACCGGTCATCCATTGCTTTCGTATAACAAGAACATTTTAAAACAAAACAGCCTATGGAAAAAACATGATCGGTCTCATGCAAAACGATTTCGCAGTACGCAAAAGTGAATGAGGAAAACATAATCCATGGTCGCGAATATCGCAAGTAATTCGTGAGAAACACTCTCCGGTTACCTTTGCGAAAACCCCCTCTTACATCACTTTTACGAAAAATCCTCTGTATGGTCGAGTCAATTCATACAAAGCAACTTTCGTAAAATAAACATAGTGGGTCCAACGAGTAACTGTCATAGACAGTTTTTGCTCCACAAGGTTTCTGGCTCCTGCTTTCACTCCCCGCGGTTACGTCCGAGCAGGAAATAATCACGCAGGCGAACCCGCACATGTCCTGCGTCGATCCCTTAAACTTTTTCCCCCCGGATAAAATGAAACGATTTTCATGCAACAAAAAAGAATTTATACGAGCCATTCATCGTATAACTAAGACCTAAAGTGGAAGATCGTTTCTAAAAGCCATCAGCCATAACTCAGAAAACTCCGCTATGATTGGCATGTCTATCTCGGCAAATGCTATTTGGCCCTCGGCCAACTACGCCCTTCCGTAAAGCCCGGACCTGAATTCGGCATCCCCATTAAGGACAATCGTAAACTAACATGACCTTAATAAGGGTCATGGTCTGATCGTTTACCAACAACTTCCTTGGCGATACGGCTGAATCTAGCTTCCATGCCAATCCAAAGCTACTGAGCGAGCACCGCTCCAATCACTTAACGGCTAAAAACAACAATCCACGATTTGTTCATAGAAAGCCAAGTGACTATTACGCAAGCAATTTGTCGCATAACCCAGAATCGGAAATCATACGATAAACTCTTCATACCAAAACTCAGTCCTAACAACCATTTGGTTAACGGAAGATTTAAACTCATCGTTAATCGATTAAGTTCTATACGCCCCGTAAACACGGCATGAAAATAAACATTCGTGACAAGGCTCCAGGAGTTATACGAGTCATCCTTAATATATACAAACAAATCCCGGAAGGCCAACACTTCACGAAGCACTGTGAATGTAGACGCTTCTCCCTGGGTCGAACTTACGCGACCCCTTGGTCCTGCGTCCAAACCGAAACAACAGTTTCTGGCTGCGAACATTCGCAAAACATCTCCAAAGCCCGCGAACATTTCAACCACGAAATGCGGCACAAGGGAAACTCGACCTTCAGCACTGCGAGACGTCGCTAACGCTCGAAGGACATTCTTTTCCTCATAACATACAAACACACCTCTAAACGGTAACATGCCTCTAAACTGGCATCATGTCGTTGTTGCTGATCACAACAAACGAACTCTAACGTCCTAAACAGACAAATAGCCGCCCTTCAAGGGGTAGGCTCTCTTGCATCCGACAAGGATAAACATAGCGCGCTATACAAGAAATCCAAATTTTGGTTTAGCTCTTCGTAAAGGAAGTAGCTCGACTCACGCCTAGACAAATTATATAAGCCGACAACAATTCGCGGATTTTAAACGGTACAAGTCAGGCTAAAATCGCAAACAGGCAAAACGAAAGCCGATTTGTCATCGCAAAGCCTCAGTCCGAGAGTAAACCTAGGTCTTGCCCTAAACCCAGCCACGCTGGATCTTGACATCTCACAGACATAGTATGGTATACAAGATCCAAAATTTGTCTCTTCACTTAAGCCTATTCGTTTCACGAACTTTTCCCGTAAATCGGTAAACCGCGGAAAATCTCGCTTGATGCAAACAATAGGTACGGTGATCATCAGGAACTAGGAATGAGACGACAACTCACACCCTCTTTCTCATACTTCGAAAAAACTGAAGTTCACAAAAAATCGAAAAACACATAATGGCCTCACAACGCCCAGACCAAAACAAATACATCAACAGCATCATGCTCGAAAGTCTCTCATGACACATAACCAGACCATATAAGTCTCGCTGGAAAACAGATCATAAGGGTCTTAAACTCCAAAACGAACTACGGAAGGCTTGATCCCTACAACAAGGGTACGTAGGCAGCCTTCGAAAGGCGCAGCCCCAATCTTACCACTTTCAACGGAGCCTTTCAACCATTAATTCCTCCTATCTTACCTGACATGTCTTATCGCTCGCAAGAACATCACGAATGTTCTAACGAGCTGGGGGGCTAACTGTTGGTGTCAAAATCGGTCACGACGGAATCAATGACTGAAAGTCTCTGGAAAGTATTTCTAAAAACAAAAAGTCTCGGATAATTTGAAAAGAAGTTATACGAGATTTTCTCAAATTAGAATATCCACTCTCTGGCACCGGGGGCACGCATCACGCGAGCCGGCCTGGTGACGGCGGCACGCGTCACGCGAGCCGGCCTGCCGCCAGCGGCACGCGTCACGCGAATCGGCCTGCCGCCGGCGGCACCCCGGCCTGGCGCCGGCGGCTCGCGTCACGCGAGCCGGCCTGGCGACGGCAGCACGCGTCACGCGAGCCGGCCTGGCGCCGGCGGCACGCGTCACGCGGGCCGGCCTGGCGCCGGCGGCACTCGTCACGCGGGCCGGCCTGGCGCCGGCGGCACTCGTCACGCGGGCCGGCCTGGCACCGGCGGCACCCCGGCCTGGCGCCGGCGGCACCCCGGCCTGGTGCCGGCGGCAAGCGTCACGCGGGCCGGCCTGGCGCCGGCGGCACGCGTCTGATGATAGAACTTTTCAGATTCTAATCAAATGATGTAGTATAAAAGATTGTCGAACCAGTCCTAAGTGACAATGAAACAGAGGGAATGCAAGCCTATGCTCAATCTAAATGCAACCATTAGAGAGAATGATGATTAAACTAGAACAATGAGTAAAACACAACAAAAAGCAAACTTTCTTTCTTATGAGGAGAGCAAAACCCATGGGTGTAGGGACTTGATATCAAATGATTAAGCTTCAATCCAATATGCTAACTTTTCAATCAATCTAATCCTTATACCTAGACAACTAAACTAAGCAAGCTCTATCCCTAGATGAATGCTCTTTTGCTATGATCACCCAAGTACACCAAATCCCTTTGGCTGTAATGATCAAAGCAAACAATGAGAACGAGTCTAATAGCAATCCTAGCCTCTAAGACAACTAATCCCTTAGGCAAAGCAAGCTAGAAGCATAGAAGAGTTGGTTCAGGCATTTCATAGAACACCTTCCGGGCATGAAATGCCTATAGCTCTATGTTTGAGAGGCCAACTCAAATATAGCTTTAAAAACACCAAATCTATGCAAGGAAAGATAGATCTAATTCTAGACACCTTGGATCTAACTTAATCACTCTCTATCACCCTAACCCATGGATCTTAGAAGAATCTACTCACTAATCCACATGCTTATTCTTAAACCCATGAGAGATTCAAGCATAAACATATAGAGAAAGAAAGGAGATGAGATAAACAATCAAGAACACAAGATGAGATGAGATTAATAATTCAAAGATGAAGTTTTTACTCAAAGGTTTTGTTCTTAGATCATAAATAACATAATCCCCAAACTTGGGTTAATGAGAGTATTTATAGTAGGCTTAAAAGCCCTAAACACATAAAAGGAGAAAGTCTAAAAAGCCCTTGGCCAAGTGATTTTCGACCAATGAGAAACAAGGAGAAAGGAAGAAACTCAGCCACCCGGGTCAGCTAGTGCCTGTCCAGGCCGGGTATGCCCAGGTCGGGTATGGCTTCCTCGTCCGGCGTCCAGGCCGTGCGGCCTCTCTAGGCCGGGTGTGTTCGGCCGCGTGGTGGGTGTCCAGCAGCTAGCAGGACGTGCGGGTGTGCGTGGCCGGGTGGTGCTAGTCGGGTGCAGGCTGGCACGCGGGTAGGAGGAGTTGTGGGACGTCCGAGTGTCCTGGTCCGGGTGGTGCTGGACGCGTCCGAAGCTTCGTCTAGCATCAGAACGTGCGGGTCGTCCAGGTCGGGCAGGTGCTGTCGGGTGTCTGCTGGCACGCGGGTGAGGCAAGGTCGGGTGCGTCCTGAGCTCGCGTCCAGTCCGTCCGTCCCGTGCGGGTGCTTGTGCTCGGGTGGAATGGACCGCGTCCGTTCTAGGCGTTCAGCACAATCAGGACGTGCGGGTGCTTGTCCCCGGGTCGTCCTGGCCGCGTCCTGAGCTTGTCCAGGCGAGGAAGGATGGTTGGACTCGGGTGTGCTCACCCGGGTTGCTTGACATGCTTCCACTCAACTGATCATAACTCCTCCAATATGGCTCCAAATGTCTTGAAACCACTTCCATTGGAAAGCTAACTCAGAATGCCATGTCTCCACCAAATATTAGCCTCAGAAGGTATTCCTAATGTCTCTGTCCATGTTCATCTTTATACCCTTCTTTTTCATCACAAAACTCCCAAACATCTTCAATATCTCCAAAGTGTGCTCCAACACCTAATAGGGACTTATGAATGCATAATGAGCCTAAAGATGCCTAAAGCCTAATCTAAATGAGCAAAAATGCATAAGATATGATAACTAAAAACATGTAAATATGCAAGACATCAACTCCCCCACACTAGTCCTTTACTTGTCCACAAGTAAACTTGCAAGGACTAAGGAGGAGAGGTTTGAAGGAGGGGACTCATAGCCAAAAGAATGCTCTTCTTAGTTCTCAACTTGATAACCTTGCACAAGCATACCAAGTAGCAGGAGCAAAAACTCAATCCAACTCTAACTCAACAAGGCCTATCTTAACTCTTTTGATCCCTACACTTACTCATCATGAATCCACAACCCACAATTCCATTTGCCCTCTAACAATCATTAAGCAAACTCAAAAGACTTCTTGCAAATGGTCAAATGGTCCAAGTCATTTGGTTTGGTGGTAGAAGGTTTTATTCAAGTGAAACAAGGGGTTTAAAGGGATCTTTCAAGGGGTGGTTCACTCTCAAAACAAGTAGCCTTGACATTGCACATAATATATCTAAGAAAGGGATCAACTCATGCATACAATGCTCAATCTCCATTGTTCTACCCTTTCCCAAAATACATAGATCACATCTTTATTCCCAATGCCAAAATGCCACTCACATCTCTCACCCAAAGATTTTCCCCAAATGCTCAAAATATTTTTCTCATTTGAAACTCCTTCTTAATGAAGTCTACAAGGGAATTTACACATTTCAAACTCTTTTCAGCTCTTTCTAGATATTGCTAGCCCCCTTTCATTATTATTATTATTTTTTTTTTCTTTCTTTTTCTCTTTTTTTTTTTTTTTTATATATATATATTTTTTTTTTATGGGGGCCAAGACTTTTCAAACTATTTGGAGCTTACAATCTTTCATTCCTCTTATCCCTTCTAGACTTAATCACTTATAACAATGGAGTCTCATGAGTCAACCTTTTCTTTCATAAACCTTTCATTTCCTCAAGATCATACCATACAACACTCACCCCCATCCTAGAAGCTAGACATTAATGAGTGTCTAATCTAGCTAAAAATGGAGATCAAGCATTGTCGTTCCCAATACTCTCAACATTATGCACATGTAAAGCTTTCTAAAGAAGGCCTCACTCAACAAATAATGAAAGCTTGAAAGGAGGTAAGGGTTTTAGGGCGTGGAGTGCCACTTGAGCTTGTCCAAAAAGATAGACAAAGAATGGGAGGGACAGCTCAAGTGTTCTATCCATGACTTAGTACACAAGGGACCATGAGCAAGAGACTAGAGTCTAAATATGACAGGAGCAAACTTCAAAGAGATGGCATCAATCAATCAAATAAGCTTTAGGAAGAGATTTCAAGGCAAAAAGTTTACAAGCCATCCTAAGATTGCTCAAGCTACTTACTATGCTTATGAAGGGTATCACTTTAAGAACTTAGCATGAGCATCTTTTCAAGGCAACTATCATCCTTGTCCCCTTATGCATGATGCAACCTATATGATGATTTTTTTTTTTTTTTTATATGCAATTGAATGATCTAGACTTAATCCTAATGCAACTACATGATTCTTTTTGTGCTTTTCAAATTTTTCAAATTTTTTTGGTTTTTCTATGCAATAACTATCTACAAATGCATGCTCATGACATAAAACACAAGATGATCAGCAACTTGACACCTCCCCCACACTTAATTCACACAGTCTCTGTGTTTGTTAAATGTTTAGAAGGGCCTAAAGGAAGAAAAATAAAGCTAAATGAAATGATGAATGGTATATACAATGGTAGGGTGTTGGAGTACCTCTATGGAGCATGGGAAGAGGCTGATGCCTCACCCTCAGACTCGTCTTCATCAGCAGTGGTGCTTAGGCTTGGTGACTTGTTTCCGGACGCGGATGGGGCGATGTAGGGGTTCCTCAAGCTGCGGAGGGCTTGCTTCTCGGTTTGTGGTGTGTTTGGGTCGAGAATGGGTAGAGGAAGTGGTGCAAGGAAAGTCTCAAGATCAAAGTCCTCAGCCTTGCAGCCTGCTACAGCTCCCTTAGTCAGAACATCAGCAACCTTTCTCATGAACTTAGCTGAAGCTTCAGCTTGTCTCTTTACAGTTTTCCTCAATTCCTTGCACTTCTTGGTGAGCTTGAAGATGGTCCTATCTTGAGCTCTGTTCCACCTTTGCAGTGTGCTAATCTGGTCATGAGCTTGGCGAATGGGACCAAAAGGCAAAGCACCTGTGCATTGCTCAAACGTATAACGAGGAGGACCAAAGAGATGAGCTGTGGCTCTGCTTGAGTATCCCTGATCAAACTTAGCTGCCTTTGCTGCTGCTTTCTCATTCATCTTCAATGTCATAGGGCCAAGAGCTCCATGACTGCCCAGGAGATGCTGCTCACTGATATCAAAACTCATAGTACCTGGTGTGCTCAAGGTAGTGAGCTCATAGTTAGGGAGAAGCAGCTCAACTGTGGTGGGGCCTCTCAAGTACGAGTAAACACACTTCCCATCGTATCTTCCAGAGAAGTAATGAGCTGACTTTAAGTAGGTGAGATCAATGAAAGAGGGACCGGATGCATCATCTCCCAAATCAATACCCTGGTGCGCAAGTAAAGGTGTGATCAAGCCGCCTATTCCAATCTGAGCCTCTGGATCCCTGTTTGTCCAAGCATACTCCTTGTAGTACATAAGGCGCCTCACAAAGTAACCAACCATACCAAACTCAGCATAGAAATCAGTGGGAACTTCAGGTAGGTGAGGAGGTAAGGCAAAGTGTTGGATGGCCTGGTGCATGAGGTTCAAGTCTTCTCCATTCACGTTGCTTTGCTCCTTCCTTGGGTAGATGGTGTTGACAATCAGCCTATGAAGGTAGCGGACTGATGGATGTCTGATAGATGCATTCTTGTCTCTGCTGGACACCCTATCCTTGCCTGATAAGAACTTGTAAGTGAAGTGGGCAAGTGTCTTTCCTTTAGGAAGTCCTTTCAGCTTAGGCAAAGATGACTCCTTCAAATCCTTGAGGCCTAGTACCTCTCCAATCTCAGTGAAGGTCATGAAATAGGGCTTCCCATCTATCTTGAAGCTGATTCTTCCCCACCCTTGTTCCTCATGTTGAGAAGAGTGGAATGTGACCTCCAAGGATGCCAAGAATTGGCAAGATACTTCTTTAAATGTTGGGTAAGCCATTGAATAGAAGCTGTCCATGTTCATGAGAGCAAGCAAATCCTTTATGTCTTGGTCAATTTCTAGCTCCCTCATTACCTTCTCATCAGCAAATCTGGTTGGAGGCCAAGATACTCCTTGCCTCATCTGCTCCAATAGTTCAACTTCAGTCGGCTTCCTTTGTCGATCTCTACGAGGGTTGAAACCTAACTTTTCGAAAGTTTCTTGCTCAGCCTCACTTTCAATTGGAGAGGATGCTTCTTCAACAGTTGTATCTACTGGCACCAAGGGTGGAGATGCCAATTGCTTTGGGTTTGGCGCTTTGATTCTGATCTTGGTGGGAAGTTTGGGTTTCTCAGCATCTTTCTTTGTGTTCTTCTCCAAAACAAGAGGTCCCACACTTTGAGATCTTGGAGCTCTAGCTTTCTTGGAAGGAGTGCTCTTATCATCACCAACAGCCACCCTCTTGCCATCTTTCTTGGCTTTCTTGTAAGCATCATCAAGCACTCTCTCATCACTAGCCAACCTCTTGCCATCCTCCTTGCTAGTCTTATTACCAACATCAGCCACTCTTTTTCCTTCATCCTTGTGTTTCTTTGCTGCCCCATCAACCAATCTGTGTCTAGCCTTCTTGGCTTGTGCCTTCTCTCTCAACATAGCCAGAGCTTGTTGCCTACGTTCTTCCTCGGATTCAGGCATAGAGCCTAACGCTTTTCCGAACTTAGCAGTGTGGTTCTTAGCAGCCTCGGCCTTCTCTTGTGCCATCAGTTTCTCATCTTTCCTTCCCATTGGAACCTGAAAAATATCAAGACTTGGACAAGATAAAGCACAAGGAAGAGAGAATATGCTGGAAAAGAGAAAAGATGGAATGAATACTTGCAAACCTAGTCTAGAACCAGCAACCTAGCAAGACTATAAAAGTAACCAAGCTCCCAAGTTCACAAGAATTTTTTTTTTTTTTTTTTTTTTTTTTTTTTTTTTTTTTTTTTTTTATGAACAAGGGAACTTAATCAAGTTGAAATTCAAGTAAACACATCAAGCCAGCTGAAATTGAATGCTAAACAAGCTCTAGAACATCAATTCCAATCAATCTAGACCATAATCAACCAAAAGTAAGAGCCTTTTCAAAAACCCCCAAATCTCATGAACCCTAATTTGCCAAAGTTCAAATTAACCTCAATTCCACCATGAAATCAACTACCCAGCATGATATACAAGCAATCCCTAGTCTAATTTACAAGAAATTAGCAAGAAAAAGCTCAAATTTCAAGTTCAAATTTTTAGGGTTCATGAGGGTTACGAATTTGAACTTAGAGATACCATACCTTGCTTTGGATGAAGGATAGAGATGAAAGGGTTCAAGGAATTAGGTCTAGGGGAGGAAGGTCTTGATGTGGGAAGAAGAAACTTGTGATTTGGTTAAGATTTGGCAAAGTTATGGGAATTTTTGTTCTTGGAGGCTAGAGAGGATTTTGATGTGAGGAAGAAGATGGAATGAGGAAAGAGGGGGTGGCCTAGGGTTTTAAAATGTGTCTGGGTCGGGTGGGGTTCGTTCTGGGCGGGCATAGATGGGTTTGGGTCGGAAATAAGGGAAGAAGCACTTACCTGGGCCGGGCGGGTCGCGTTCGGGCGAGGGTACGCGGGTGAAAGTGGGACGCGGGTGCTGGGGCATTCGGACTGGCTCGGGTACGTACACCCGCGTGTGCTTGATCGTCCTGTGCGGGTGGCGCATCCCGCGTAGGTCCACCCGGGTGCTCGTCTGTCCCGTGCGGGCGTTGCGTCCCGAGTAGGTCGACCCGGGTGTGTCCGTCCTGCTCATCCGTCTGTCCGGCTTGAATCACCCGTGCGGGTGCCGTGTCCCGCGTAGGTCACCTCGGGTACATCCGTCCGTTCGTCAGTCCGTCTGGCTTGATTCACCCGTGCGGGTGCCGTGTCCCGCGTAGGTCACCTCGGGTACATCCGTCCGTTCGTCAGTCCGTCTGGCTTGATTCACCCGTGCGGGTGCCGTGTCCCGGGTAGCACAACCCGGGTACATCCGTCCTGCTTCCAAGTCTGAATTTCACCAAGGTGCCAAGTTTAAACCACTTCCTTTCATGTCTCTTCCATCTCAAAACCGCAGTGAACTCATCTCCAAAACTCCCAATCTAGCCCCATCATCATTCAAAGGACTTTTTGATGAAAAATAAAAGGAATCCTAATGCAATATGTACAAGGATAACCATGGGACTTCCTCCCAAGTGAGCTTGTTTAAAGTCACTAGCTTGACTTTGCCTCCTTTGAGGTTAGGCAAGGGGAGCATCAGAGAGTGGGGTTGATGTCCCATCCTCCTTTGGTACTGTGGTCATGTATTCCTTGAGTCTTTGGCCATTCACTGTGAAGTCTCCACCATCCTTGTTCCAAAGCACAATGGCTCCATAGGGTCTCACTTCTTTGATCACAAATGGACCAGACCACCTTGACTTTAACTTTCCTGGAAATACCTTAAGTCTAGAGTTGTAAAGAAGCACTTGATCTCCTGCCTTGAACTCTCTCTTGAGGATGTGTCTATCATGGAAGGCCTTTGTCTTTTCCTTGTAGATCTTTGAGTTCTCAAAAGCATCCATCCTTATCTCATCCAGCTCATTGAGTTGAAGAAGTCTTTTCTCCTTTGCACACTTGATGTCAAAGTTTAGAAGCTTCACAGCCCACAATGCCTTGTATTCAAGCTCAACTGGCAGGTGGCAAGATTTTCCATAGACAATGTTGAAGGGAGTGGTGCCTAGAGGAGTCTTGAATGCTGTTCTATATGCCCAAAGAGCATCATCAAGCTTGGCTGACCAATCCTTCCTCTTGGTTCCTACAACCTTTTCCAAGATCCCCTTGATTTGCTTGTTGGAGACTTCCACTTGGCCACTAGTTTGAGGGTGATAAGGTGTTGCAACCTTGTGCTTTACTCTATTCCTCTTGAGAAGACTCTCAAATACCTTGTTGATGAAGTGTGAACCTCCATCACTTATGACCACTCTTGGAACTCCAAATCTTGGGAAAATAGTGCTCTTGAACATTTTGACCACTACTCTTGAATCATTTGTAGGACTTGCTATTGCTTCCACCCACTTTGATACATAGTCCACAGCCACCAAGATGTATTTGTTGCCATAGGAAGAGGGGAAAGGTCCCATGAAATCAATCCCCCAAACATCAAACACTTCCACTTCAAGGATTGGGTTTTGAGTCATCTCATTTCTTTTAGTAATGTTCCCACTCCTTTGGCAAGAGTCACATCTTGAAATGAAGTCTTGTGAGTCCCTGAACATGTGTGGCCACCAAAATCCAGCTTGTAACACCTTTGAGACAGTCTTGAATGGAGCAAAATGGCCTCCATAGGGAGATCCATGGCAATGTGAGAGGATTCCTTCAACTTCTTCTTCAGCCACCACTCTTCTATAAATCTGATCCTTGCATAGGGTGTAGAGGTATGGTTCATCCCAATAGTATCTCTTCACATCCTTGTAGAACTTCTTCTTCTCATACCCTGCAAGTCCCAATGGCTCTTTTCCAGTGGCTAAATAGTTAACCAAATCAGCATACCAAGGTCCGTTCTCTTCAGCTGCCTTAACCTCTTCAATCTTTTTTCCAGTCTCAATGGCTGCTACCACTGACATGATGGCTAGGACATGCTCTTCTCTGAGGCCCTCATCAATAGGGATTCCTCCTTCAATTCTCAACCTGGACAAGTGATCAGCAACTCCATTCTCAATCCCTGGCTTGTCTCTAATCTCCAAGTCAAACTCTTGAAGCAAAAGGATCCACCTTAGTAGTCTTGGCTTGGCATCCTTCTTTGCTAGGAGATGTCTCAAAGCTGCATGGTCAGTATACACAATGACCTTAGAACCCACCAGGTAGCTTCTGAATTTCTCAAAGGCGAAGACAATGGCCAGCATCTCCTTCTCTGTTGTGGCATACCTCATCTGCGCATCATTCAATGTTTGGCTAGCATAATAAATGACATGAGTTTTGCCATCCTTCTTCTGCCCCAGGACAGCCCCAACAGCAAAATCACTAGCATCACACATTATCTCAAAGGGGAGGTCCCAATCAGGTGGTTGAACAATGGGAGCACTAACAAGGTCACCCTTTATCTTCTTGAAAGCCTCAAGACAATCTTCATCAAAGCTGAAAGCAGCCTCCTTGCACAGCAACTTGGTCATTGGTCTAGCAATCTTTGAGAAGTCCTTGATGAATCTTCTATAAAATCCAGCATGGCCAAGGAAGCTCCTGATGTCTTTCACTGTCTTTGGTGGGGGCAAGCTGACCATAACCTCAATCTTAGCTTTGTCCACTTCAATACCCTTTTCTGAAATCTTGTGTCCCAGCACAATTCCCTCTTTGACCATGAAATGACACTTCTCCCAATTCAGCACTAGGTTGGTGTCTTCACATCTCTGTAGGACCCTGCACAAGTTGGACAAACAAGCAGAAAACGAAGATCCGTAGACAGAGAAATCATCCATGAATACCTCCACTATATCCTCAATGAGATCCGAGAAGATAGACATCATGCACCTTTGAAAGGTTGCTGGAGCATTACATAACCCAAATGGCATCCTTCGATAAGCAAAGGTGCCATAGGGGCATGTGAATGTTGTCTTCTCTTGATCATTGGGATGAATGGGGATTTGGAAGAACCCTGAATACCCATCAAGAAAACAATAGAAAGGATGGTTTGCAAGTCTCTCAAGCATTTGATCAATGAATGGCAATGGAAAGTGATCTTTTCTAGATGCTGAGTTGAGCTTTCTATAATCAATACACATCCTATGGCCAGTTATGGTTCTAGTTGGTATCAATTCATCCTTGTCATTTTTAACCACAGTGATACCACCCTTCTTTGGAACTACATGCACAGGAGATACCCATTTAGAATCTGAAATAGGGTAAATAACACCAGCATCTAAGAGCTTGAGAATCTCCTTCTTTACAACATCTTTAAGGTTAGGATTTAACCTCCTTTGATGTTCTATAGAAGTCATTGATTCATCCTCTAGATGTATCCTATGCATGCACAAAGAAGGTGATATCCCCTTAATATCATCTAGTGAGTATCCAATGGCTTTTCTAAACCTTTTAAGTGCATTTAAAAGTTGAGAAAGCTCAAGTTCAGTAAGTTCACTACTCACAATGACAGGATATGTCTCATTAGGGCCTAGAAATGCGTACCTTACACCATGGGGAAGAGGTTTTAGCTCCACTTTTGGTGCCTTGAGCTCACTCCAATCATCTTGTTTGGTGATCTCCTGTTGAGTGGCTGGAACAGCTTGACATGCCTCTTGTTTAAGCTCCTCATACTGGCCTCTATCAGCAATCTTCTTTCGAGAATCCAGCATGGCTGCAATAGCCTCACTCTCCTTGTTCTCAACCACTTGGACCTCTTTATCCACTGTCAAAGCATGTTGCAAAGGGTCCTCTATTGTCAACTCTCCACGTGCCAATTCCTCAAGGAGCTCATCAGCAAGAGCTTCCATCTCCTCTATGTAGAACACTTGGCCTTGCACAGTTGACCTCTTCATTACTTCGTTGACATCAAAATGGAGAGTGTGCTCTTTCCCCAAATGAAGATCAATCTTGCCTTCCTTCACATTGATAAGGGCTCCTGCTGTGGCTAAGAATGGTCTTCCAAGGATCAAGGGGTCTCTAGCTTCTTCATCCATCTCAAGAACAACAAAATCAGTGGGGATTTCACAATTTCCCACCATTACAGGGAGGTCTTCAAGGATACCAATGGGGAATTTGACTGAGCGGTCAGCAAGCACCAAAGAGAGTTTGCACTTCTTGTATTGACTAAACCCAAGCTTCTTGGCAACAGATAGAGACATGAGACTGACACTAGCTCCCAAATCACATAGACATATCTCAAACATTAAAGGACCAATGGCACAAGGTAGAGTAAAGCAGCCTGGATCCTCTAGCTTCTTAGGGATTGTCAATCTCTGGATGATGGCACTGCACTCATGAGTAAGAACCATCATGCCTTCCATTTCCTTCTTCTTGGCAGCCACAGCATCCTTCAAGAACTTGCTGTATTGAGGAACAAGCATGAAGGCATCAATGATTGGCATTGTAACTTGAACTTCACTCAATTGCTTCTCAAAGAGTGCTTTGTACTTCTCCAAAAGTTGCCTCTTGAATCTTCCAGGAAATGGCAGCTTAGGTTCATAGGGAGGAGGAACAAAAGAAGACTCCTTTGTTGGAGTAGTAACTTCACCATGCTTTGGTGTTTGCTTCTCTTCTCCAACCTTTCCTTTGCCCTTAGCTTCAACAATCTTTTCTAAAATCTCCTCATCAACTTTCTCATCCACAATCACAACATCATCATCAATGTTGATAGCCACCCCCCCCACTTAGTTTCTCACCATCCTTGGGGAGAGTTCTTGGAGGTAGCTCTCTACCACTTCTCAAAGTGATTGCCTTCATTGGTTCTTTTGGGTTTTGCTCTGGCTTTCCTGGTAATGTTCCTTGTTGGCGACTTGGCTGAGAGTTCATAGAAGCAAATTGATTCTCCAGAGCTCTAATCTTGTTGTTTAGCTCAGTGTAGCTGCTGTCTATCTTGGAGTGAACAGTCTTGAATTCATGGCCAATGTCTTTGGCTGCTCTAGCTTGACCTTCCAACAATTGTTTGAACATAGTTTCCATAGATGAATCTGGAGCCTTAGCTTGGGAGGAGCTTCCTTGAGCTTGAGTAGATTGATTTCCATGGTTTGCAAAACCAGGAGGAGGATTCGGCCTAGGCTGGTAGCTCCCTTGTTGAGTGTTTTGCTTTGGTGGATAACCGCCTTGCTGGTTGTTGGTGTAGCCTCCTTGCTGGTTGTTGGTGTAGCCTCCTTGCTGGTTGTTGGGGTAAGACCTTTGCTGGTAATTGTTGTACTGAAAGTTAGGTTCCTTCCTGTACCAAGAACCATTGTTGTTGATGAAGCAAAGCTCTTCTTGCCCTTCTAACCCTTCAACTTCATTAACCTTAGGAGGAGCTTCTTGATTTGGGCCACCCACAAAGTGAATTTGCTCCTGCTTGGCTTGGTTAGCAATCAGCAAGTCTATCTTATCTTGCAAGGATTTTATTTCCTTCTTGGTCTGGTTGTCATCAGCTCTGGTTGTTCTATCAGCCCTGTCATGTTCTCCACTGTAGACTGAATCACTCTTGACCATGTTGTCCACCAGCTCCTCAGCATCTTCTTCAGACCTGCCCAGGAAGAAACCATTGCTTGCTGTATCCAATCTTGCTCTAAACTCAGGAAGGGCACCTCTATAGAATGTGCTCAGTAAACTCTCCTTTGAGAAGCCATGGTGTGGGCACTTAGCTTGATATCCCTTGAACCTTTCCCATGCTTCACTAAAGCTTTCCAAGTTCTTCTGCTGGAAGCTAGAGATCTCATTCCTCAGCTTGGCTGTCCTTGATGTGGAGAAAAATTTCTCCAAGAAGGCCTTCTTACAATCATCCCAAGTAGTGATGGAGTCACTAGGTAGAGATTTCTCCCATTGGCGTGCCTTGTCTCCTAGAGAGAATGGAAACAACTTGAGCTTGAAGGCATCTTCGGACACACCATTGGTCTTGGACAAGCCACAATAGCTATCAAACTTGTCCAAGTGATCAAATGGGTCTTCTACAGCCAAGCCATGGTACTTGTTGTTCTCAATTACATTCAACAAGCCTGATTTGATCTCAAAGTTATTAGCTTCCACAGCTGGTGCACGGATACCTGTCCTGTTGCCATGAATGTGAGGACGGTCATATGTGCCAATGGCTCTAGCTGGCCGCTGTGGGTGTTGTTGTTGCTGGCGCTGTGGTCTAAGGTTGTCAGCTCCTTGACCATTGCCTTCTTGGGGTTGATGATCATCCATCTCAAACCCCAATCTCTGAATGTGAGCCTGTTGCTCCTCTTCTCTTCTCCTTCTTGCTATTTCCCTCTCAAGTGCAGCTATCTCTTCAACAGTGGGAACCAGGTTAGTTGCACCCCTGCTTCTTGTGTTCATACACCTGAAAATCAAAGGAGAATGCAAAAGGAGAATCAATATCACAAGAAAAGAAAAATGATTTAGTCTCAAGCAAGTGACTAAATCCCAATGTCACAATCAACTTAGAATTTGGCAACGGCGCCAATTTGATGATAGAACTTTTCAGATTCTAATCAAATGATGTAGTATAAAATATTGTCGAACCAGTCCTAAGTGACAATGAAACAGAGGGAATGCAAGCCTATGCTCAATCTAAATGCAACCATTAGAGAGAATGATGATTAAACTAGAACAATGAGTAAAACACAACAAAAAGCAAACTTTCTTTCTTATGAGGAGAGCAAAACCCATGGGTGTAGGGACTTGATATCAAATGATTAAGCTTCAATCCAAGATGCTAACTTTTCAATCAATCTAATCCTTATACCTAGACAACTAAACTAAGCAAGCTCTATCCCTAGATGAATGCTCTTTTGCTATGATCACCCAAGTACACCAAATCCCTTTGGCTGTAATGATCAAAGCAAACAATGAGAACGAGTCTAATAGCAATCCTAGCCTCTAAGACAACTAATCCCTTAGGCAAAGCAAGCTAGAAGCATAGAAGAGTTGGTTCAGGCATTTCATAGAACACCTTCCGGGCATGAAATGCCTATAGCTCTATGTTTGAGAGGCCAACTCAAATATAGCTTTAAAAACACCAAATCTATGCAAGGAAAGATAGATCTAATTCTAGACACCTTGGATCTAACTTAATCACTCTCTATCACCCTAACCCATGGATCTTAGAAGAATCTACTCACTAATCCACATGCTTATTCTTAAACCCATGAGAGATTCAAGCATAAACATATAGAGAAAGAAAGGAGATGAGATAAACAATCAAGAACACAAGATGAGATGAGATTAATAATTCAAAGATGAAGTTTTTACTCAAAGGCTTTGTTCTTAGATCATAAATAACATAATCCCCAAACTTGGGTTAATGAGAGTATTTATAGTAGGCTTAAAAGCCCTAAACACATAAAAGGAGAAAGTCTAAAAAGCCCTTGGCCAAGTGATTTTCGACCAATGAGAAACAAGGAGAAAGGAAGAAACTCAGCCACCCGGGTCAGCTAGTGCCTGTCCAGGCCGGGTATGCCCAGGTCGGGTATGGCTTCCTCGTCCGGCGTCCAGGCCGTGCGGCCTCTCTAGGCCGGGTGTGTTCGGCCGCGTGGTGGGTGTCCAGCAGCTAGCAGGACGTGCGGGTGTGCGTGGCCGGGTGGTGCTAGTCGGGTGCAGGCTGGTACGCGGGTAGGAGGAGTTGTGGGACGTCCGAGTGTCCTGGTCCGGGTGGTGCTGGACGCGTCCGAAGCTTCGTCTAGCATCAGAACGTGCGGGTCGTCCAGGTCGGGCAGGTGCTGTCGGGTGTCTGCTGGCACGCGGGTGAGGCAAGGTCGGGTGCGTCCTGAGCTCGCGTCCAGTCCGTCCGTCCCGTGCGGGTGCTTGTGCTCGGGTGGAATGGACCGCGTCCGTTCTAGGCGTTCAGCACAATCAGGACGTGCGGGTGCTTGTCCCCGGGTCGTCCTGGCCGCGTCCTGAGCTTGTCCAGGCGAGGAAGGATGGTTGGACTCGGGTGTGCTCACCCGGGTTGCTTGACATGCTTCCACTCAACTGATCATAACTCCTCCAATATGGCTCCAAATGTCTTGAAACCACTTCCATTGGAAAGCTAACTCAGAAATGCATGTCTCCACCAAATATTAGCCTCAGAAGATATCCTAATGTCTCTGTCCATGTTCATCTTTATACCCTTCTTTTTCATCACAAAACTCCCAAACATCTTCAATATCTCCAAAGTGTGCTCCAACACCTAATAGGGACTTATGAATGCATAATGAGCCTAAAGATGCCTAAAGCCTAATCTAAATGAGCAAAAATGCATAAGATATGATAACTAAAAACATGTAAATATGCAAGACATCAGCGTCCCCCAAGCCGGCCTGGCGCCGGCGGCAAGCCCCCTGGCGCCGGTCGACGGTCCTCGTCCTGGTCTCGGTCCCATCATGCTCGGTCTGATCCCATCTTGGCCTGCTTGGATCAATCCTCGAGAGTTTGATACGATCACGGCTATGGAACAAACATCTTTCGATTCAATCATCCTCGATGTTTTACGACAAAATATAGAAGGATTGGATTTCTCGTAGAAGATATCGCATAAAACAAGATCGATTAACTCGAACATCGATCCTTTAGGCTATGCGGTTTATTTTACGAGAAAGATAGTCTTTCCGAGAAATCGTATAAAACGTTCAACGACTTAAGACAAGTCCACAGACTTACTTACGATTTTAAGAATTGAGGCCCAATCAGGCTATGACGGTTTATCCGATTTCCCGAACATCGGATAAACATCAAGTCACCGAAAAATAGGGGAAAACTCGAGGATAATTACAAAGATCGACGAAAATGGAATATTTCCTGAAGAGATAAACTTGGAGTGGGTATATAAGGAGAGCAAGAGCAGAGGAGAAGAGGATCCAAAAAATCTTAGATTGGAGACCTAGAGAGCTCCTGTTAGCTGATAGAACTTAGAATTTAGGCGGTTAGACTAGAAAGGCAGGCCCTAGAACGTCTGGCCACCTCCTGCTCGCAAATCTCCGCTCCTCTCGGAAAGATCGGACAATTCTTCTACTTAAGAGCTCCGCACATAGAAACCCTAGGCGTTATCTTCGACATGCCTGATTCTATGACAAACGCTCATACTAGACGAACCCGCCCAGACGGTTCGATCTCTTGTTCAATTACACCTAAACTGAACTACGTCCGACTTGATCCTCGAAAGGGGTACGTAGGCATCCTTTCTTAAGGTCCAGTCCCAAATCTTAACAAAACCTTTTCCGCATTTATTCGATCACTTGTCGTTGGCTATCGCAGAGAATCCGGACCTTCAGGGAAAGTCGGGTTAACTTGGCTTTCCTCCGCAATCTTATTCATTAAAATTGACGGTGTGAATTTCGGTTCCCACATGGCTTTGAATCCCTGCCCTTCTTAGGGATTTTTGTAAGATGACTGGCTCAATCTATGAAACTCTTTTTCGGTTATTATAAATTAAGAGAACTTCGGGTTTTTCGAAGTTAGAGGGCGAGGATATGAGTTTTTGTCTCGCTCCTTGCCCCCTCATGATCGCCGTATCTATCGGTTGTTGAGTGTGCGTTGTTTTTGCCTTACGCGAAGGTTTGTAAAAACGATCTGACTTAAGCGAAGAGACAAGTTTTGGGATCCCATATCAGGGTGCTGATACTATGCCTTTGAGATGTTAAGATCCAGTAAGACTGTGTTTAGGGCAAGACCTAGGTTTACTCTCGGGCTAAGCTTTGCGATGACAAGTCGGCTTTCGTTTTGCCTGTTTGTGATTTTAACGTGATTCGTACCGATTTAAAGTCCGCGAATTGTTATCGGCTTATATGACTTGTCTTGACACGAATCGAGCTACTTCCAAAGACCGTTTGGAGGTGCTAACCAAAATTTTGGATTTCTTGTATAGCGTGCTATGTTATCCTTGTCGGATGTAAGAGAGCCTATCCTTTCGAGGGCGGCTAATGTCTCTTTAGGACGTTAGAGTTCGTTTGTTGTGATCAGCAACAACGAAATAATACCATTTTAGAGGCATGTTACCGTTTAGAGGTGTGTCTGAACCTGTTCCAAGAACGAGAACGTCGTTTGTGGATGGGAAAATCGTAAATTCGAGCGTGCTGCGACGTCTCGCAATGCCAGAAGTAGAGATTTTTTTTATGCTGCATATTTTCGGGCTTTTGTTAGGTGAATGCAAGATTACCAGATTTAATGGTGAAAAGTTTCAAAAATGTCGTTTTCATTCGAAATTTTATGGGAGTATAGAAGTATACGTACCCACTCCCCCCCCCCCTTTTTAAGGTGGGGGATAGCTGAACTCGCTTGGCGAGCTGCCTACATACCCTTTTTCCGGGGATCAAGCCATCTCGTAGTTCTTTAGAGTCCACATTTCGAGTAGTGGTAGTATTTCTTAAGATGCATCACATTCCAGGTTCTTGGGATCTTGACGTCTTGCATGTTCGCGATTTGATATGACCCGGGTCGGACTACCTTTTTTACTTTGTATGATCCTTCCCAGTTTGCTCCCAGTTTTCCGGCGTTACGTTCGGCCGTGTTTTGGAAAACTTTCCGTAGAACCAGATCGCCTTCTTTGAAACTGCGGTGGCAGACGTTCGAGTTATAGTATTTAGCGGCAGCGTGCTGGAAAATCTGGATTCGTATGAGCGCTTGGTCTCGTCGTTCGTTGATGAGATCGAGCTCATCCAGCAACATCGCGTTGTTAACATCTTCTCGTTCAGGGAGGAATCTTCTCCGTACTCCGGGAAATTCTACCTCCGCGGGGATCATACATTCCGTCCCGTAAACGAGGGCGAATGGGGTTTTACCCGTAGCTCGTCTTGGGGTCGTACGATGTGGCCAAAGGACTCCTTCGAGCTCCTCTGCCCATCGCCCCTTTTTGGCTTCTAAACACTTTTTCAACCCGTCGAGGACGGTCTTGTTGATGGTCTCTGCCTGGCCATTACACTGCGGGTATCTGGGAGTTGACTTGGTCAGTCGTATCTTCCACTTCTCGCAGAATGCTTCGAATCGGGTAGAGATAAACTGAGATTCGTTGTCTGTTACGATTTCGTAAGGGACCCCGTGTCTGGTGATGATGTTCTTCCATACGAAGTTCTCGACTTGTACGTCTTTGATACTTGCGTAGGAGTCCGCCTCTACCCACTTTGAGAAAAAATCTGTAAGGACCAGGAGGAAGCGTTTCTGCTTCGAGTTATGCAATGGTCCGACAATATCCATGGACCATCACATGAAGGGATACGGAGATGAGATGGATGAGAGGACTTCCGCGGGTTGATAGATTGTCGGCGCATGCCTTTGGCATTTTTCGTATTTTCGTGCGAACTTTTCGCAGTCCTTGATCATAGTCGGCCAGTAATAACCATGGCGTTTTATTTTGACATTGAGAGATCTTCCGCCGGAGTGGTTCCCGCATGATCCGGAATGGACCTCCTCCATGACTCTCCTTGCTTTTTCACCTTCGGCACAGGTCATGAGTGGGCCGGAGAATCTCTATTTGTAGATTTATCCTTCTACCGTTACGTATCGTGCGGCTTGGGTCTTATTTTTGCGGGCCGCCCACTTCTCGGTGGGAAGTGCTCCGTCGATTATGTATGCTCGGATCGGCTCTAGCCATGGGCTGTCGCAGCCGTATTCCGACTTATCCACGTTTTCTTCTGGTGGATTATCGATTTCCTCCGCATTTTCGATTTGTTCTCGAATCAAATTAGCGATCACTGGTGGTCCGATGCTTGGATGTTCGATGAATTCGACGGGGATTACCCGTCTCAGTACAGAATCCGAACTTGACGCGAGTGCTGCCAAGGCATCTGCCTGAGTATTTTCCGAGCGAAGAATCCTAGTGAGGGCGAAGTGGTCGATGTCTCGGGAGAGGTCTTGGATGAATTTTAGATATGCATCCATTCTTTCGTCCCTCGCTTTGTATTCTCCGCTGTACTGACTTGCGACCAACTGTGAGTCATAGTAAGCGTGGAGATTGCGGATCTTGAGCCCGTGGGCTAGTCGTAACCCCGCAACGAGTGCTTCATATTCGGCCTCGTTGTTCGACGCATGGAACTCTAATCGGAACGATTGTTCTAAGACTTCGCCGGTCGGAGACGTGAGCCGGATTCCGATCCCGGATCCTTGTTTGGATGATGATCCGTCGACGTGAAGGATCCAAGTTGAATCTGGTTCAGTGTTCGTCATATCCCCCATGGGCAATTTTACCAAGAAGTCCGCTAGTACTTGTGATTTTGCGCAGGTTCTCGGGCGGTACTCTACATCGTACTCGCTTAATTCGATTGCCCATTTCGCGAGTCGTCCTGACTGACTCGGACTGTGCAAGATTGTTCGCAGGGGGAAGGTAGTGAGGATTATTATAGTATGCGACTGGAAGTACGGCCGGAGCTTTCTTGCCGATGTCACAACCGCAAATGCTAGTTTCTCCATTAGGGGATACCGGGTCTCAGTGTCCAGTAGCGTTTTGCTTATGTAGAAGATTGGTTTTTGCTCACCGCGTTCTTCCCTAATCAACACGCTGCTCACTGCTGTCGCGGAGATGTACAGGAACAGGGGTTCCCCTTCTACTGGTTTTGCGAGGACAGGAGGAGTGGCCAGGTAATGCTTTAGCTGTTGGAAAGCTTTTTCGCATTCTTCCGTCCATTCGAATTTCTTATTTCCTTTCAATGTGTCGTAGAAAGGGAGGCATTTGTCCGTTGAGCGTGAGATAAAATGGTTTAAGGCCGCGACTCTTCCAGTTAGCCTCTGGACTTCCTATTTTGTCTTTGGCGAGGCCATTTCTATCAATGCGTTTATCTGTTTGGGATTAGCCTCGATTCCTCGACACGTGACGAGGTAACCGAGAAACTCTCCCGATGCCACAGCAAACCTACACTTAGCCGGGTTTAATTTCATGTTGTGTAAATTCAACCTTGCGAAGCACTCTTCCAAGTGGGATACGTGATCGTGTTCGTCAAGGGATTTTACGAGCATGTCATCGATGTACACCTCCATTGTTTTTCCGAGTTGTTCGGAAAACATTCGATTGACAAGTTGCTGATAAGTAGCGCCTGCGTTCTTGAGGCCGAAAGGCATCACTTTGTAACAATACGTTGCACGGTCGGTGATGAATGCGGTCTTCTCACGGTCATCCGGGTTCATCATGATTTGGTTGTACCCGGAGAAGGCGTCCATAAATGATAAAAGTTTTTTCCTGCTGTTGCTTCGACCAATCGGTCGATGTGCGGAAGTGGAAAACAATCTTTTGGGCAAGCCTTGTTGAGATCGGGGAAGTCGACGCAGACTCGCCACTTGCCGTTTTTCTTTTTGACCACAACGGGGTTGGCAAGCCAGTCCGGGTACCTGACCTCCGTTATTGACCCTACTCTAAGGAGCTTTTCGACCTCCTCGTTTACCGCGGTGGCACGCTACGGTCCTAGTTTCCGTCTTTTTTGCTTGACGGG
Source organism: Brassica juncea (assembly GCA_018703725.1). Lineage (NCBI taxonomy): Eukaryota > Viridiplantae > Streptophyta > Magnoliopsida > Brassicales > Brassicaceae > Brassica > Brassica juncea. Next base: position 24,215,074 of record CM031936.1, read on the forward strand.
TTTGTAGGTCGGGTCAATATTGAGCTCGTGGCAAGTTATGCCGATGTCGATCCCTGGCATATCCTCCGCGGTCCAAGCGAACGTACTGAGGTTCTTTTTAAGACAGGCTATGTGCCTTGTTCTCAAAGGCTCACGGAGGTTGGCCCCGATCTCGACGCACCGTTCCGGGAATGATTCATTTAGGCAGACCGAGATCACCGATTCACAAGTTGGTTCACGATTTCCATCTAGAATTTCGACTCTCTGAGACCGCCAGAATACGTCCGAGTCTTGTTCCCGAGTGTTCTCATCGGGAGTCAGCTTTATTTTCTTGTTGCGGGAGGTCTCGGCTGCCGACTTCTTCCTTTTCAGCTCGGCGGTAAAACATACTTGCGCCATCCTGCGATCTCCTCGTATTGTTTCGACTCCACGAGGGGTCAGAAACTTTAGGCACAGATGGAACGTTGAGAGGATCGCTCTCATAGAATTCAGCCTTGGAGTTCCGATGATCGCATTGTACGATGTTGGGCAGTCGACGACTAAGAATTCCGTGATTTTGATGATGCTCCGGGATCTAACCAGAAGGTTGATCGAGCCGAGGGTCATAGTAGCATCTCCCGAGAGTCCGAATATTGGGCTGGGTTCTTCTGTGACAGCGCACAGGTCGATCTCCATTCTCTCGAGGGTGCTTTTGTATATAATATTGGCCGAGCATCCGGTGTCGACTAACACTCTTGCTACGTCGATGTCCTGGATTGTCAGCTCGATGACAAGGAGATCGTTGTGGGGTTTGGCCTGGTCAGCCGTTGCCCGGTCCTTGAAGGAGATGACATCCCTAGCTGCTGAATCGGACATCTGTATCTTTTATCGTTTAGCGATTTCTGAGTTAGAGAATTCGTCCCCCCCCCCTCCTTCTAGCAAAAAACTGTGGGAACCGAAATTCACACCGTCGAGTTTTAGTTGATAAAAATGGAGGAAAATCGAGTGAACCCGATCTTCCTTGAAGGTCGGAATTCTCTGCGTAATCACTTTAGAACAATAAGAAGCAAGACGGAAGTAAATAGTCGCTCAGAGGCGTTTAATTAATTGAATAGTATGAATACAAGATTTCTCCGAGAGTAGAGATATGCTTACAACAGAACAGGAGGCGGCCAAGACGTCCTAAGCCTTGCCGTACTAGTCTAACCACCTAAGCCCTACGTTCTCTAAGCTAGCAAAGCTCTCTAAGTCTAAATTCTTGGATCCCCTTTTCTTCTACCCCAGCTCTCCTTATATAGTCGCTTTAGGTCGGTGGCCCGTTTATTCCTTTGCCTTCAGGCCCAAGTTTATCTCTTTTGGGAATATTCCTTTTTCCGTCGATCTTCGTAATTATCCTCTCGAGTCTTGACATTTATTTTCAAACTTGACATTTATCTTACGTCCGAAAGTTAGGATAAACCATCATAGTTCCTATAGGCTCGGATCCCCTCCGAGACCGTAGGTAGGCCTCTAGGCAAGTTTGGATCCTTGCAGACTGTCTTCAGACCCTTCGAGCATTTATACAATTTTCGCGGTTTTAATCGTAAAACTTCGGGAATAACTTCAATCGAAACGAAGCGAGAAGTATGTTGTTCTGAAGGTCGGATGTCACAGCGATACGGAAAGTATGGGGATCAAAGTAAGTCGGACAGGCCGGGGTTAGGTCAGTTCGTTGGTCGAGCTGACCCGCGTGTTGGTCGAGCTCGCCTGGCGAGCACATTCATACTGGGGTTGAGCTCACCGGCGAGCTTACCCGCATGCTGGTCGAGCTCGCCCGGCGAGCACACCCATGCTGGGGTCAAGCTCGCCGGTGAGCTGACCCGCGTCCGGTCGAGCTCGCCCTGCGAGCACACCCATGCTGGGGTTGAGCTCACCGGCGAGCTGACCCGCGTCCGGTCGAGCTCGCCCGGCGAGCACACCCACGCTGGGGATGAGCTCGCCTAGTGAGCATACCCGCGCCGGGTGTGAGCTCGCCGGCGAGCTGACCCGTGTGCGGGTTGAGCTCGCCCGGCGAGCACACCCGTGCCGGGGCCGAGCTCGCCGGCGAGTGCCTTTTGTACTGGTTTTGCGAGGATGGGAGGAGTGGCTAGGTAATGCTTTAGCTGTTGGAAAGTTTTTTTGGATTCTTCTGTCCATTCGAATTTCTTATTTCCTTTCAATGTGTCGTAGAAAGGGAGGCATTTGTCCGTTGAGCGTTAGATAAAATGGTTTAAGGCCGTGACTCTTCCGGTTAGCCTCTGGACTTCCCGTTTTATCTTTGGTGAGGCCATTTCTATCAATGCGTTTATTTGTTTGGGATTAGCCTCGATTCCTCGACACGTGACGAGGTAACCGAGAAACTCTCCCTATGCCACAGCGAACCTACACTTAGCCGGGTTTAATTTCATGTTGTGTAAATTCAACCTTGCGAAGCACTCTTCCAAGTGGGATACGTGATCGTGTTCGTCAAGGGATTTTACGAGCATGTCATCGATGTACACTTCCATTGTTTTTCCGAGTTGTTCGGAAACATTCGATTGACAAGTTGCTGATAAGTAGCGCCTGCGTTCTTGAGGCCGAAACGCATCACTTTGTAACAATACGTTCCGCGGTCGGTGATGAATGCGGTCTTCTCGCGGTCATCTGGGTTCATCATGATTTGGTTGTACCCGGAGAAGGCGTCCATAAATGATAAAAGTTTGTTTCCTGCTGTTGCTTCGACCAATCGGTCGATGTGCGGAAGTGGAAAACAATCTTTTGGGTAGGCCATGTTGAGATAGGTGAAGTCGACGCAGACTCGCCACTTGCCGTTTTTCTTTTTGACCACGACGGGCTTCGCGAGCCAGTCCGGGTACCTGACCTCCGTTATTGACCCTACTCTAAAGAGCTTTTCGACCTCCTCGTTTACAGCAGTGGCACGCTCCGGGCCTAGTTTCCGTCTTTTTTGCTTGACGGGTTTGTAGGTCGGGTCAATATTGAGCTCGTGGTAAGTTATGCCGATGTCGATCCCTGGCATATCCTCCGCGGTCCAAGCGAACGTACTGAGGTTCTTTTTAAGACAGGCTATGTGCCTTGTTCTCAAAGGCTCACGGAGGTTGGCCCCGATCTCGACGCACCGTTCCGGGAATGATTCATCTAGGCAGACGGAGATCACCGATTCACAAGTTGGTTCACGCTTTCCATCTAGAATATCGACTCTCTGAGACCGCCAGAATACGTCCGATTCTTGTTCCCGAGTGTTCTCATCGGGAGTCAGCTTTATTTTATTGTTGCGGGAGGTCTCGGCTGCCGAGTTCTTCCTTTTCAGCTCGGCGGCAAAAACAAACTTGCGCTATCCTGTGATCTCCTCGTATAGTTTCGACTCCACGAGGGGTCAGAAACTTAAGGCACAGATGGAACGTTGAGGGGATCTCTCTCATAGAATTCAGCCATGGAGTTCCGATGATCGCATTGTACGATGTTGGGCAGTCGATGACTAAGAATTCCGTGATTTTGACGATGATCTGGGATCTAACCAGAAAGTTGATCGAGCCGAGGGTCATAGTAGCATCTCCCGAGAGTCCGAATATTGGGCTGGGTTCTTCTGTGACAGCGCACAGGTCGATCTCCATTCTCTCGAGGGTGCTTTTGTAGATAATATTGGCCGAGCATCCGGTGTCGACCAACACTTTTGCTACGTCGATGTCCTGGATTGTCAGCTCGACGACAAGGAGATCTTTGTGGGGTTTGGCCTGGTCAGCTGTTGCCCGGTCCTTGAAGGAGACGACATCCCTAGCTGCTGAATCAGACATCTGTATCTTTTATCGTTTAGAGATTTTTGAGTTAGAGAATTCGTCCCCCCCTCCGTCTAGCACCAAACTGTGGGAACCGAAATTCAAACCGTCGAGTTTTAGTTCATAAAGATGGGGGAAAATCAAGTGAACCCGAACTTCCTTGAAGGTCCGAATTCTCTGTGTAATCACTTTAGACCAATAAGAAGCAAGACGGAAGTAAATAGTCGCTTAGAGGCGTTTTATTAATTGAATAATATGAATACAAGATTTCTCCGAGAGGAGTAGAGATATGCTAACAACAGAACAGGAGGCGGCCAAGACGTCTGAAGCCTTGCCGTACTAGTCTAACCACCTAAGCCCTACGTTCTCTAAGCTAGCAAAGCTCTCTAAGTCTAAATTTTCGGATCCCCTTTTCTTCTGCCCCAGCTCTCCTTATTTAGTCGCTTTAGGTCGGTGGCCCGTTTATTCCTTTGCCTTCAGGCCCAAGTTTATCTCTTTTGGGAATATTCCATTTTCCGTCGATCTTCGTAATTATCCTCTCGAGTCTTGACATTTATTTTCGGAAACTTGACATTTATCTTACGTCTGAAAGTTAGGATAAACCGTCATAGTTCCTATAGGCTCGGATCCCCTCCGAGACCGTAAGTAGGCCTCTAGGCAAGTTTGGATCCTTGTGGACGGTCTTCAGACCCTTCGAGCGTTTATACGATTTTCTCGGTTTTAATTGTAAAACTTCGGGTATAACTTCAATCGAAACGAAGCGAGAAGTATGTTGTCCCGAAGGTCGGATGTCACAGCAATACGGAAAGTATGGGGATCAAAGTGAGTCGGACAGGCCGGGGTAAGGTCAGTTCGTTGGTCGAGCTGACCCGCGTGTTGGTCGAGCTCGCCCGGCGAGCACACCCATACTGGGGTTGAGCTCACCGGCGAGCTGACCCGCATGCTGGTCAAGCTCACCCGGCGAGCACACCCATGCTGGGGTCGAGCTTGCCGGTGAGCTGACCCGCGTCCGGTCGAGCTCGCCCGACGAGCACACCCATGCTGTGGTTGAGCTTGCCGGCCAGCTGACCCGCGTCCGGTCGAGCTCGCCCGGCGAGCACACCCACGCTGGGGTTGGGCTCGCCGGCGAGCTCGCCCGGCGAGCACACCCGCTCCGGGTGTGAGCTCGCCGGCGAGCTGACCCGTGTGCGGGTTGAGCTCGGCCGGCGACCACACCCGCGCCAGGGCCGAGCTCGCCGGCGAGTGCCTTTTGTACGGGTTTCGCTCGTTCGTCAACTTCCGATTTTTCCTTCAGCGAATGTTTTGTGGAGAATTCCGCGACTAGGATATAATCTTAACCTCTGATTTTGAGATAACTGTTTTTGACCCCAACAGGCATGGAGCCTAGTTCTTTCCCAAACTGAGCAGTCACTCTCTTTGCAGCCTGTTATTTCTCTTCTTCCATTTGAGCTTCACTTTTTCTCCCCATTTTACCTGAAAATTCAATCCTTGGAAAAAGAGTGAGCACAAGAAAGAGAGAAACATGATCAAACACAAACTAGCTCTAATAAGATCATCAATTGATGATAGAACTTTTCAGATTCTAATTAAATGATGTAGTATATAAGATTGTCGAACCAGTCCTAAGTGACAATGAAACAGAGGGAATGCAAGCCTATGCTCAATCTAAATGCAACCATTAGAGAGAATGATGATTAAACTAGAACAATAAGTAAAACACAACAAAAAAAAAGCAAAATTTCTTTCTTATGAGGAGAGTGAGACCCATGGGTATAGGGACTTGATATCAAATGATTAAGCTTCAATCCAAGATGCTAACTTTTCAATCAATCTAATCCTTATGCCTAGACAACAAAACTAAGCAAGCTCTATCCCTAGATGAATGCTCTTTTGCAATGATCACCCAAGTACACCAAATCCCTTTGGCTGTAATGATCAAAGCAAACAATGAGAATGAGTCTAATAGCAATCCTAGCCTCTAAGACAACTAATCCCTTAGGCAAAGCAAGCTAAAAGCATAGATGAGTTGGTTCAGGCATTTCATAGAACACCTTCCGGGCATGAAATGCCTATAGCTCTATGTTTGAGAGGCCAACTCAAATATAGCTTTAAAAACACCAAATCTATGCAAGGAAATGATGGATCTAATACTAGACACCTTGGATCTAACTTAATCACTCTCTATCACCCTAACCCATGGATCTTAGAAGGATCTACTCACTAATCCACATGCTTACTCTTAAACCCATGAGAGATTCAAGCATAAACATATAGAGAAAGAAAGGAGATGAGATAAACAATCAAGAACACAAGATGAGATGAGATTAATAAATCAAAGATGAAGCTTTTCTCAAAGGTTTTTGTTCTTAGATCATAAATAACATAAGTCTCAAACTTGAGTTTATTAGAGTATTTATAGTGGGCTTAAAAGCCCTAAACACATAGAATAAAAATGACTAAAAAGCCCTTAGAAGATTAAAGGTTTAAACAAATCAGAATGTTCCAAAAGGAAGAAGCTCGGATACCCTGGTCGGATGGCAATCTTCTAGGCCGGGTATGGCTAGGCCGGGTGTGTGCTGCTCGTCCAACGTCCAGACCGTGCGGTCTCTCTAGGCCGGGCGAGTTCGACCGCGTGGTCCGTGTCATGTCCCCGATCCTGAGTAGGATCGTCTGGATGGACCATCGTGCGCGGAGACGCACCAGACAGGTCATATGACCTAAAGACAAGTGTGTCAGGATCCAAGAACGTGGTTAAGGGAATCAGACAGCTGAGACTTAACCAAAATAGGATGGAGATAAGCTTAAAGGAGTTGGTCGAGTGTTCTGGTAGCTGGACGAGGTCTGGGTGAAACTCGATCAGCTAGGTGAAGCTGTGATGTAGTGCATGATCAGAATGGATCATGGGAGAACTAAGTCTAGGTCTGGAAATAGACCAAGGGACTTAGAAAGATTGAATAAGATGAAGATATCAAGCTGTACAAAGTGATTCACAGCTGGGGGATGCGAGCAAGAAGCTCGACCAGCTGGACGGAGCTCACTTGGAGCTCAAGTAGAGTGTGTCAGCTCCCTGAGCTGGATGGACTAGCTCACTCAGCTGGGTCAGCTGGGGATCAGCTCAACTCAGCTTGACTGAGTGTTCGGGTCTCGGACAGTTGGGCCGGGTCCGGACAGTGGTCGGGCCATGCGGGCAACCCATATGTTGCGATGGGCCGGTGGGCCCTCGGGGTTGGGCCAGGGGCTTGGCATTCGGTTTGGGCTTCTATTGGACATGTCCAGGAGTGGTTGTACAAGCCCAGGACGTCCAGATAACTGCCATAGGCGAATGGGTGTGATCTGGACCATTGATGAAATCAATGGCCAGAAATGAAACCGAAGGGATGCAATGGTTAGAAGTAACCATTCCTTCTTCTATAAAAAGAGGGCAGGTCCGTGCCTTTACAGGCACGCCAGGCATTCATTTTCCACCCTGAAACACAAAGAAAATCATAGAAAATCATGGAGAAGGTCGGATTCAACAATCCAAGACAGAGATGCAATCAAAGGCAGCAAAGAGGCAGTTTTGGTGGGCAATCATGGGGAGGGTTATGAACGACCTTCTGGTAAGTTTTGATTGTTGTTTGCCACGCCATAGGCTTCCTCTACATCCATAGAAGACACGCAAATAGCCTGGAGAGAAGATAGGAGGCCGGATCTAACTTCTAAGGGCTGAGACAGCCTTGAAGGTAGATGTGTGTAGAAAGACAGTTTCTTGGACACTGAAGGGGGAAGTGATGCACGACCTTTGGGTGGTGTTTGATCATGGATGAACACATCTAAGGCTTCCTCTGTGTCCTGGGAACACACGCAAATGGTCAGAGGAGAAGGGAGAAGGCCAGACTCCACTCCCAAAGGCCAACACAGCCTCAAAGGTGGATGCAGTGCAGAAACTGGTTCCATGGGAGTTCCATGGAATGGAAGAGAGGCACGACCATTGAATGGATCTTATCATTACTGTAAGTATGTGATAAGGGCTTGATGGAGGCATGCTCTGGAGGAGCATGGCCGAACCTAATAAGAGGAGGCACATGATCTAATAAGATCAAGTATAAGGTAACAAATTTGATACTTACTTTCCTGTTTATGTTTATGTCTCTTGTGGTACTGTTAAGCCAAGGTAAGGCACGCCCCTTGAAGACCATATATTGTGATGTAAACTAAGGATCCAGGACCCTAAGAGGAGGGGCGGATCATTGTTGATCTACTTCATCCATGTGGGATGATAGTTAGATGATGTTCATTGGAAAGTGATCCATGATGGATCATAGTTTGATGTTGAGTTTGATCATGGTATGAACCATGGATCCGACCCATTGGTGAGACACATGGGGGTCCTAGTACCAGAGGAACCATGTGGAGTGCAAGGTCCAATTCGTTTGGATCCAACAGCAAGCAAAGGAGAGGAGTAAGGCTAGTACTTGTTGGTGTGGACAACAAGTATTGTGCTGGTGTGTTTATACAAGGAAGGCCGTGTGTGATCTGATCATGGGCAAGGATGGACGACCTGATCCCTGGATGGTGGATCAAGGTGTCTTATCTGATTGATCAAAGGATGCACTGGTGGTAAGAGCAACACTAATCAGGTTCAGTGGGACATGGTTCCATGGCCGGTTAGGAAGTGTGAAGACTCATCAGTTCTGAGTCATGTGGGGTGGTTGGTTGATTGACTTAGGATCTGATGGGCCTTGTTAGTCCATGAAAGGACTTGGTTCCAGGGGAACACACGCCTGAGACATGGTGGTACTAAACCAGGCCTTGGCCGGTTCAGTGGAGCTCTCCATGGCCTTGGTTGGGCAGCTAAGTCCGGATCTCATAGTTCTGGATGGAATTGATGGGATCCGACCATGGATTCCTCTTAGTGAGGATTTATCATGATTTATCATGTGATTTGATTGGATTTATCAGGCCGGTTTGATGGTGGTCAGTTATGGCCGGTTTAGTCGGATTTGGCCAAATTCTATGTGAATTAGGCCGGTTCTGATCAATCTGATTGTGGATTCCTCTTAGTGGGGAATTATCAGTATTTTTCATGAATTTTAATTAATTTTTGGAGCATGTTTTCTTGAGGTCGTTTTTGCAGCTGAAGACTTCCCGTAGGTACTTAGTCTGTGGGGATGGTTGGCTGAATGACTAAGTACCCAAGGGAAGAGTTTATGCAGGTATAAGGGAGTTGGACGAGTGGACAGGAAGCTGGGTAAAGCTACCTCACAGCTCGATCAGCTGGAAGAGAGTGGGGAACCTCAAGTGAAGTGGTTCAGCTTAGCTAGCTGGATGAGCTAGCTAAACAGCTAAGTCAGCTGGGACAATGAGCTAACAAGCTCCGTGGATGTGGCAAAGGTATGATCTATCAATGTTGCATAGATCTAGATAGAATGGTTAGGTGAATGGAACCTCGGATTTGGTATGACTTGGTCTAGGTTCAGGATCGACCTTGGAGCTAGCTGGCATATGTGTTTACTGACCAGTAGCTGAGGTGATCTGACCAGACAAGTGTTAGATTGGTTTTAGACCAATGGTTTTGTAGATATTATTCCGCTGTGCATAAGTTGAAATGATCTAAGCTAGGAAATGACTAAGGTAGTCTTGAGCTAGGATCTGAGTTAGCCCTCGCCTATGGGCGATGTTTTAAATAAAGGGCAAAATTTTTAGAGGTTCGGTCAGGGTATGGACCGAGCGACGTGAGGCATCGACCGCTGGCCTGAGAGGCCAGGATCGGGTCTTACAAGTTGGTATCAGAGCATGCTTGATTCTAGGATTGTTGGGTTGTGGTTGTTCACCCACACATCCGGACAAGTGGATGCTGATGAAATATTCTGCCAGTTTTGTTGCCGACTCAGCTGGAGAAGGTTAACAATGGAGCTGGATTGCCTGTAGGTCAGCTCAATCCTACTGATGTTTGGATGGGATGAGCTGAGTTGCAGCTGGAAAGTGGACTACCTTAGTGTGCTGGAGCACATAGCTCAGATGAGAAGTAAGCATCTCTCAGGTAGTGTGTACTTTGTTAAGGCAGGTGAGTGGAGGAGCTGGTTGGTCTACAACTCAGCTCAACTCACTGCTCAGAGATAGTAGGTTCAAACCGAAATTATTTCTGAAAACTGAGATGACCTGGAACCTTAGCTGTGGTGAGCCAAGTGAGAGTTGAGGTAAGATTGAGTATCATTCTTGTGAACGGGGAAGTTCCAAGATGAGCCGGCTTAGCCAAGATGCACTCTCCAAGGGCAAGAACCTGGAAACAGAAAGGTTGGTGTATCTAGTTATTTGGAAGTAATATACGGATTGGACGATGGATGCAATGCAAGATCTTTGTAAGGACGACATGGACCAGGGAAGTAACATGGACCAGAGAGTGGCTTAGGTTGAAAGAAACGCGCAGCACTCTTGTAGGGGTTAGTGTTATTCCTTGGTGGCCGTTCAAAACAAGTGAGCATATGCAGTGTTCATGTTGGTCTAAGGGAGACGTTACCTGGCTAGCACATGAGTGGGCTTGTGATCAGATGGATCAGCTTGGACTCAGTGTAAGTCAGGGTAGGATTCCTTAAGATTGAGTGACTGGGATTGATCAAATCCAAGAGGAATTGGAAACACGATGTTAAGTATCTTAGTATGATGAGGATTGAGGTATACTATAAACACTTTTGTGAATGGTATGGGACGTTCACAGAAGTGTGATGCTTTGGAGAATGGTATGGGACGTTTTCCAAATGTGTGATCAAACTAAGATCTAACTCATCTAAGTACTTAATGATCGGAAAAGGGTTGTTCCAGATGGGAACGGTGGGTTGTCCTTGCATAGTGAACGCGGCCGGTGGGCAGAGAATGAGTTCACTAGGTTTGGTGAAGGACATCCCTGTGATGATCACAGTCAGGGTAATGCCTGCGGATCTGAGTATTGATCACAGTCAGGGTAATGCCTGCGGATCTGAGTATTGATCACAGTCAGGGTAATGCCTGCGGATCTGAGTATTGATCACAGTCAGGGTAATGCCTGCGGATCTGAGTATTGATCATAGTCAGGGTAATGCCTGCGGATCTGAGTATTGATCACAGTCAGGGTAATGCCTGCGGATCTGAGTATTGATCCTGGACAGGGTAATGCCTGTGGATCTGGTTGTTGTCCGCCTAAAGAATCACGAGGTGATATTAGGTATGGACTGGCTTGGAAAGTATCGGGCCACTCTGGACTGTCACCGGGAGCGCGTGCAGTTCGGGAGTTGGTGTGAATTCCCGATCAGGTTCCTTGATATTTGTCTGACCTCTGGATGCTTGGTGGTGTCAGCAATCCATGTGGAATGGATGCTGAGGAAGGGTTGTGAAGCTTATTTGGCCACAAACGCCACTAAGGAGGTCGTAGGGGGTGATGACCCGGATGGGATTCCGCTGGTTCGAGAGTCCATGATGTGTTTCGGGCGCTACAGGGCATTCCCCCTGGTAGGACTGACCCGTTCATAGTAGATCTGGACCAGGGACGGCCCCAAAGATCCAAAAGTTCCTTGTGTATAGCTCCTGCCGAGATGGCCGAGCTGAAGTCGACCCCGTCCGGGAAGGGACCTGGGTCGCATTACAACCAAGTCTGGGATTGACTTAGGGTTGGGATAAAGACGATCAATTCCAGTGAGGAATGAAGATCGCACTACAACCAAGTCGGAGATTGACCTATGGTTGGGGTAACACGGTTGAGTTCCTGAGTGGACCAGGGCCGGGATATGATCACGTCCTAAAAGGACCAGGATCAATTATGACAGAGTCCGGTGATGGACAGGTGTCAAGTTAAGGTGGTTTAGTCTAGTATGGACTAAGATCACAATATGGCCAAGCCGGTATAGGCTGTGGTCGGTTAAGGGATGATCCAGTACGATGTGGCTGGGATCATGAACCCTTGGTGTCTGTAAAGGACAACTTGGTTCGGATTCAAGAGTGTTCCGTCCAAGTGGGGGAGACATGTTGATATGCTGATCAAAAATGTGATCAGTGAGAAGGAACAAGGAGGAGATGCCACAAATTGGTTAGAAAGAACCAATCGAGCATGCTCCATGTTCTGGATGCAAAGAGATCGGTTGGAACATTTTGTCAATGAGACAAGATGTCAGCAGCACTGGATTCGAGGACGAATCCTTATCAAGTGGGGGAGACTTGTCATGTCCCCGATCCTGAGTAGGATCGTCTGGATGGACCATCGTGCGTGGAGACGCACCAGACAGGTCATATGACCTAAAGACAAGTGTGTCAGGATCCAAGAACGTGGTTAAGGGAATCAGACAGCTGAGACTTAACCAAAATAGGATGGAGATAAGCTTAAAGGTGTTGGTCGAGTGTTCTGGTAGCTGGACGAGGTCTGGGTGAAACTCGATCAGCTAGGTGAAGCTGTGATGTAGTGCATGATCAGAATGGATCATGGGAGAACTAAGTCTAGGTCTGGAAATAGACCAAGGGACTTAGAAAGATTGAATAAGATGAAGATATCAAGCTGTACAAAGTGATTCACAGCTGGGGGATGCGAGCAAGAAGCTCGACCAGCTGGACGGAGCTCACTTGGAGCTCAAGTAGAGTGTGTCAGCTCCCTGAGCTGGATGGACTAGCTCACTCAGCTGGGTCAGCTGGGGATCAGCTCAACTCAGCTTGACTGAGTGTTCGGGTCTCGGACAGTTGGGCCGGGTCCGGACAGTGGTCGGGCCATGCGGGCAACCCATATGTTGCGATGGGCCGGTGGGCCCTCGGGGTTGGGCCAGGGGCTTGGCATTCGGTTTGGGCTTGTATTGGACATGTCCAGGAGTGGTTGTACAAGCCCAGGACGTCCAGATAACTGCCATAGGCGAATGGGTGTGATCTGGACCATTGATGAAATCAATGGCCAGAAATGAAACCGAAGGGATGCAATGGTTAGAAGTAACCATTCCTTCTTCTATAAAAAGAGGGCAGGTCCGTGCCTTTACAGGCACGCCAGGCATTCATTTTCCACCCTGAAACACAAAGAAAATCATAGAAAATCATGGAGAAGGTCGGATTCAACAATCCAAGACAGAGATGCAATCAAAGGCAGCAAAGAGGCAGTTTTGGTGGGCAATCATGGGGAGGGTTATGAACGACCTTCTGGTAAGTTTTGATTGTTGTTTGCCACGCCATAGGCTTCCTCTACATCCATAGAAGACACGCAAATAGCCTGGAGAGAAGATAGGAGGCCGGATCTAACTTCTAAGGGCTGAGACAGCCTTGAAGGTAGATGTGTGTAGAAAGACAGTTTCTTGGACACTGAAGGGGGAAGTGATGCACGACCTTTGGGTGTTGTTTGATCATGGATGAACACATCTAAGGCTTCCTCTGTGTCCTGGGAACACACGCAAATGGTCAGAGGAGAAGGGAGAAGGCCAGACTCCACTCCCAAAGGCCAACACAGCCTCAAAGGTGGATGCAGTGCAGAAACTGGTTCCATGGGAGTTCCATGGAATGGAAGAGAGGCACGACCATTGAATGGATCTTATCATTACTGTAAGTATGTGATAAGGGCTTGATGGAGGCATGCTCTGGAGGAGCATGGCCGAACCTAATAAGAGGAGGCACATAATCTAATAAGATCAAGTATAAGGTAACAAATTTGATACTTACTTTCCTGTTTATGTTTATGTCTCTTGTGGTACTGTTAAGCCAAGGTAAGGCACGCCCCTTGAAGACCATATATTGTGATGTAAACTAAGGATCCAGGACCCTAAGAGGAGGGGCGGATCATTGTTGATCTACTTCATCCATGTGGGATGATAGTTAGATGATGTTCATTGGAAAGTGATCCATGATGGATCATAGTTTGATGTTGAGTTTGATCATGGTATGAACCATGGATCCGACCCATTGGTGAGACACATGGGGGTCCTAGTACCAGAGGAACCATGTGGAGTGCAAGGTCCAATTCGTTTGGATCCAACAGCAAGCAAAGGAGAGGAGTAAGGCTAGTACTTGTTGGTGTGGACAACAAGTATTGTGCTGGTGTGTTTATACAAGGAAGGCCGTGTGTGATCTGATCATGGGCAAGGATGGACGACCTGATCCCTGGATGGTGGATCAAGGTGTCTTATCTGATTGATCAAAGGATGCACTGGTGGTAAGAGCAACACTAATCAGGTTCAGTGGGACATGGTTCCATGGCCGGTTAGGAAGTGTGAAGACTCATCAGTTCTGAGTCATGTGGGGTGGTTGGTTGATTGACTTAGGATCTGATGGGCCTTGTTAGTCCATGAAAGGACTTGGTTCCAGGGGAACACACGCCTGAGACATGGTGGTACTAAACCAGGCCTTGGCCGGTTCAGTGGAGCTCTCCATGGCCTTGGTTGGGCAGCTAAGTCCGGATCTCATAGTTCTGGATGGAATTGATGGGATCCGACCATGGATTCCTCTTAGTGAGGATTTATCATGATTTATCATGTGATTTGATTGGATTTATCAGGCCGGTTTGATGGTGGTCAGTTATGGCCGGTTTAGTCGGATTTGGCCAAATTCTATGTGAATTAGGCCGGTTCTGATCAATCTGATTGTGGATTCCTCTTAGTGGGGAATTATCAGTATTTTTCATGAATTTTAATTAATTTTTGGAGCATGTTTTCTTGAGGTCGTTTTTGCAGCTGAAGACTTCCCGTAGGTACTTAGTCTGTGGGGATGGTTGGCTGAATGACTAAGTACCCAAGGGAAGAGTTTATGCAGGTATAAGGGAGTTGGACGAGTGGACAGGAAGCTGGGTAAAGCTACCTCACAGCTCGATCAGCTGGAAGAGAGTGGGGAACCTCAAGTGAAGTGGTTCAGCTTAGCTAGCTGGATGAGCTAGCTAAACAGCTAAGTCAGCTGGGACAATGAGCTAACAAGCTCCGTGGATGTGGCAAAGGTATGATCTATCAATGTTGCATAGATCTAGATAGAATGGTTAGGTGAATGGAACCTCGGATTTGGTATGACTTGGTCTAGGTTCAGGATCGACCTTGGAGCTAGCTGGCATATGTGTTTACTGACCAGTAGCTGAGGTGATCTGACCAGACAAGTGTTAGATTGGTTTTAGACCAATGGTTTTGTAGATATTATTCCGCTGTGCATAAGTTGAAATGATCTAAGCTAGGAAATGACTAAGGTAGTCTTGAGCTAGGATCTGAGTTAGCCCTCGCCTATGGGCGATGTTTTAAATAAAGGGCAAAATTTTTAGAGGTTCGGTCAGGGTATGGACCGAGCGACGTGAGGCATCGACCGCTGGCCTGAGAGGCCAGGATCGGGTCTTACAGTCCGTGTCCAGCAGCAAGCAGGACGTGCGGGTGCTGTTGGCCGGGTAGTCCTGTCCGGGTGCTTCCATGCGCGGGTGTGTGTGGCCGGGTGGAACGTCCAGCGTCCGTCCTCATACGCGGCTTCATCCTCGGGTGGTACTGGCCTCGTCCGGAGCTCGTCTAGCATCAGGACGTGCGGGTCGTCCAGGTCGGGTTGGTGCTGTCGGGTATCCGCTGGTACGCGGGGGCTGTTGAACGGGTGGTCATGTCCGGGTACGTGGTGATCAGTTCGTCCCTCGTCCCGTGCGGGTCCTCGTCCTCGGGTGGAACTGTCCGCGTCCGTTCTAGGCTTCCAGCATAATCAGGACGTGCGGGTGCTTGTCCCCGGGTCGTCCTGGCCGCGTCCTGAGCTTGTCCAGGCAAGGTTTGATGGTTGGCCTCGGGTGTGCTCACCCGGGTGGCTTGACATGCTTCGACTCAATTGATCATAACTCCTTCAATATGGCTCCAAATGTCTTGAAACCACTTTCATTGGAAAGCTAACTCAGAAATGCATGTCTCCACCAAATATAAACATCAGAAGATACTTCTAAGGCCTTTGTCCATGTTCATCTTTAAACCCCTCTTTTTCATCACAAAACTCCCAAACATCTTCAATATCTCCAAAGTGTGCTCCAACACCTAATAGGGACTTATGAATGCAAAATGAGCCTAAAGATGCCTAAAGCCTAATCTAAATGAGCAAAAATGCATAAGATATGATAACTAAAAACATGTAAATATGCAAGACATCAACTCCCCCACACTAGTCCTTTACTTGTCCACAAGTAAACTTGCAAGGACTAAGGAGGAGAGGTTTGAAGGAGGGGACTCATAGCCAAAAGAATGCTCTTCTTAGTTCTCAACTTGATAACCTTGCACAAACATACCAAGTAGCAGGAGCAAAAACTCAATCCAACTCTAACTTAACAAGGCCTATCTTAACTCCTTTGATCCCTACACTTACTCATCATGAGCCCACAACCCACAATTCCATTTGCCCTCTAACAATCATTAAGCAAACTCAAAAGACTTCTTGCAAATGGTCAAATGGTCCAAGTCATTTGGTTTGGTGGTAGAAGGTTTTATTCAAGTGAAACAAGGGGTTCAAAGGGATCTTTCAAGGGGTGGTTCACTCTCAAAACAAGTAGCCTTGACATTGCACATAATATATCTAAGAAAGGGATCAACTCATGCATACAATGCTCAATCTCCATTGTTTTACTCTTTCCCCAAATACATAAATTACATCTTTATTCCCAATGCCAAAATGCCACTCACATCTCTCACCCAAAGATTTCCCCCAAATATTCAAGATATTTTCTCATTTGAAACTCTTTCTTAATGAAGTCTACAAGGGAATTTACACATTTCAAACTCTTTTCAGCTCTTTCTAGATATTGCTAGCCCCCTTTCATTATTATTTTTTTCTTTTCTTCTTTTCTTTCTTTTTCTTCTTTTTTTTTTTTTTTTTTTTTTTATGGGGGCCAAGACTTTTTAACAACTTGGAGCTTACAATCTTTCATTCCTCTTATCCCTTCTAGACTTAATCACTTATAACAATAGAGTCTCATGAGTCAACCTTTTCTTTCATAAACCTTTCATTTCCCCAAGATCATACCATACAACACTCACCCCCATCCTAGAAGCTAGACATTATGAGTGTCTAATCTAGCTAAAATGGAGACCAAGCATTGTCGTTCCCAATACTCTCAACATTATGCACATGTAAAGCTTTCCAAAGAAGGCCTCACTCAACAAATAATGAAAGCTCGAAAGGAGGTAAGGGTTTTAGGGCGTGGAGTGCCACTTGAGCTTGTCCAAAAAGATAGGCAAAGAATGGGAGGGACAACTCAAGTGTTCTATCCATGGCTTAGTACACAAGGGACCATGAGCAAGAGACTAGAGTCTAAATATGACAGGAGCAAACTTCAAAGAGATAGCATCAATCAATCAAATAAGCTTTAGGAAGAGATTTCAAGGCAAAAAGTTTACAAGCTATCCTAAGATTGCTCAAGCTACTTACTATGCTTATGAAGGGTATCACTTTAAGAACTTAGCGTGAGCATCTTTTCAAGGCAACTATCATCCTTGTCCCCTTATGCATGATGCAACCTATATGATGATTTTTTTTTCTCTTTCTTTTTTTTTTATGCAAGTGAATGATCTAGACTCGATCCTAATGCAACTACATGATTTTTTTTTTTTTTTTTTTTTTTTTTGCTTTTCTATGCAATAATTATCTACAAATGCATGCTTATGACATAAAACACAAGATGATCATCAACTTGGCACCTCCCCCACACTTAATTCATACAGTCTTTGTGTTTGTTAAATGTTGAGAAGGGCCCAAAGAAAGAAAAATAAAACTAAATGAAATGATGAATGGTATATACAATGATAGGGTGTTGGAGTACCTCTATGGAGCATGGGATGAGGCTGATGCCTCACCCTCAGAATCATCTTCATCAGCAGTGGTGCTTAGGCTTGGTGACTTGTTTCCGGACGCGGATGGGGCGATGTAGGGGTTCCTCAAGCTGCGGAGGGCTTGCTTCTCGGTTTGTGGTGCGTTTGGGTCAAGAAGGGGTAGAGGAAGTGGTGCAAGGAAAGTCTCAAGATCGAAGTCCTCAGCCTTGCAGCCTGCTACAGCTCCCTTAGTCAGAACATCAGCAACCTTTCTCATGAACTTAGCTGAAGCTTCAGCTTGTCTCTTCACAGTTTTCCTCAATTCCTTGCACTTCTTGGTGAGCTTGAAGATGGTCCTATCTTGAGCTCTGTTCCACCTTTGCAGTGTGCTAATCTGGTCATGAGTTTGGCGAATGGGACCAATAGGCAAAGCACTTGTGCATTGCTCAAACGTATAGCGAGGAGGACCAAAGAGATGAGCTGTGGCTCTGCTGGAGTATCCCTGATCAAACTTAGCTGCCTTTGCTGCTGCTATCTCGTTCATCTTCAATGTCATAGGGCCAAGAGCTCCATGACTGCCCAGGAGATGCTGCTCACTGATATCAAAACTCATAGTACCTGGGGTGCTCAAGGTAGTGAGCTCATAGTTAGGGAGAAGCAGCTCAACTGTGGTGGGGCCTCTCAAGTACGAATAAACACACTTCCCATCGTATCTTCCAGAGAAGTAATGAGCTGACTTTAAGTAGGTGAGATCAATGAAAGAGGGACCGGATGCATCTTCTCCCAAGTTAATACCCTGGAGCTCAAGCAAAGGTGTGATCAAGCCGCCTATTCCAATCTGAGCCTCTGGATCCCTGTTTGTCCAAGCATACTCCTTGTAGTACATAAGGCGCCTCACAAAGTATCCAACCATACCAAACTCAGCGTAGAAATCAGTGGGAACTTCAGGTAGGTGAGGAGGTAAGGCAAAGTGTTGGATGGCTTGGTGCATGAGGTTCAAGTCTTCTCCATTCACGTTGCTTGGCTCTTTCCTTGGGTAGATGGTGTGGACAATCAGTCTATGGAGGTAGCGGACTGATGGATGTATGATAGATGCATTCTTGTCTCTGCTGGACACCCTATCCTTGCCTGATAAGAACTTGTAAGTGAAGTGGGCAAGGGTCTTTCCTTTAGGAAGCCCTTTCAGCTTAGGCAAAGAGGACTCCTTCAAATCCTTGAGGCCTAGCACCTCTCCAATCTCAGTGAAGGTCATGAAATAAGGCTTCCCATCTATCTTGAAGCTGATTCTTCCCCACCCTTGTTCCTCATGTAGAGAAGAGTGGAATGTGACCTCCAAGGATGCCATGAATTGACAAGAGACCTCTTTATAGGTTGGGTGAGCCATGGAGTAGAAACTGTCCATGTTCATGAGAGCAAGCAAATCCTTCATGTCTTGGTCAATTTCTAGCTCCCTCATTAGCCTCACATCAGCAAATCTGGTTGGAGGCCAAGATACTCCTTGCCTCAGTTGCTCCAATAGTTCAGCTTGAGTTGGCTTCTTTTGTCGATCTCTATGAGGGTTGAACCCTAACTTTTCGAAGGTTTCTTGCTCAGCCACACTTCCATTTGGAGATGATGCTTCTTCAACAGTAGCATCTACTGATTCCAAGGGTGGAGGTGCCAATGTCTTTGGGTTTGGTGCCTTGATTCTGATCTTGGTGGGAGGTGTGGGTTTCTCAGCATCCTTCTTTGTGTTCTTCTCCAAAACAAGAGGTCCCACACTGTGAGATCTTGGAGCTCTAGCCTTCTTTGAAGGAGTGTTCTTATCATCACCAACAGCCACCCTCTTTCCATCTTTCTTGGCCTTCTTGTAAGCATCATCAAGCACTCTCTCATCACTAGCCAACCTCTTGCCATCCTCCTTGCTAGTCTTATTACCAACATCAGCCACTCTTTTTCCTTCATCCTTCGGTTGCTTGTTTGCCCCATCAACCAAACTGTGTCCAGCCTTCTTGGCTTGTGCCTTCTTTCTCAACATAGCCAGAGCTTGTTGCCTACGTTATTCCTCGGATTCAGGCATGGAGCCTAACGTTTTTCCGAACCTAGCAGTGTGTTTCTCAGCAGCCTCGGCCTTCTCTTGTGCAATCAGTTTCTCATCTTTCCTTCCCATTGGAACCTGAAAAATATCAAGACTTGGACAAGATAAAGCACAAGGAAGAGAGAATAATGCTGGAAAAGATAAGAGATGGAATGAACACTTGCAAACCTAGTCTAGAACCAGCAACCTAGCAAGACTATCAAAGTAATCAAGCTCCCAAGTTCACAAGATTCATAAATTTTTTTTTTTTTTTTATGAACAAGGGAACTTAATCAAGCTGAATTCCAAGTAAAAACATCAAGCCAGCTGAAATTGAATGCTAAACAAGCTCTAGAACATCAACTCCAATCAACCTAGACCACCCTCAACCAAAAATAAGAGTCTTTTCAAAAACCCCCAAATCTCATGAACCCTAATTTGTCAAAGTTCAAATTAATCTCAATTCCACCATGAAATCAACTACTCAGCATGATATACAAGCATTCTCTAGTCTAATTTACAAGAAATTAGCAAGAAAAAGCTCAAATTTCAAGTTCAAATTTTTAGGGTTCATGAGGGTTACGAATTTGAACTTAGAGATACCATACCTTGCTTTGGATGAATGATAAAGATGAAAGGGTTCAAGGAATTAGGTCTAGGGGAGGAAGGTCTTGATGTGGGAAGAAGAAACTTGTGATTTGGTTGAGATTTGGCAAAGTTATGGAATTTTTTTTGTTCTTGGAGGCTAGAGAGGATTTTGATGTGAGGAAGAAGATGGAATGAGGAACGAGGGGGTGGCTTAAGGTTTTAAAATGTTTCTGGGTCGGGTAGGGATGGTTCTGGGCGGGTTTAGGTGGGTTTGGGTCGGAAAAAGGGGAAGAAACACTTACCTGGGCCGGGCGGGTCGCGGTTGGGTCGTCACGCGGGTCAAGCCGGTGCGCGGGTGCTGCGTCGTTCGGACAACTCGGGTATGGATACCCGCGTGCTCTCTTTCGTCCCGTGCGGGTGTCGCATCCCGCGTAGGTCCACCCGGGTGCTCACCCATCCCGTGCGGGTGCTGCGTCCCGCGTAGGTCTGCTCGGGTACGTCCGTCCTGCTCGACTCATCCGTCCTGCTTGATCGTCCCGTGCGGGTGCCGTGTCCCGGGTAGCACTGCTCGGGTACATCCGTCCTGATCGACTCAGCCGTCCTGCTTGATTCACCCGTGCGGGTGCCGTGTCCCGGGTAGCACTGCTCGGGTACGTCCGTCCTGATCGACTCAGCCGTCCTGCTTGATTCACCCGTGCGGGTGCCGTGTCCCGGGTAGCACCACCCGGGTGCATCCGTCCAAACCTCTAAGTCTGGATTTCACCTCCTTTTTTCTTGATCTCTGAACCAACCCACTTCCTTTCATGTCTCTTCCATCTCATAACCGCAGTGAACTCATTTCCAAAACTCCCAATCTAGCCCCATCATCATTCAAAGGACTTTTTGATGAAAAATAAAAAGAATCCCAATGCAATATGTACAAGGATAACCATGGGACTTCCTCCCAAGTGAGCTTGTTTAAAGTCACTAGCTTGACTTTGCCTCCTTTGAAGTTAGGCAAGGGGAGCATCAGAGAGTGGGGTTGATGTCCCATCCTCCTTTGGTACTGTGGTCATGTATTCCTTGAGTCTTTGGCCCTTCACTGTGAAGTCTCCACCATCCTTGTTCCAAAGCACAATGGCTCCATAGGGTCTCATTTCTTTGATCACAAATGGACCAGACCACCTTGACTTTAACTTTCCTGGCAATAACTTAAGTCTAGAGTTGTAAAGAAGCACTTGATCTCCTGCCTTGAACTCTCTCTTGAGGATGTGCCTGTCATGGAAGGCCTTTGTCTTTTCCTTGTAGATCCTTGAGTTCTCAAAAGCATCCATCCTTATCTCATCCAGCTCATTGAGTTGAAGAAGTCTCTTCTCCTTTGCACACTTGATGTCAAAGTTTATAAGCTTCACAGCCCACAATGCCTTGTATTCAAGCTCAACTGGTAGGTGGCAAGACTTTCCATAGACAATGTTGAAGGGAGTGGTGCCTAGAGGAGTCTTGAATGCTGTTCTATATGTCCAAAGAGCATCATCAAGCTTGGCTGACCAATCCTTCCTCTTGGTTCCTACAACCTTTTCCAAGATCCCCTTGATTTGCTTGTTGGAGACTTCCACTTGGCCACTAGTTTGAGGGTGATAGGGTGTTGCAACCTTGTGCTTTACTCCATTCCTCTTGAGAAGACACTCAAATACCTTGTTGATGAAGTGTGAACCACCATCACTTATTACCACTCTTGGAACTCCAAATCTTGGGAAAATAGTGCTCTTGAACATTTTGACCACTACTCTTGAATCATTTGTAGGACTTGCTATCGCTTCCACACACTTTGATACATAGTCCACAGCCACCAAGATGTATTTGTTGCCATAGGAAGAGGGGAAGGGTCCCATGAAATCAATCCCCCAAACATCAAATACTTCCACTTCAAGGATTGGGTTTTGAGGCATCTCATTCCTTTTAGTAATGTTCCCACTCCTTTGGCAAGAGTCACATCTTGAAATGAAGTCTTGTGAGTCCCTGAACATGTGTGGCCACCAAAATCCAGCTTGTAACACTTTTGAGACAGTCTTGAATGGAGCAAAATGGCCTCCATAGGAAGATCCATGGCAATGTGAGAGGATTCCTTCAACTTCTTCTTCAGCCACCACTCTTCTATAAATCTGATCCTTGCATAGGGTGTAGAGGTATGGTTCATCCCAATAGTATCTCTTCAAATCTTTGTAGAACTTCTTCTTCTCATACCCTGCAAGTCCCAATGGTTCCTTTCCAGTGGCTAAGTAGTTAACCAAATCAGCATACCAAGGTCCTTTCTCTTCAGCTGCCTTAACCTCTTCAATCTTTTTTCCAGTCTCAATGACTGCCACCACTGACATGATGGCCAAGACATGCTCTTCTCTGAGGCCCTCATCAATAGGGATTCCACCTTCAATTCTCAACCTGGACAAGTGATCAGCAACTTCATTCTCAATCCCTGGCTTGTCTCTAATCTCCAAGTCAAACTCTTGAAGCAAAAGGATCCACCTTAGTAGTCTTGGCTTGGCATCCTTCTTTGCTAGGAGGTGTCTCAAAGCTGCATGGTCAGTATACACAATGACCTTAGAACCCACCAGGTAGCTTCTGAATTTCTCAAAGGCGAAGACAATGGCCAGCATCTCCTTCTCTGTTGTGGCATACCTCATCTGTGCATCATTCAATGTTTGGCTAGCATAATAAATCACATGAGTTTTGCCATCCTTCTTCTGCCCCAGGACAGCCCCAACAGCAAAATCACTAGCATCGCACATTATCTCAGAGGGGAGGTCCCAATCAGGTGGCTGAACAATGGGAGCACTAACAAGGTCACCCTTTATCTTCTTGAAAGCCTCAAGACAATCTTCATCAAAGCTGAAAGCAGCCTCCTTGCACAGCAACTTGGTCATTGGTCTAGCAATCTTTGAGAAGTCCTTGATGAATCTTCTATAGAATCCAGCATGGCCAAGGAAGCTCCTGATGTCTTTCACTGTCTTTGGTGGTGGCAAGTTGACCATCACCTCAATCTTAGCTTTGTCCACTTCAATACCCTTTTCTGAAATCTTGTGTCCCAGCACAATCCCCTCTTTGACCATGAAATGACACTTCTCCCAATTCAGCACAAGGTTGGTGTCTTCACATCTCTGTAGGACCCTGCACAAGTTGGACAAACAAGCAGAAAACGAAGATCCGTAGACAGAGAAATCATCCATGAATACCTCCACTATATCCTCAATGAGATCCGAGAAGATAGACATCATGCACCTTTGAAAGGTTGCTGGAGCATTACATAACCCAAATGGCATCCTTCGATAAGCAAAGGTGCCATAGGGGCATGTGAATGTCTTCTCTTGATCATTGGGATGTATGGGGATTTGGAAGAACCCTGAATACCCATCAAGAAAACAATAGAAAGGATGGTTTGCAAGTCTCTCAAGCATTTGATCAATGAATGGCAATGGAAAGTGATCTTTTCTAGATGCTGAGTTGAGCTTTCTATAATCAATACACATCCTATGGCCAGTTATGGTTCTAGTTGGTATCAATTCATCCTTGTCATTTTTAACCACAGTGATACCACCCTTCTTTGGAACTACATGCACAGGAGATACCCATTTAGAATCTGAAATAGGGTAGATAACACCAGCATCTAAGAGCTTGAGAATCTCCTTCTTTACAACATCTTTAAGGTTAGGATTCAACCTCCTTTGATGTTCTATAGAAGTCATTGATTCATCCTCTAGATGTATCCTATGCATGCACAAAGAAGGTGATATCCCCTTAATATCATCTAGTGAGTATCCAATGGCTTTTCTAAACCTTTTAAGTGCATTTAAAAGTTGAGAAAGCTCAAGTTCAGTAAGTTCACTACTCACAATGACAGGATATGTCTCATTAGGGCCTAGAAATGCGTACCTTACACCATGGGGAAGAGGTTTTAGCTCCACTTTTGGTGCTTGAGCTCACTCCAATCATCTTGTTAGGTGTTCTCTTGTTGAGTGGCTGAAACAGCGTGATGCACCTCTTGTTTAAGCTCCTCATACTGGCCTCTATCAACAATCTTCTTTCGAGAATCCAGCATGGCTGCAATAGCCTCACTCTCCTTGTTCTCAACCACTTGGACCTCTTTATCCACTGTCAAAGCATGCTGCAAAGGGTCCTCTATTGTCAACTCTCCACGTGCCAATTCCTCAAGGAGCTCATCAGCAAGAGCTTCCATCTCCTCTATGTAGAACACTTGGCCTTGCACAGTTGACCTCTTCATTACCTCGTTGACATCAAAATGGAGAGTGTGCTCTTTTCCCAAATGAAGATCAATCTTGCCTTCCTTCACATTGATAAGGGCTACTGCTGTGGCTAAGAATGGTCTTCCAAGGATCAAGGGGTCTCTAGCTTCTTCATCCATCTCAAGAACAACAAAATCAGTGGGGATTTCACAATTTCCCACCATTACAGGGAGGTCTTCAAGGATACCAATGGGGAATTTGACTGAGCGGTCAGCAAGCACCAAAGAGAGTTTGCACTACTTGTATTGGCTAAACCCAAGCTTCTTGGCAACAGATAGAGGCATGAGACTGACACTAGCTCCCAAATCACATAGACATCTCTCAAACATCAAAGGACCAATGGCACAAGGTAGAGTAAAGCAGCCTGGATCCTCTAGCTTCTTAGGGATTGTCAATCTCTGGATGATGGCACTGCACTCATGAGTAAGAACCATCATGCCTTCCATTTCCTTCTTCTTGGCAGCCACAGCATCCTTCAAGAACTTGCTGTATTGAGGGACAAGCATGAAGGCATCAATGATTGGCATTGTAACCTGAACTTCACTTAATTGCTTCTCAAAGAGTGCTTTGTACTTCTCCAAAAGTTGCTCTTGAATCTTCCAGGAAATGGCAGCTTAGGTTCATAGGGAGGAGGAACAAAAGAAGACTCTTTTGTTGGAGTGGCTACTTCACCATGTTTTGGTGTTTTCTTCTCTTCTCCAACCTTTCCTTTACCCTTAGCTTCAACAATCTTTTCTAGAATCTCCTCATCAACTTTCTCATCCACAATCACAACATCATCATCAATGTTGATAGCCACCCCCCCCCACTTAGTTTCTAACCATCCTTGGGGAGAGTTCTTGGAGGTAGCTCTCTACCACTTCTCAAAGTGATTGCCTTCATTGGTTCTTTGGGGTTTTGCTCTGGCTTTCCTGGTAATGTTCCTTGTTGGCGACTTGGCTGAGAGTTCATTGAAGCAAACTGATTCTCCAAAGCTCTAATCTTGTTGTTTAGCTCAGTGTAGCTGCTGTCAATCTTGGAGTGAACAGTCTTGAACTCATGGCCAATGTCTTTGGCTGCTCTAGCTTGACCTTCTAATAGTTGTTTGAACATAGCTTCCATAGATGAATCTGGAGCTTTAGCTTGGGAGGAGCTACCTTGAGCTTGAGTAGATTGATTGCCATGGTTTGCAAAACTAGGAGGAGGATTCTGCCTAGGCTGGTAGTTCCCTTGCTGAGTGTTTTGCTTTGGTTGATAGCCTCCTTGCTGGTTGTTGGGGTAAGACCTTTGCTGGTAATTGTTGTACTGAAAGTTAGGCTCCTTCCTGTACCAAGAACCATTGTTGTTGATGAAGCAAAGCTCTTCTTGCCCTTCTAACCCTTCAACTTCATTAACCTTAGGAGGAGTTTCTTGATTTGGACCACCCACAAAGTGAATCTGCTCCTGCTTGGCTTGGTTAGCAATCAGCAAGTCTATCTTCTCTTGCAAGGATTTTATTTCCTTCTTGATCTGGTTGTCATCAGCTCTGGTTGTTCTATCAGCCCTGTCATGTTCTCCACTGTAAACTGAATCACTCTTGACCATGTTATCCACCAGCTCCTCAGCATCTTCTTCAGACCTGCCCAGGAAGAAACCATTGCTTGCTGTATCCAATCTTGCTCTAAACTCAGGAAGGGCACCTCTATAGAATGTGCTCAGTAAACTCTCCTTTGAGAAGCCATGGTGTGGGCACTTAGCTTGATATCCCTTGAACCTTTCCCATGCTTCACTAAAGCTTTCCAAGTTCTTCTGCTGGAAACTAGAGATCTCATTCCTCAGCTTGGCTGTCCTTGATGTGGAGAAGAATTTCTCCAAGAAGGCCTTTTTACAATCATCCCAAGTAGTGATGGAGTCACTAGGTAGAGATTTCTCCCATTGGCGTGCCTTGTCTCCTAGAGAGAATGGAAACAACTTGAGCTTGAAGGCATCTTCTGACACACCATTGGTCTTGGACAAGCCACAATAGCTATCAAACTTGTCCAAGTGATCAAATGGGTCTTCTACAGCCAATCCATGGTACTTGTTGTTTTCAATCACACTCAACAAGCCTGACTTGATCTCAAAGTTGTTAGCTTCCACAGCTGGTGCACGGATGCCCGTCCTGTTGCCATGAATGTGAGGACGGTCATATGTGCCAATGGCTCTAGCTGGCCGTTGTGGGTGTTGTTGTTGCTGGCGCTGTGGTCTAAGGTTGTCAGCTCCTTGACCATTGCCTTCTTGGGGTTGATGATCATCCATCTCAAACCCTAATCTCTGAATGTTAGCCTATTGCTCCTCTTCTCTTCTCCTTCTTACTATTTCCCTCTCAAGTGTAGCTATCTCTTCAACAGTGGGAACCAGGTTAGTTGCACCCCTGCTTCTTGTGTTCATACACCTGAAAATCAAAGGAAGATGCAAAAGGAGAATCAATATCACAAGAAAAGAAAAATGATTTAGTCTCAAGCAAGTGACTAAATCCCAATGTCACAATCAACTTAGAATTTGGCAACGGCGCCAATTTGATGATAGAACTTTTCAGATTCTAATCAAATGATGTAGTATATAAGATTGTCGAACCAGTCCTAAGTGACAATGAAACAGAGGGAATGCAAGCCTATGCTCAATCTAAATGCAACCATTAGAGAGAATGATGATTAAACTAGAACAATAAGTAAAACACAACAAAAAAAAAGCAAACTTTCTTTCTTATGAGGAGAGTGAGACCCATGGGTATAGGGACTTGATATCAAATGATTAAGCTTCAATCCAAGATGCTAACTTTTCAATCAATCTAATCCTTATGCCTAGACAACAAAACTAAGCAAGCTCTATCCCTAGATGAATGCTCTTTTGCAATGATCACCCAAGTACACCAAATCCATTTGGCTGTAATGATCAAAGCAAACAATGAGAATGAGTCTAATAGCAATCCTAGCCTCTAAGACAACTAATCCCTTAGGCAAAGCAAGCTAAAAGCATAGATGAGTTGGTTCAGGCATTTCATAGAACACCTTCCGGGCATGAAATGCCTATAGCTCTATGTTTGAGAGGCCAACTCAAATATAGCTTTAAAAACACCAAATCTATGCAAGGAAATGATGGATCTAATACTAGACACCTTGGATCTAACTTAATCACTCTCTATCACCCTAACCCATGGATCTTAGAAGGATCTACTCACTAATCCACATGCTTACTCTTAAACCCATGAGAGATTCAAGCATAAACATATAGAGAAAGAAAGGAGATGAGATAAACAATCAAGAACACAAGATGAGATGAGATTAATAAATCAAAGATGAAGCTTTTCTCAAAGGTTTTTGTTCTTAGATCATAAATAACATAAGTCTCAAACTTGAGTTTATTAGAGTATTTATAGTGGGCTTAAAAGCCCTAAACACATAGAATAAAAATGACTAAAAAGCCCTTAGAAGATTAAAGGTTTAAACCAATCAGAATGCTCCAAAAGGAAGAAGCTCGGATACCCTGGTCGGATCGCAATCTTCTAGGCCGGGTATGGCTAGGCCGGGTGTGTGCTGCTCGTCCAATGTCCAGACCGTGCGGTCTCTCTAGGCCGGGTGAGTTCGACCGCGTGGTCCGTGTCCAGCAGCAAGCAGGACGTGCGGGTGCTGTTGGCCGGGTAGTCCTGTCCGGGTGCTTCCATGCGCGGGTGTGTGTGGCCGGGTGGAACGTCCAGCGTCCGTCCTCATACACGGCTTCATCCTCGGGTGGTACTGGCCGCGTCCGGAGCTCGTCTAGCATCAGGACGTGCGGGTCGTCCAGGTCGGGTTGGTGCTGTCGGGTATCTGCTGGTACGCGGGGGCTGTTGAACGGGTGGTCATGTCCGGGTACGTGGTGATCAGTTCGTCCCTCGTCCCGTGCGGGTCCTCGTCCTCGGGTGGAACTGTCCGCGTCCGTTCTAGGCTTCCAGCACAATCTGGACGTGCGGGTGCTTGTCCCCGGGTCGTCCTGGCCGCGTCCTGAGCTTGTCCAGGCAAGATTTGATGGTTGGCCTCGGGTGTGCTCACCCGGGTGGCTTGACATGCTTCGACTTAATTGATCATAACTCCTTCAATATGGCTCCAAATGTCTTGAAACCACTTTCATTGGAAAGCTAACTCAGAAAGCCATGTCTCCACCAAATATAAACATCAGAAGATACTTCTAAGGCCTTTGTACATGTTCATCTTTAAACCCCTCTTTTTCATCACAAAACTCCCAAACATCTTCAATATCTCCAAAGTGTGCTCCAACACCTAATAGGGACTTATGAATGCAAAATGAGCCTAAAGATGCCTAAAGCCTAATCTAAATGAGCAAAAATGCATAAGATATGATAACTAAAAACATGTAAATATGCAAGACATCATCAATCTCAACAGAAGCTAGCACAATGCAATCATGAAGGCAAGCAAGACAAGCAATAGCTAAGAATGAAGCTTTCATGCTTATAAAATATTTACACTTTTTTTTTATGAACGCAAGAACTTCAAATTAGCAATAATCAAGATTAACTAGAGCTCAGCATGAAATTGGAACCAAATCAACCTCTAACACAACTTATCTCACCAATCTAGCCCACTATCAACCCTAATTAAGACAATATTTGAAAAAAACCCCAAATGTCATGAACCCTACTTTCTCAAAGTTCAAATTAAACTCAATTCCACCATGAAACCAACTACCCAGCATGATATATGAGCCTTCCCTAGTATATTTCACAAGAATCAAGCAAGAAAATGGCCAAATTTCACGTTCAAAATTTTAGGGTTCATGAGCATTACGAATTTGAACTTAAAGAAACCAAACCTTGCTTTGGATGAAGGATAAAGATGAAAAGATTCAAGGAACTAGACTAAGAGGATGAAGACTTGGATGTGGGAAAATGAATGGAGTGATTTGGTGGAGATTTGAGTGAGATATGAGTTTTAGGTGAATGGAGGCTAGAGAGGTTTTGAGATTTGGGAAGATGGTGAAGTGAGGAGAGAGACACGATATTTTTAGGTCTTAGGAGTGTCTGGGACGGGTCGGGTTGTGGGCGGCTGGATCTGGGTTGAAAAATAAAGAAGAAACACTTACCTTGGGTCGGCTGGGTCGGGACGCGGGTCGTGGGCGGGTCGAGTGAGTCGAGTGGGTGACCCGCGTGGTTCTTACCCGCGCGTCTGTCCTACATCCGTACAGTTGGCTCCCGCGCGGCTCACGCGTCCCGCGCATAACTGACTGCGCATCCGGCTTGGCTTCAGCGTACTGGCGTCCCGCGCGGTGTACATGTCCCGCGCGTATGCATCCGCACACATTGCCTCTCGTCCGTCCGTCCATACCCACGCGGTGCATCCATCCCGCGCATTCAGGGTCGCACGTTCCGGATCTCGAAGAGTAAGAGTAAGCATGTGGATTAGTGAGTAGATCCTTCTAAGATCCATGGGTTAGGGTGATAGAGAGTGATTAAGTTAGATCCAAGGTGTCTATTGTTAGATCTATCATTTCCTTGCATAGATTTGGTGTTTTTAAAGTTATATTTGAGTTGGCCTCTCAAGCATAGAGCTATAGGCATTTCATGCCCGGAAGGTGTTCTATGAAATGCCTGAACCAACTCATCTATGCTTTTAGCTTGCTTTGCCTAAGGGATTAGTTGTCAAAGGAGCTAGGATTGCTATTAGACTCATTCTCCATGATTGCTTTGATCATTACAGCCAAAGGGATTTGGTGTACTTGGGTGATCATTGCAAAAGAGCATTCATCTAGGGATAGAGCTTGCTTAGTTTTGTTGTCTAGGCATAAGGATTAGACTGATTGAAAAGTTAGCATCTTGGATTGAAGCTTAATCATTTGATATCAAGTCCCTATACCCATGGGTCTCACTCTCCTCATAAGAAAGAAAGTTCAATCTTTTATTGCATTTTTAATATTGTCTTAGTTTCACAATCATCCTCTCATTCTGATTAGACTTAGATTAAGCATGAACTTGCATTCCCTTTGCATTAGAATCTCTTAGAATTGGATTGACATCTTGTATTCTACAACATTTGATTAGGACCTGAAAAGGCCTGTCATCAAATTGGCGCCGTTGCCAAGTTCTAAGTTGATTTTGACATTGGGATTTAGTTATTTGCTTGAGACTAAGTCATTTTTCTTTTTATTGTAGCTTGTGATATTGGTTCTTGCCTCTTCTATCTTTGACTTTCAGGTGTATGATCACAAGAAGCAGAGGGGCATCCAACTTGGTTCCTACTGTTGAAGAGATTGCTGCACTTGAGAGGGAGATAGCTAGACAAAGAAGAGAAGTAGAGCAACAGGCTCATCTTCAAAGGTTGGGGTTTGAGATGGAGAATCTGCCTCAAGATGGTAATGTCCAAGGGGAAAATGGTCCAAGAGCTGACAATCCTAGACCACCACGCCAGCCACATCACCAACCACGCCAAGCAAGAGCCATTGGAGCCTATGACCAACCTCACATTCATGGTCATAGGTTGGGAATCAGAGCACCAGCTGTGGAGAACAACAACTTTGAGATCAAATCAGGGCTGCTGCATTTGATTGAGAACAACAAGTTCCATGGCCTTGCTGTGGAGGATCCCCTTGATCACTTGGACACATTTGATAGCTACTGTAGCTTGTCCAAGATTAATGGAGTCTCTGAAGATGCTTTCAAGCTGAGGTTGTTTCCATTCTCTTTGGGAGACAAGGCACATCTATGGGAGAAGGCTGTTCCAAGTGACTCTATCACTACTTGGAATGAGTGCAAGAGAGCATTCCTAGAGAAATTCTTCTCTACCTCAAGAACAGCCAAGATCAGAAATGAGATCTCTAGCTTTCAGCAGAAGAACCTTGAGAGCTTTAGTGAAGCATGGGAGAGGTTCAAGGGCTATTGGTCTCAATGCCCACATCATGGCTTCACCAAGGAGAGTTTGCTTAGTACCTTCTACAGAGGTGCTCTACCAGAGTTCAGGAGCAGATTGGACACAACCAGCAATGGGTTCTTCTTGGGCAGAACTGAGCAGGATGCTGAGGAGCTAGTAGAAAACATGGCCAGGAGTGACTCAGTCTACAGTGAGGAGCATGATAGGGCCAACAGAGGCACTGATGAAGATGATCCGCACACAAGAAAGGCCCTGAAATCTCTCCAAGAAAAGTTGGACAAGCTTCTTGTAGAGAAGGCTAAGCAAGAACAGCTTAACTCCATTGGGAACCAGCAACAGCAACAGCCTGCTAGGACTACTGAAGTTCATGGTGTAGAAGGTCAAGAGGAGCTGTGCTTCATTAATTCTAATGGCACATGGTATAGGAAAGAGCCCAACTTCCAATACCAAAACAACTACCAGCAAAGACCTTACTACAACAATCACCAAGGAGGTTACCAAGCAAACCAGCCTACTCAGCCCCAAGGAAGCTCTTCTCCAGCTCAGGCTCCAAGTTCAAATTTGGAGTCCATGTTCAAGCAACTCTTAGAAGCTCAAGAAAGAAATGCTAAGACCATTGGTGATGAGTTCAAGAACATCCATGCTAAGATTGATGGAACCTATTCTGACCTCAACAACAAGTACATGCAACTTGCCTCTCACCTCAAAGCTTTGGAGAGCCAAGTTGCATCCATGTCTTCATCCTCCAAGAATCCAATGGGATCTCTACCAGGGAAACAAGAGAAGAACCCTAAGGACACTTGCAATGTTATCATCTCCACTTCTTCAGGGATTGCATTGAGTGATCATAAGAATGATGTTGATGAGATTGAGAGGCTAGTGCTTGGAAATCAGATTGAAAATGATAAGAGACTGGTTGTGGCCACAGCTGAAGCTAGAGTTGTGCAGAGAGCTGATAAGAAGGTTCAAGGAAAGATTGATGAACCTAAGGTTGAGACACAAGTTGAGAAGAATGCCAACCCCAAGCTGAAAGAAGTGAAGGAAGAAGACAATGAGTTTGAGCTATCACCCTATGATAAGCTCCCTTACCCTCAAAGGTTCCTCACCAAAGCTCAGAAAAAAGTGGTCTCCAAATTCAGAAAAGACCTCAGTGATATTGGAGTCAGGCTTCCAGAGATCAGCAATATGCATGCTGCTCATGTCCAAATGATACTCATAAAGGACATTCTCACCCACCAAGCTGAAGTGGCTGAACTTTTGGACATCTCACTTCTGAAGATTGATCAACCAATCCCTCCCAAGTCCCTCCCTAAGCTTGAGTCTCAAGGGAAGTTCACATTGTCTTGCTCTCTTGGTAAACTAACTATGGATGATGCTCTTGTTGATAGTGGAGCTAGTGTGAATGTCATCTCTTTGGACATGGTGCAGAGTATTGGGATTGAAAGCATGGAAACAGATACTCCTCCTCTCACCTTTGGGGATTCCTCTTCTACCACCCCACTTGGCATAATCAAGGACTTCCCCTTGAAGATTGGATCCTGCACCATACCTATTGACCTCACTGTTTTGAAGATGGCGTCCGCAGGAAGAGTCCCTTTGATCCTAGGCACTCCCTTCCTCACAACAGCTGGAGCTTGCATTGACTTTCCCAACAAGAGGGTCACTCTCATGCATGTCAACAAAGCTGTCTCCTATCCTCTCCAGCCTCCACTCGAATCAGACTATTGTGGGACAATCACTTGTGATGTACAAGCTGTTGAGAAGCCCCAAGATGAAGAGGTTGTTGGTAAGGAAGAAGGTCTTGATGGAGAGTGTTCTAAGGAGTTGTGTGTTGAGCACTTGGAACGTGCTAAAAGAGAGGGGCTGGCTGGAGCCTTAAGGGCCACTCATCGCAAGAAGAAGATAGTGAAAGAGCCTCCTCTTGATTTGCTCTCACACACTCTCACTCTCCATCCAAAGAAGCTCAAGGATGGAGCCATTGAATACAAGATCAAGCATAAGGGCAGGTCCACACCATTCTCAAGTGCTAGAGCCATCATCACTCCTCAGCTCCAAGATGACCCTATCAAGCTTCAAGAGCTTCTCTCTCAGGTCCTCATCATCACACTTGAAGGTGGGAAGGATCCTCCTTCTCACTAGTCAAAGAGAAAAGGTAGTCAAGCTAAGTGACTCAAAACAAGCTCACTTGGGAGGAAGTCCCATGGTTATCCTTGTACATAGTTTTGAAATTTCAATTTTTTTTTAAGTTTTTAATAAAAGTGGTCAAGGTTTTCAGGTTGAGCCAAGCACTATAGGAGAGAAGAATGGTGGTGAACCACTTGAGCCCCATGATCCATGTAGCAGCCTCCTCTAGTTGCTATGAACCAAGCCAGCTTCTAGTCATGCCACAAGCACCATGCCCAAATCTCATTGTGTGGTATTACTCCAACCCTTTTGTATATACATTTGATTTTGCCTTGTTGAGGTACCTCTTACTCTCTTACTCACACAAGAGACTGTGTGATTTAAGTGTGGGGGAGGTACCGGATATTTGATCATGTTTGCTTTGTGATTTTTGAGTCTCATGCATTGCATTGTGCAATCATAAGTGCATAGAAAATCTAAAAAATTTTAAATTTTTGAATCATGTAAGATTGCATCACTTGCATCCTTAGGATTGAGTCTAGAGCATATAGGTTGCATTCATTTGCATATGGAGCATTGCCTTGTAAAGAACACTCGTTTGCACTGAATTTGACACCCTAGTTAAATATATCAAGTAGCTTAAGCATCTTTTGAAAAGCTTGCATGCTTTGAGCCTTGAAAACTCTTCTTGAAACTTGCTTGCTTGCTTGATATTGGCATTGTTCTTAAGACCAGCTCCATCCTTGAACTTAGACTTGAATGAACTTAATCTCTCTTGCATATGGGCATTTGCATACTTGATCATGGATCTCATACACATTTGGGTTATCTTTTTCCATTGTACCACCCTTTGTTAACCCAAATGGCACTCCCTTACCCTTGAACCCTATCCATTCTTTAAAGCCTACATTGATTTGCTTGAGTGAGGCCTCTTTTGATAGCTTGTCATGTGCAAAATCTTGAGAGTATTGGGAGCGACATGGATTTGTTCTCATCTCTTGCTAGCATAGGGTCATCATTTGAGCTAGCTTCTAGGATGGTGAGTGAAGTGTTTGTTACCTAATGGTTTACATTTTGGGTTTGGGGATATGACAATGCTGAGATTGATGAACAAAAGAGTATCATTGAGAAAGAAAAACCCTAGGGACCTAGAACAGAAAAAAATAATAAAGCTCTTGTGTAATGTTTTTGACCTTCCCCCTTCATGTAAAAAAAAAAAAAAGAAAAAAAAAAAAAGAAAAGAAAAGAAAAAGAAAAAAAAAAGATTCAATAAGATAGTGGGGAAGGAAAAACTTAAAGAGTTAGAGTTTAGAAAAGTGAATAGAGGTCCTTAGAGGTTGAATCATGAGAAAGAAAATGTTCATTGGGTGAGTGATGTGAGTATGCCTTCATTTTGGGTTATGGGATGAATAAAAAGGGTGTAAATCTTGTAATCACTTAGGAATTGGGTAGAATGATGAGGATGGATCCATGTATGCATGAATTGCTCCTAGTCTTAGATAAATTTTGCATAATGATCAAGCTCCTTGATTTTTGAGTGATTGCCACCTTGAAATGATGCATTGAACCCTCCTTTTCATCCATATTAGACCATTTGATCACCTAGCCAAATGATTGAGATCATGTGCCCATTTGTGAGACTTCACCTTGTGTGTGTGTGTGTGAATCAATGTGAGGGCTGGTTAAGAGAACATGTTGGTTGATAGGCATTGCATCTTGTGTAGAGGCATAAGAGTCATTGATAGGCCTTGTGAAGCTAGAGCATAATAAGAAAGTTTTGCTCATGCTATTTGCTATGTTTCTTTAGGATGTCAGCTTGAGTGCTATGAGTGTTTCCTGTGGCTTTGTTCCCATCCTTGCATCCACCCCCCTTGTGTTTGAAAAGTTTACTTGAGGACAAGCAAAGGTCTAGTGTGGGAGAGTTGATGTCTTGCATATTTACATGTTTTTAGCTATCATTTCTTATGCATTTTTGCTCATTTAGATTAGGCATTAGGCATCTTTAGGCTCATTTTGCATTCATAAGTCCCTATTAGGTGTTGGAGCACACTTTGAAGATATTGAAGATGTTTGGGAGTTTTGTGATGAAAAAGAAGGGTTTAAAGACATTTGGAGCCATATTGGTGGAGACATGGCATTCTGAGTTAGCTTTCCAATGGAAGTGGTTTCAAGACATTTGGAGCCATATTGGAGGAGTTATGATCAATTGAGTGGAAGCATGTCAAGCCACCCGGGTGAGCACACCCGAGGCCAACCATCAAACCTCGCCTGGACAAGCTCAGGACGCGGCCAGGACGACCCGGGGACAAGCATCCGCACGTCCTGATTGTGCTGAACGCCTAGAACGGACGCGGTCCATACCACCCGAGCACAAGGACCCGCACGGGACGGACGGACTGGACGCGACCAAGGACGCACCCGACCTTGCCTCACCCGCGTACCAGCAGACACCCGACAGCACCTGCCCGACCTGGACGACCCGCACGTTCTGATGCTAGACGAGCTCCGGACGCGTCCAGCACCACCCGGACCAGGACACTCGGACGTCCCACAGTTCCTCCTACCCGCGTACCAGCCTGCACACCCGACTAGTACCACCCGGCCACGCACACCCGCACGTCCTGCTAGCTGCTGGACACCCACCACGCGGCCGAACACACCCGGCCTAGAGAGGCCGCACGGCCTGGACGCCGGACGAGCAGGACATACCCGGCCTGGGCATACCCGGCCTGGACAGGCACTAGCTGACCCGGGTGGCTCAGTTTCTTCCTTTCTCCTTGCTTCTCATTGGTCGAAAATCACTTGGCCAAGGGCTTTTTAGAATTTCTCCTTTATGTTTTTAAGGGTTTCCAAGCCCCATATAAATACTCTTGTATCCCTTTTGAGGGACTTATCTCATTTTCTATCTAAGAACACATAAACCTCTTGAGTAAAGTTTCATCTTGATTCATAATCTCATCTTGTCTTTGTGTTCTTGATTGTTTGATTTCATATCCTTTCTTTCTCTATATGTTTAAGCTTGAATCTATCATGGGTTTAAGAGTAAGCATGTGGATTAGTGAGTAGATCCTTCTAAGATCCATGGGTTAGGGTGATAGAGAGTGATTAAGTTAGATCCAAGGTGTCTATTGTTAGATCTATCATTTCCTTGCATAGATTTGGTGTTTTTAAAGTTATATTTGAGTTGGCCTCTCAAGCATAGAGCTATAGGCATTTCATGCCCGGAAGGTGTTCTATGAAATGCCTGAACCAACTCATCTATGCTTTTAGCTTGCTTTGCCTAAGGGATTAGTTGTCAAAGGAGCTAGGATTGCTATTAGACTCATTCTCCATGATTGCTTTGATCATTACAGCCAAAGGGATTTGGTGTACTTGGGTGATCATTGCAAAAGAGCATTCATCTAGGGATAGAGCTTGCTTAGTTTTGTTGTCTAGGCATAAGGATTAGATTGATTGAAAAGTTAGCATCTTGGATTGAAGCTTAATCATTTGATATCAAGTCCCTATACCCATGGGTCTCACTCTCCTCATAAGAAAGAAAGTTCAATCTTTTATTGCATTTTTAATATTGTCTTAGTTTCACAATCATCCTCTCATTCTGATTAGACTTAGATTAAGCATGAACTTGCATTCCCTTTGCATTAGAATCTCTTAGAATTGGATTGACATCTTGTATTCTACAACATTTGATTAGGACCTGAAAAGGCCTGTCATCACTTCTGATGCTAAGATTTGGTGGAAACACAACATTTTGAGTTAGCTTTCCAATGGGAAGTTATGATCAATTGAGTGGAAGCATGTCAAGCCACCCGATTGACCATACCTGAGGTCGACTACCGCGCATGCTTAGACGATCTCTATGCCCGGCAAGGACCACCCGGGGACAAGGACCCGCACGTCCTGATGATGCCGGACGCCTAGAACGCACGCGGCCTGGAGGCACCCGGGCAGAGTCACCCGCACGGGGCGATGGGAGAACGGACCAGCACCTACCCGACCTTGAACACCCGTCCGTTCCCACCCGCGCATGGAGGCACCCGGACAGGACCACCCGGCCAACAGCACCCGCACGGCTGGATGATGGACGAACGCCAAGAACGCACGCGGGTGCACACACCCGGACAGGGACGGCCGCGTATTTAGAACACCCGGTCTTGGACACGCGGGCAAGGAGACCCGCACGGGCTGCTGGACGGTGGACGTTCCATCCGGACGTAGTGAGTAGATCTATCTAGGATTCATGGGCTAGGGAGACTAAGGTTGATTAGGTGTAGATCTAGGATGTTCTAGTGTAGATCCATCTTTATCCTTGCTAGTTGAGTGTAGATCTAGGATGTTCTTAATGCCATTTTGGTCTACACCATATCAAAATAGGCTTATAGGCATTTCCTGCCCACAAGGTGTATGATGAAATGCCTGAATCAACTCTTCAATGCTTTTAACATTCTTTACCAAAGACCACTTGTTGTAAAGGTGTTAGGATAGCTAATAGGCTTGTTCTTAATGTATGCTTGCATGTTAATCAACCAATGACCAATTGATGCTTGAGATATGTTAGTGAATGAGCATTCTTCTTGACCATAGAGTTTGCTTAGGATTGTGTCTAGGTTTAAGGTGTTAGATTGATTGTGTTGCTGCCATCCTAGATTGAAGCTTAGTCACCCAAAGTCAATTCCCTTGTCCCAAGAATCTCTTTGCTTCATTGAGAAAGAAAGTTCACTCTTTTATTACTTTTTAGTATTGCTTTAGTTTTAATCATCCTCTCATCTTGATTGCACTTAGATTAAGCATGAACTTGCATTTCCTTTGCATTAGAATCACTTAGAATTGGATTGACATCTCTTATACTACAACATTTGATTGGACCCACGAAAAGTCATTCATCAAATTGGCGCCGTTGCCAAGTTCTAAGTTGATTTTGACATTGGGATTTAGTCACTTGCTTGAGACTAAGTCATTTTCATTTTCTTGGGATATTGATTCTCTTGGCTCTTCTATCTTTAACTTTCAGGTGTATGATCACAAGAAGAAGAGGGGCATCTAACTTGGTTCCTACTATTGAAGAGATTGCTGCACTTGAGAGGGAGATAGCAAGACAAAGAAGAGAAGTAGATCAACATGCTCATTTGGAGAGATTGGGGTTTGATATGGAGCATCATCCTCAAGATGGTGATGCCCAAGGAGGCGATGGTCCAAGGGCTGACAATTCTAGACCACCACGCCAGCCACAACACCAACCACGCCAAGCTAGAGCCAGTGGAGCCTATGACCAACCTCACATCCAAGGTCATAGGCTGGGAATCAGAGCACCACCAGTGGAGAACAACAATTTTGAGATCAAGTCAAGGCTGCTCAACACCATAGAGCACAACAAGTATCATGGCCTTGCAGCTGAAAATCCCATTGATCACTTGTACAAGTTTGATCAATATTGTGGTTTGTCCAAGACAAATGGTGTCTCTGAAGATGCATTCAAGTTGAAGCTGTTCCCCTTCTAATTGGGAGACAAGGCACATCAGTGGGAGAGGTCCATTCCAAGTGACATTATCACCACTTGGGAAGACTGCAAGAGAGTCTTCTTAGAGAAGTTCTTCTCCACTTCAAGAACAGCTAAGATCAGGAATGAGATCTCTGGATTATAACAAAAGAATCTGGAAAGCTTCAATGAGGCATGGGAGAGATTCAAGGACTACCAAGCTCAGTGTCCTCATCATGG
Source organism: Brassica juncea (assembly GCA_018703725.1). Classification (NCBI taxonomy): domain Eukaryota; kingdom Viridiplantae; phylum Streptophyta; class Magnoliopsida; order Brassicales; family Brassicaceae; genus Brassica; species Brassica juncea. The sequence goes on from CM031936.1 coordinate 24,254,153, forward strand.
TTTCAGCAAAGAGAGTTTGCTTAGTACTTTCTATCGGGGAGGTTTACCATCTTGCAGGAACAGGCTGGACACAGCTAGCAATGGCTTCTTTTTGGGCAGAACTGAGCATGAGGCAGAGGAACTGGTATAGAACATGGCCAAGAGTAACTCAGTCTACAGTGAGGAGTATGATAGGGCCAACAGAGGTGAAGATCAACAAACAAGGAGGGATGTTGGGGTCAAAATCGATCAATGACGAAATCGTCACCCGAAAATCCTCGAAAGAAAAGCCAAGCGACGATCAAAACCAAGAAACGGGTCGTCGCTCGATAAAACTCATGGGAAGGCTCGTCCGCTCCCGCCTGGCACCAGCGGCAAGGATCCTGGCGCCCATCCGTGCAATCATCCCATAATCTCAGGCAATGGCCGCATCTTGGTTCCTTAAAACTTATGTCCGGATCGTCCGAGATCTACGATGGTTCTTCCGCAAAGCCTTCCCGATTGATTAAAAAATTCGTCTTTTAACACATCTAAAGCTCGAAGCCACATTGCTTGCATCCTTGACGACGGAAAATCTACGAATCCAAGTCCATCTCAAATCCCGATACTCGAGGAACCTTGTTGGATTAGAAACGATTATCTCGAAATCTATGGCTAAAAAAACCTTCCCAAACTCAAATATTTCCCGCAAACGACTGACGGAGGAAAGATCGAACAACGAAAAACCCACGGACGGAAAGATCGCCTGGCACCGGCAGCACGCGGGACGCGAGCCGGCCTGGCGCCGGCGGCACCCCGGCCTGGCGCCGGCGGCACCCGGCCTGGCGCCGGCGGCACCCCGGCCTGGCCCCGGCGGCACGCGGGACGCGAGCCGGCCTGGCCCCGGCGGCACGCGGGACGCGAGCCGGCCTGGCGCCGGCGGCACCCGGCCTGGCACCGGCGGGCCGGCCTGGCGCCGGCAGCACCTGTCACGCGGGACGGCCTGGCGCCGGCGGCACCCGTCACGCGGGCCGGCCTGGCGCAGGCGGCACCCCGGCCTGGCGCCGGCGGCACGCGGGACGCGGGCCGGCCTGGCAACGGCGGCACGCGGGACGCGGGCCGGCCTGGCGCCGGCGGCACCCGTCACGCGGGCCAGCCTGGCGCCGGCGGCACCCGTCATGCGGGTCGGCCTGGCGTCGGTCCACGGCCCTCGTCCCGGTCTCGGTCCTATCGTATCCGTTTCGATCCCATCTTAGCTTGTTTGGATCAATCTACGCGAGTTTGGTACGACCACGGTTATTCTGAAACACCACTATCTCGACTTTACGAGGAATTGAGGTTCCTTCGGAAACACCGAAACCTTCAAAGACCGTCCTTTCGAAAAACCGTAAAAACGCCTAAACGGCCCAACGTGGTCAAACGGCCCACGTACGATTTTCCGAAAAGGAAAGATAACTATGACGGTTTATCCTTATCCTCACATAAGAGATAAATGTCAAGTTTCCAGAAGATAAATGTCAAGTCTCCAGAAGATAAATGTCAAGTTTTCCGAAGATAAATGTCAAGTTTCCCGATAAACACGAAGATGGACGAAAATGGAAAAAGCCCGATTCAGCCCGCGAGAAGATAGACCGTCTTAAGGGGAGTATATAAGGAGAGCTTTGAGCAAGAAGCAAACCAGATCACAAAAAACTCCCAGAGCAGTTAGAGCAACTTAGGCATTATTTTCCGTTTTTACTAGCGAGCTGCGACTCAACTAGGTTAGAACTTAGGTTGCTAGACTAGCGAACTTGCCGACAGCTCCTGTAGCCGAGGCTCTGACCTGTTGTTCACGCGTAAACGCGGATTCGGAAATAAGATCTTTTGCTCCATTCTTTGTTCTTACGATTTTTATTTCGTTTTCATATTTTCTTTGTCGTACTGATTGTGTCGTGTGCGGCCAGCAGATATCCGGGACCTTCAGGGAAGGCCTGGTTCACTTGGCTTTCCTCCAAATCAACTTAATTTGACGGTGCGAATTTCGGTTCCCACAGTTTGGCGCTAGAAGGAGGGGGGGTTACGGATCAATCTATCTCGCAACTGCACACGCTCGATCATGTCTACCGACGTCACCAAAGATCAGCCAGCGCTAGATGGAACACCCGTCGACGCCAACGCTGAGAAGACTCCAGCTGGAGATGCGTCCGCAGTCACTGCTGATGCAAACACTGAGGCGCTCAGGCAGATGAAGGAACTGTTTACCTCCGCCCAGGCGCGGGCGGAACAACAGGACAAGCTGATAACCTCGCTCGCAAAACAGGTCGACACCTTAACTGCGAGGAGCAAGTTGCCGCGCGGAACCACCAAGGCACGCCGCGGCAGAAGACTCGACTTCGGAAACGGCTCCGAAAGGACAGCAAACGACCTCGCAGAACCTTCCACTCCCGGCGACGGGAAACAAGGAAAGCGACGTCGAGCGCATCAATCTAGATATCAGCGACCAATCGGATCCTTCCGATGAAGACGCTGACATCCACCCCAGGAGAACCCGAAGCCAGTCCGCTCGGCAGACGGTATCCTTCGATAGGCCCATGACAGAAGAGGAAAAGAACTCTACTGGATGGAGCAGGAAGAACTCGCAGAAGATCAAACTCGGATCTATCGCGACCAGCGCCGACAGGTTCGGAGGAACGCCGGCAGCAATAGCGAGATCCATGATCTCCGCGAATCTCTCAAAAAGACCGTGGCGGAAGTGAAAGCGGTAAAATCGCAAATCCATCAGGCGACCAGTTCCGCCCCCTCTTCTCGAGGAAGCACGGAAAACGCCATTCACCACTCGGATCACGGAAACACGCATCTCAGACCCAGGGAAGATCAAAATCCCGGTCTATGACGGTACGACGGATCCTAAGTCGCACCTGCAGTCCTTCCAGATCGCAATGGGTAGGTGCAAACTCCCGGAGCGCGAAAGGGACGCAGGTCATTGTCTTCTCTTCGTCGAGCACCTCAAAGGTGCTGCGCTCGAGTGGTTCTCCCGGCTCAATAGGAACTCCATCGGAAACTTCCGCCAACTGGCCTCGGCGTTTCTCAAACAATACTCCATTTTCATGGACAGAGAAACGTCCGACGTGGATCTATGGAGTCTAGCTCAGAAGGAAGACGAGTCACTCCGCGACTTCATGCGAAGGTTCAAACTGGTGATGGCCAGAGTAACGGGCATCAGCGACAATATCGCAATCGACGCCCTGAGGAAAAATCTCTGGTACAAGTCGAAGTTCCAAAAGTGGATACTACTGGAAAAGCCGCGGACAATCAAGGATACTCTCCACAAGGCAACGGACTTCATCATCATGGAAGAAGAGATGAAGCTTCTTTTGCAGAAGCACGGACCGCAGAAAACCGCGTCCGAGAAGAAACCCTCTCGTAACGACAAGTACGTCCATCACGAAGGGGAAGACGCCCAAGGCGAGCATAACTACGCCATCAACTCGGAGCAAGGCAAAACCTCCGGAAACACCTGGACCAGGAACCAGTACAAGGATAACTCCTACTGCGAGTTCCACGAGACCAGAGGTCACTCCACTGTGAACTGCAAGGTTCTCGGCGCCCGGCTCGCCGCAAAACTCCTCACCGGCGAACTATCAAAGGTCAAGAGTATAAAGGACTTGCTCCTGGACTCCGACCGCCCAAAGACCAACAAAACTGTCTCCGAGGACCGCGCGACCGAAAACCAATCGGGGGAAAAGCGCGGAAGAAGACAGGACGACCAAGGGAACAACAGCAGTCGCCAGAGGGTAAACATGATCATCGGAGGATCACAGTTCTACCAAGACTCTGTCTCATCGATAAAAGCCTACGGGCGAAAAGCCGAGACAAGTTCCAACTGGTTCCCAGACAGCGATGTTCCTAACCACACAATCGCTTTTGAGGAACACGAGACCGTCGGAATCGACAAACCTCACTGCGATCCTTTGGTAATCGACCTGGTCATCCAGGATCTCGAAGTCGGCCGCATTCTCATCGATACAGGAAGCACGGTCAACGTCATCTTCCGCGACACCCTCTACAGGATGAAGATCCCACTTGGGGAAGTCGTCCCTGAGCCAAAACCTTTGACGGGGTTTTCGGGCGTCACTACCATGACCCTCGGGAGAATTAAACTCCCGGTCATGGCAAAGGAAGTTACAAAAATCGTCGAGTTTGCAGTAGTCGACAACCCGGCCATCCACAACGCCATCATGGGAACCCCTTGGATCAACTCCATGAAGGCAGTACCATCCACATATCACCTCGGTATCAAGTTTCCGACTCCGACCGGAACCGCAGCCATCTGGGGTAGTCAGAAAAAATCGAGACTCTGTTACCTAGCCGAGTTCAAACTGTGAAAAGATCGGAACGCCCCTGCGGCCAACCCGAAACGAGCAAAGGAATCACATAACATTCCCGAGGACTCAAAGAAAGATGATCCAGAATCATCCAAACAGGCAACGATTCAAGACAGCGACAAAGCCTCTGAGTCTACCGCCGTGAAAGCAGACAGCTCGACCCCCGCACAAACCACCGATCCGACCAGCACGGTCGAAACGGCAACGCACGGGGAGTAAAAACGTCTGCGGCAACTATCAGAACTACGAGATGGCTTGATCCTCGAAAGAGGTACATAGGCAGCTCGTCGAAACCCGGCGAGTTCAGCTATCCCCCTCACCAAAAAGGGGGGTGGGACTGGGTGCGTATACTCCTATACTCCCACAAAAACGCGAAAAATCCGCACATGTACTCGAACTTCTCGAAATTTTTAATAAAATTCTTTCTATCTTTCATGCTCACTTAAACGCATCAACACTTCGGAAAAACGAAAATCATATCTTCAAAAGAAACGCGAGACGTCGCAACTTCTTAAAAAGATAACAAAACTCGTATTATCCGCAAAAGACAGTCCACCAGCGACTTAAAAATAACTCACGCCCGTCGATTGGCCCCGACGGACGCACACAAGAAACATTTCACTCAATACAAACTCGTAGTCAGACCTACAAGGTCCTCTTACATCCGACAAGGATATCATAGCGCGCTATACAAGAAACCCAAAATTTTGGTTTAGCATCTCGGATAAACTCCAAAGATAGCTCGATTCTTTTAACACAAGTCATATAAGCCAGCGACTAGTCACGGACTTTAAACGAAAAGAATCAGGAAGAAATTACTAACAGGCAAAACGAAAGCCGATCAGTCATCGCACAGCCTCAAAGCTGAGAGTAAACCTAGGTCTTGCCCTAAACCCAGTCTTGCTGGATCTTGACATCTCACAGACATAGTATCGTATACGAGATCCCAAAACATTTCTCTTATCGCTTACACCTAAAACGCTCGCTAAAAAGTAGCATACGGACCAAGCGACAAAAAAAGAGTTAGGATACGAAGTGACTACTCGCATCCTTCCCTCTACACTTGACGAAAGTATAAATCAAAACAAAAGACGAAATCTCGCAAATTTTCATATTCATAAAAGCCGCAAAAGACGGCAGGATTCAAAGCCACCAACGGCCAGTCCCAAAACATAAGAATGCAACCTCCAACGGTCGCAGAATAAAATTACTTAAAACGGCCACACACGGCCAAAAAAATACGATTCACAAAAGGAAGTCCACATTGAGAAATCCAGATGCGGAAATCCCAAATGAACTAGCAGGCTGGTCCACTTCCTCATTCACGCCTTGAGCGTTCCCACCACCCTCGGCGTTCTCATCGGCTCCGGCCTCCACCGTATCCTCGGAAACCTCGATAGGTTCCCATAGTCTCCGGACTCTTTCTTCTACCGGAGGAACCAAGGACTCAGCATGAACGCACTCGGCCATGAAATCCTTCATTTCAGCAATCTCGGAATCGAAGGAGAAATTCGGGTTCCGAGACTTGTGTAGGTTTACGACCAAACCCCGGCACTCGCGGAAATCACCAACAAACTCCTGAGCTTCTTTAAAACATTGAAACTCAGCAGCAAACGATTCCGCCCGTCTTGCCACCTCCGCTGCGACCATCCTTCTTCCTCTCCTTTCCGCCCGAACGAGAGCTCGAGCGTGAAGCTCAGCTTGCTTCGCGTTCTGCGGCTTTACCTCTTGTCGGAACCGGAAAAGCTCTCGCTCTGCTTCTGTGGTCTTGAAGTTAGCAATCCTGGATTTGCGGAAACTCGAGTCAAGCGCCTCGCTAAACACTCTTAGTCCCTGCATAAACTCAAGATCAGCAAGTATGCTTATATATAGATTCGAACACAAGGTTAAGAAGTTCGAAGGGCCAAACCTCGTTGACACGTTGGGAGCCCTCGGCAAAAACCCGTTGTTTCTCCTCATCCTCCAGCGACTCATCAGTAGTAAACTCCGGAGGAAGGCCATCAAAGAAGTTGTTAGGTGGGAAACCGCTGGCTCCGCCTTTTTCCGTTGGAGTAAAACTAGGTTTTTCTCCCAACGGTGAAGGACTTTCCGAGCCTTCCCCATCATCGATTTCCTTCCCCTGACGAGTCCTCTGTCTGCGCCTCCGAGTAGGAGCTGCGGTGACAGGTTCGGCATCATACGACGGGACAGGAGCTCGGGACCGATAAAGTCTAACCGCATCTTGAATCCGTTCGAGGGTGAAGGATTTCCAGAAAAACGGCCTTTGACGAAGAAGATCTCTCTTGACAAAGACGTCACCAGGCAAATGCGCAGTAGGGTTGTTCCCTACAAAACGAAAATTTTTCACTAAAACTCGCACTTCCGAAAAGGTGAAATAGACAACAGGGTTTTCGTCGTATTACCTCGGTTGAAGTTCCATGCTCGCGGAAATAGATGGAGGCAGCTCTCCTCGACAGACTCGCCATCTATTTGGACGAAGAAGAAACGCTCCTGCCACGATTTGGGATTCGAAGTAGTCCCCTGAATCACGGCCATATCCTTCTTAGGCAGCATGGAGTAGTAACCGTCACTCCCCGTCGGCCGAGTGCCCCAAAGACCTTCGAAATCATCGGGACCAAGATCAATCCCGAGTTTGTAGCTAGCGATCAGTACGCCAAGCCAACTCTCCAAGGCAGGAACGCTGAGTTGGCTGATCGAAAGTTCGAAGCGGTTAAGCGCACGAACAATGGCACCAGTGATCGGGAACCACATACGGCAGTACGTAAAGAAAGCTTCGTAACATGTAAAGAAACCTTGCGGAGGATTCCTTGCACTCTCGTTACCAACGGGAATCCGGAATTTGACTCCTTTAGGAACCTGGTAAAAATCTCAAAGAACCTTGAGATATTTACGAGAAACCGAGCTCGGCGCAAAAGGAGCACCGGGCTGCCTCAGAGGTCTCCTCGGAACAGGGATCTCTGGCAGTGTTGGGGGCGAACCTACAAGGGCTCGGTAATACGCATTCTTCTTTTCCTCCTCGACCAACTCCTCCTGCTTCACCGTCACATGGGCAGGAGAGTCATCCGAGGATGAATGGGAAGAAGAGTTTCTCTTTGAGGATCTTGAAGACATTGTTCTTAAAGAGAGAGAAAGGATTCTTGAGAGAGAGAGTAAAATTCTTATGGTGAAGTAAAGAATAAGATTTCTTACTCCATCCATATAAAGGAGGTAAAATAACTATTTACCTCGACTTTCGGCAAACGATTACGTCTCAACACCTTCCCATATGGCTATACCGCAAGCTAGGATCCGACAGGCACTGCGGTTCCTAGCAAGCTGGGGGGCTAACTGTTGGGGTCAAAATCGGTCAATGACGAAATCGTCACCCGAAAATCCTCGAAAGAAAAGCCAAGCGACGATCAAAACCAAGAAATGGGTCGTCGCTCGATAAAACTCATGGGAAGGCTCGTCCGCTCCCGCCTGGCACTAGCGGCAAGGATCCTGGCTCCCATCCGTGCAATCATCCCATAATCTCGGGCAATGGCCGCATCTTGGTTCCTTAAAACCTATGTCCGGATCGTCTGAGATCTACGATGGTTCTTCCGCAAAGCCTTCCCGATTGATTAAAAAATTCGTCTTTTAACACATCTAAAGCTCGAAGCCACATTGCTCGCATCCTTGACGACGGAAAATCTACGAATCCAAGTCAATCTCAAATCCCGATACTCGAGGAACCTTGTTGGATTAGAAACGATTATCTCGAAATCTATGGCTAAAAAAACCTTCCCAAACTCAAAGATTTCCCGCAAACGACTGACAGAGGAAAGATCGAACGACGAAAAACCCACGGACGGAAAGATGGCCTGGCACCGGCGGCACGCGTCACGCGAGCCGGCCTGGCGCCGGCGGCACGGGGACGAGGGCCGGCCTGGCGCCGGCGGCACCCGGCCTGGCGCCGGCGGCACGCAGGACGCGGGCCGGCCTGGCGCCGGCGGCACCCGGCCTGGCGCCGGCGGCACCCCGGCCTGGCGCCGGCGGCACCCCGGCTGGCACCGGCGGCACGCGGGACGAGGGCCGGCCTGGCGCCGGCGGCACCGTCCAGCGGGCCGGCTGGGCGGGCAGCACCGGCCGCCGGCGGGGCAAGCGGGACGCGGGCGGCCTGGCGCCGGAGGACCCGCAACCGGCGGGAGGGAGGCGGACAGCTGGCCCGCGGACGCCGGGGCACCGCGGGCCGCGTCTTCAGCGCCGTACCTGGCGCCGGCGGCACCCGGCCTGGCGCAGGCGGCACCCGGCCTGGCGCCGGCGGCACCCGGCCTGGCGCCGGCGGCACCAGTCATGCGGGTCGGCCTGCCGTCGGTCCACGGCCCTCGTCCCGGTCTCGGTCCTATCGTATCCGGTTCGATCCCATCTTAGCTTGTTTGGATCAATCTACGCGAGTTTGGTACGACCACGGTTATTCTGAAACACCACTATCTCGACTTTACGAGGAATTGAGGTTCCTTCGGAAACACCAAAACCTTCAAAGACCGTCCTTTCGAAAAACCGTAAAAACGCCTAAACGGCCCAACGTGGTCAAAACGGCCCACGTACGATTTTCCGAAAAGGAAGGATAACTATGACGGTTTATCCTTATCCTCACATAAGAGATAAATGTCAAGTTTCCAGAAGATAAATGTCAAGTTTCCAGGACATAAATGTCAAGTTTTCCGAAGATAAATGTCAAGTTTCCCGATAAACACGAAGATGGACGAAAATGGAAAAAGCCCGATTCAGCCCGCGAGAAGATAGACCGTCTTAAGGGGAGTATATAAGGAGAGCTTTGAGCAAGAAGCAAACCAGATCACAAAAAACTCCCAGAGCACTTAGAGCAACTTAGGCATTATTTTCCGTTTTTACTAGCGAGCTGCGACTCAACTAGGTTAGAACTTAGGTTGCTAGACTAGCGAACTTGCCGACAGCTCCTGTAGCCGAGGCTCTTACCTGTTGTTCACGCTTAAACGCGGATTCGGAAATAAGATCTTTTGCTCCATTCTTTGTTCTTACGATTTTTATTTCATTTTCATATTTTCTTTGTCGTACTGATTGTGTCGTGTGCGGCCCAGCAGATATCCGGGACCTTCAGGGAAGGCTTGGTTCACTTGGCTTTCCTCCAAATCAACTTAATTTGACGGTGCGAATTTCGGTTCCCACAAGGGACATCAAGTCTTTGCAAGAGAAGTTGGATTTGGTTCTCTCCAACCAAGCTAAGCAGGAGCAAGTAAGTTTTGTTGGTGAACCTAGTCAAGAAACTCCTCCTACTGTCAATGAGGTTGATGGTTTAGAAGGCCAGGAGGAATTGTGCTTCATCAATGCTAATGGCACATGGTATAGGAAGGAGCCAAACTTCCAATACCAAAACAACTATCAGCAAAAGCCTTATTACAACAATCAACAAGGAGGTTACCAAGCAAATCAGTCATCTAAACCTCAAGGAAGTTCTTCCCAAGGTCCAAGCTCAAATATGGAGTTCATGTTCAAGCAAATGTTGGAAGCTCAAGAGAAGAATGCTAGGAGCATTGGAGATGAGTTCAAGAATGTCCATATTGATGGGACTTATTCTGATCTCAACAACAAGTACATGCAACTTGCCTCTCACCTGAAAGCTTTGGAGAGCCAAGTTGCCTCCATGTCTTCATCTTCCAAGAACCCCATGGGATCCATACCAGGAAAACCAGAGAAGAACCCTAAGGAGTATTGCAATGTTATCCTCTCCACTTCTTCAAGGATTGAGCTGAGTGATCATAAGAATGAGGTTGATGAGATTGAGAGGCTACTGCTTGGAAATCAGATTGAGCATGATAAGAGATTGGTTGTGGCCACAGCTGAGGCTAGAGTTGTGAAGGGAGTAGATAAGAAGGTTCAAGGAAGAATTCTGCAAAGTGATGAACCTAAGGTTGAGACACCATTTGAGAAGAGTGCTGACCTTAAGCTGAAAGAAGTGAAGGAAGAAGACATTAAGGTTGAGCTATCACCCTATGATACGCTCCCTTTCCCTCAAAGGTTCCTCACCAAAGCTCAGAAGAAAGTGGTCTCCAAATTCAGAAAAGACCTAAGTGATATTGGAGTCAAGCTTCCAGAGATCCACAACATGCATGCTCCTCATGTCCAAATGATGCTCATCAAGGAAATTCTCACCCAACAAGCTGAAGTGGCTGAGCTTTTGGACATCTCACTTCTGAAGATTGATCCACCAATCCCTCTCAAATCCCTCCCTAAGCTTGCATCTGAAGGGAAATTCACATTGTCTTGCTCCCTTGGTAAACTAGCAATGGATGATGCTCTTGTTGATAGTGGTGCAAGTGTGAATGTGATTTCCATGGATATGGTGAAGAGTCTTGGGATTCAAAGCATGGAACCAGACACCTCTTCTCCCACCTTTGGGGATTCTTCTTCTACATCCCCACTTGGTATCATCAAGGACTTCCCCTTGAAGATTGGATCATGCACCATACCCATTGACCTCACTGTTCTGGATATGGCGACAGCAAAAAGAGTTCCTTTGATCCTTGGAACTCCTTTCCTTACAACAGTTGGAGCTTGCATTGACTTTCCCAACAAGAAGGTCACCCTCATGCATGTCAACAAAGCTGTCTCATATCCTCTCCAATCACCATTGGATGTTAGATATTGTGGAACAATCACTTGTCGTGCAAAAGCTGATGAGAAGCCACAAGAGGAGGTGGTTGTTTGTAAGGAAGAATGTCTTGATGGAGAGTCTTCTAAGGAGTTGTGTGTTGAGCACTTGGAAAGTGCTAAAAGAGAGGGGATGGGTGGAGCCTCAAAGGCCACTCATGGAAAGAAGAAGATAGTGAAAAAGCCTCATCCTCCACATCTTGATTTGCTCTCACACACTCTCACTCTCCATCCAAAGAAGTTCAAGGATGGTGTCATTGAGTACAAGATCAAGCACAAGGGCAGATCCACAACCATTCTCAACTGCTAGAGCCATCATCACTCCTCAGCTCCAAGATGACCTAATCAAGCTTCAAGAGCTTCTCACTCAGGTCCTCACCATCACTCTTGAAGGTGGGAAGGATCCTCCTTCTCACTAGTCCAAGAGAAAAGGTAGTCAAGCTAGTGACTCAAAACAAGCTCACTTGGGAGGAAGTCCCATGGTTATCCTTGTATATAGCTTTGCAATTTCAAATTTCCTTTTAAGTTTTGAATAAAAATGGTCAAGATTCTCAAGTTGAGCCAAGCACTAGAGGAGAGAAGAAAGGTGGTAAGCCACCTAAGCCTTATGATTGCCATGTAGCAGCCTCCTCTAGTGGCTATGAACCAAGCCAACTCCTTGTCCTAAGACAAGCACCACGCCCAAATCTCCAAATGTTGTATCACTCCAACCCTTCTTGTATATACATTTGCTTTTGTCTTGTTGGGGTATCTCTTTCCCTCTTACTCACACAGAGATTGTGTGATTTAAGTGTGGGGGAGGTACCGGATATTTGATCATGTTTGCTTTGTGATTTTGAGTCTCATGCATTGCATTGTACATTCATAATTGCATAGAAAATCTAAAAAATTTGAATTTTTGAATCATGTAGATTGCATCACTTGCATCCTTTGGATTGAGTCTAGAGCATATAGGTTGCATTCATTTGAATATGGAGCATTGCCTTGTAAAGAACACTTGTTTGCACTGAATTTGGCACCCTAGTTAAACATATCAGGTAGTTTGAGCATCTTTTGAAAAAGCTTGCATGCTTTGAGCCTTGAAAACTCTTCTTGAAACTTGCTTGCTTGCTTGATATTGGCATTGTTCATAAAACCAGCTCCATCCTGAATTTAGACTTGAATGAACTTAATCTCTCTTGCATATGGGCATTTGCATACTTGATCATGGATCTCATACACATTTGGGTTCTCTTTTTCCATTATACCACCCTTTGTTAACCCAATTGGCACTCCCTTACCCTTGAACCCTATCCATTCTTTGAAGCCTACATTGATTTGCTTGAGTGAGGCCTCTTTTGATAGCTTGTCATGTGCAAAATCTTGAGAGTATTGGGAGCGACATGGATTTGTTCTCATCTCTTGCTAGCATAGGGTCATCATTTGAGCTAGCTTCTAGGATGGTGAGTGAAGTGTTTGTTACTTAATGGTTTACATCTTGGGTTTGGAATGTGACAATGTTGAGATTGATGAACAAAGAAAGTATTGAGAAAGAAAAACCCTAGGGACCTAGAAATGAAAGATAATAAGCTCTTGATTGATGTTTTTGACCTTCCCCCTCATGTATATAAAAAAAAAAGAAAAAAAAAGAAAAAGAAAAGAAAAAGAAAAGAAAAAGAAAAAAAAAAGGAAAGATTCAAAAAGATAGTAGGGAATAGAGGTCCTTAGAGGTTGAATCATGAGAAAGAAAATGTTCATTGGGTGAGTGATGTGAGTATTTTCCATTTTGGGTTATGGTTGAATGAAAAGGGTGTAGATCTTGTAATCATTTAGGAATTGGGTAGAATGATGAGGATGGATCCATGTATGCATGAATTGCTCCTAGTCTTAGATAAATTTTGCATAATGATCAAGCTCCTTGATTCTTGAGTGATTGCCACCTTGAAATGATGCATTGAACCCTCCTTTTCATCTATGTTAGACCATTTGATCACCTAGCCAAATGATTGGGATCATGTGCCCATTTGTGAGACTTCACCTTGTGTGTGTGTGTGTGAATCAATGTGAGGGCTGGTTAAGAGAACATGTTGGTTGATAGGCATTGCACCTTGTGTAGTTTGTGAAGCTAGAGCATAATAAGAGAGTTTTGCTCATGCTATTTGCTATGTTTCTTTAGGATGTCAAGTTTAATGCTATGAGTGTTTCTTTTGGCTTTGTTCCCATCCTTGCATCCATCCCCCTTGTGTTTGAAAAGTTTACTTGAGGACAAGCAAAGGTCTAGTGTGGGGGAGTTGATGTCTTGCATATTTACATATTTTTAGCATTCATATCTTATGCATTTCAGTCATATAAGTTAGGCATTAGGCATCTTTAGGTTCATAATTGCATTCATAAGTCCCTATTAGGTGTTGGAGCACAGTTTGGAGATATTGGAGATGTTTGGGAGTTTTGTGATGAAAAAGAGGGGTTTAAAGATAAACATGGACGGAGGCTCTAGAGACATCTTCTGATGCTAAGATTTGGTGGAGACACATCATTTTGAGTTAGCTTTCCAATGGGAGTGGTTCCAAGCCATTTAGAGCCATATTGGGGAAGTTATGATCAATTGAGTGGAAGCATGTCAAGGCACCCGAGTGACCATACCCGAGGTCGACTACCACGCATGCTTAGACGAGCTCCATGCCCGGCCAGGACCATCCGGGGACAAGGACCCGCACGTCCTGATGATGCCAGACGCCTAGAACGCACGCGGCCTGGAGGCACCCGGGCAGAGTCACCCGCACGGGGCGATGGGAGAACGGACCAGCACCTACCCGACCTTGCACACCCGTCCGTTCCCACCCGCGCATGGAGGCACCCGGACAGGACCACCCGGCCAACAGCACCCACACGGCTGGATTATGGACGAACACCAAGAACGCACGCGGGTGCACACACCCGGACAGGGACGGCTGCATATTGAGAGCACCCGGTCTTGGACACGCGGGCAAGGAGACCCGCACGGGCTGCTGGACGGTGGACGTTCCATCCGGACGTCCCACTCGACCTCACCACTCGACCTCGTTCCACCCGGACGTCCACCCGCGTACAAGGAAGCACTCGACCTCACACACCCGGGTCACCACTCGACCACCTGACCCGGGTGGTTCAGAAAAATCCCTTCCTTTTGGCTTGGTTGGGATTGGTTGAAAGCTTAATGACCTCAAGGGCATTTTAGTACTTTTTAATTATGTTTCTAAGGGCTTTCAAGCCTCATATAAATACTCTTGTAATCTCATTAAGAGATCTATCTTCTTTTCTCTCTAAGAGCATTGAAACCTTGAAGAAAGATTGAATCTTTAGTCTCTTTTCTTCTTATTTCTTTGTGATTATTTGATTAAACTTGCTTCTCAACATGATTTTTCTTAAATCAACCATGGGTTTAAGGTTAATTATGAAGATTAGTGAGTAGATCTATCTAGGATTCATTGGCTAGGGAGACTAAGGGTGATTAGGTGTAGATCTAGGATGTTCTAGTGTAGATCCTTCTTAATCCTTGCTAGTTGAGTGTTCTTAATGCCATTTTGGTCTACACCATATAAAAATAGGCTTATAGGCATTTCCTGCCCACAAGGTGTATGATGAAATGCCTGAACCAACTCTTCAATGCTTTTAACATTCTTTACCAAAGACCACTTGTTGTAAAGGTGTTAGGATAGCTAATAGGCTTGTTCTTAATGATTGCTTGCATGTTAATCAACCAATGACCAATTGATGCTTGAGATATGTTAGTGAATGAGCATTCTTCTTGACCATAGAGTTTGCTTAGGATTGTATCTAGGTTTAAGGTGTTAGATTGATTGTGTTGCTGCCATCCTAGATTGAAGCTTAGTCACCCAAAGTCAATTCCCTTGTCCCAAGAATCCCTTTGCTTCATTAAGAAAGAAAGTTCACTCTTTTATTACTTTTTAGTATTGCTTTAGTTTTAATCATCCTCTCATCTTGATTGCACTTAGATTAAGCATGAACTTGCATTCCCTTTGCATTAGAATCACTTAGAATTGGATTGACATCTCTTATACTACAACATTTGATTGGACCCACGAAAAGTCCTTCATCACCAGGCGCCGGGCGCCAGCCCGCCAATTCGAAATGTGATTACGCAGAGAATTTGGACCTTCAAGGAAGATCGGGTTAACTCGGTTTTCCTCCATAATCGTTTATCGGAAATTCACGGTGTGAATTTCGGTTCCCACACTCGTGAAAATCGCCCGCTAAGTCATCGGCCACCCTGAGATTTTTGTAGTCATCTCTATAATGCGTCGCACAGTTATTCATCTCGGCAACGATCTCCCTTTCGGCTTGTCTTCTCGCTCGACGGATCTAGGTGGCACGATCGGTGGCTACCTTCAAATCTCCCTCCAGGGTCTCCGTCTGGAGCCGCGCAAAGTCCTACACATGCTTTTCCGCCTTCAAATGCCAAATCCTCGTTTCTCTGAGGCTCTCCACTAATGCTGAACCAAGCTTGTTCATCGCCTATGAAATTCGAGAAAATTTGTTATTCTTAAAAAAACGAATATACATTTGAATGACTCGTGGAAGAATTAAGGAGGAAAATAACTAACCCCGTTGACCGCGCGAGAACTCTCCGCGACTATCTCAGGCCTCTCCGGCTCTTCCACGAACGGAGGAGGATCAGGGTTTGCGGGAAGACCGTCGAAAAAGTTATCAAAATCAGGAAGTGGCATATCACTCGAGGCGCTTCCATTTCCAAAAGCGAGATTCGAGTCCCATCCCGGAATTTCAAAATCGTCGACTGAAAAGTCAAGGTTTCTGATGTCAACGCCTTTGTCCTTGGAGAACCAATTGTCCGACTTCTTAGCCGGAACACGCTCTGGAACATGATCCACGGGCTCGGAATCGCTATCCATTTCCGTCCCAAACTCAGGATGAGCCAATCTGTTCGCCTTGCGAACCCTCTTGCGAGTAAAAAAGGTCCACCAATGATGACCGCTCCTGAGGGTATCCCTCACCTCCATGATATCCACAGGCCATGGATGTGCCAAACTGATATAGGGTGCGGGATTGGGGATCGTTCGAAACATCAGAATGAGTTCCTCCTCGACAAACGCAGCATCTAGACGGACGAAAAAGAAAAAATCCTTCCACTGGTTGAAGTTGGAGGCAGGTCCCCTGATCACAGACATCATCCTACAAGGAGTTATTCGCCAGCAACGCGACTCCCGAACGAATTGCACCCGTACGAGCGCCTCGAAATGATCAGTAATGAGAGATAGACCAAGCTCGTAACTTAAAATTACGAGGCCAATGAGAATCTCGAAGCTGGTAGGGTTCAACTGGCTAAACGAGACCTGGAAACGATCCAGCACGCGGACAATAATCTCAGGGATCGGAAACCAGAGGAGACAACGCACCAATACAGCCTCGTAGCATGTAAAATAACCCTCCGGGGGATCATCAGCTCTCTCCGCACGCCTGGGAATTCGGAATTCCACCGCATTTGAAACCCGAGCGTACTCCCGGGCTTTCACAAGAAAGGTGCTGGTAGTCTTGCTCGGAAGGCCTCCCGCCACATCTCGGATGCGCATAACAGGAAAAAATTCCTCGGTAGGAGCGTCGATTTGGTTGCTGCACGCTTTCCAGTACGCTTCGCGCTCAGCCGCATCCGGTGGATGGAACGAAAATTTGGACTTCGGAACAAGAAGCTCCTCATCCTGATTACATTCAGGGGAAGGATTTTCAGAAACTTTCTTCTTGGAAGATTTTTTTCCCACTTCTAAACATCTTTTGAAATTTTGAGAGAGGAGGGATCAAAAGAAATCTTCTCTGAACAGAAATTCTTGTGAAGATGAGTGAGTAAAAAGATGAAAGGAGTTACCTTCTCTTTTATAAGCTCCAGGAATTACCACAGACGTTTGGATGAAAACTTCGCCTAAACTCGCCTAAACCCGCCAAACCACACGATAAAATCTCGTCAACCTACGATTCTAGGGTACTGGGGGGCTAACTGTTGGGGTCGAAATCGGATACGAAAAAGTTGACATCCAAATGTCCGTAAAAATTAACATAAGATTTTTACGTTCACGAGAAAGAAAACTTATACAAAGAACTTGCGATAAAATCTTGTTTAAAAGAATTCAAACAGCGGTTTCTTAAAATAACGACACAATGCTATCATTGGTCCAAATGTCCGAGCATCCAGCTGTCTTCGTCTCTTGTCCCGCGCGGGTACTGCATACCGCGTGTCCGGCCGAATTGATCCTTCTCATCCCGCGCGGGTAACGCGTCCCGAGCAGATCAGTCCGCGCACCATCTTTCTTCAGTCCATCCGTCTGGCCCATTCCGCCCCGCGCGGGTAAGCTAACCCGAGCAGATCAGGCCGCGCGTCCGTGTGTTTGTCCGGCTCTCCATGAGCGGGTGAACATGGCCGAGCACGTCCATCCGTCTGGTCCGGCTGAGTAAAACTGAAACCATCTCTGCCCATACTAGGCCAAACTCCTTTTTATCTCATTCTTGCATCAAAAGCACTCGCAACACCTTCTTTTACTCCATGGGACACTCCAATACCTGATAAGGACTTATGAATGAAAAATTGGTCCAAAGACGCCTAAACCTTAACCTACAAGACAAAGAATGCAAAATAAAGATGGCTAAATCAATGAAAATATGCAAGACATCAGTTATCTCCCGACTTCACCGATGAAATCGATAAGGGGCAACCAATTGGGAGTAAATAATTTAGGAAGACATTACTATTGCTTCCGAGCAAGACCCAGTCTTCAAATTCCCGCATGAAGAAGTTCCGACTCCGAGTCCCGTCTCCGACTCAGAAGTTCCGACTGGGAAGTTCCGAAGTTCCGACTGGGAAGTTCCGAAGTTCGGACTACGAAGTTCCGAAGTTCCGACTGCAAAGTTCTGAAGTTCCGACTCCGATTGCGAAGTTCCAGAGTTACGACTCTGAAGCTTCGGCTCCGACCCCTGCTTCTATCCCTAACACCAAATAAACTTTTCGAACTATTACACAACAACGAGTACGAGACTTAAGGCAGGAATAGGTCTGATCAACCTGAGTATGCTTGTCAAAACTACCTATAACCCTGGTATAGGCCTAGAGCCATAGAAATATCGGGGCCCCATAAGCAAGAGTACTGTAACACCTCACGGTTAATTCTGGGAATTTGTATATTGCAAAAGTATTGTTACGCACAGGGAGCAATACATAAACTCTTGCTTGACCAGACGTGGAAAGCAGAAAAGCCTAGCACTTGGATTTTCGGATCCATAACCAGCACCTCTAAGTCTGACAGTGGCTTCCTGCAGAAGCAGAATGCAGCCCAGGACCCGATAGTGACCAGCCTCCGAGCGGTAGAACGCGAGGTCCCAACAGGTACCGGTAGTAGTCCTGCCTAGGTGGACGGAATACGGTCCCTGCAAAACCAAAAACTCCGGATTCCTAAGAACTCCAAGTTCTTATGAATTCCGGGCTTGAATGTGAGAACCCCAGGGTTATTACAAACAAACGAACTTCTGAGTTCCAAAAGAACTTCCGAGTTCTCAAAGAACTTCCAAGTTCCAAAAGAACTTCCGAGTTCTCAAACGAACTTCCGAGATCTCAAACGAACTTCCGAGTTCCAAACGAACCTCCGGGTTCAAAACGACCTCCGGGTCCTAAATACGACCTCAGGGTCTGAAGGAACCTCCAGGTTTCCAAACAACCTCCGGGTCCTAAACACGACCTTAGGTTCTGAAGGAACCTCCAGGTTTCCAAACGACCTCCGGGTCTAGAAGCAACCTCCGGGTTCAAAACGACCTCCGGGTCCTAAATACGACCTCAAGATCTGAAGGAACCTCCAGGTTTCCAAACGACCTCCGAGTCAGAAGCAACCTCCGGGTTCAAAATGACCTCCGGGTCCGGGGCAGCCTCCGGGCTTCAGAAACGGCCTCCGGGTCCCAGCTACACCTCTGGGTCCCAAGAAAACCTCCGGGTCCCAGCTACACCTCCGGGTCCCAACGACACCTCCAGGTCCCAACGACACCTCCAGGTCCCAACGACACCTCAGGGTGCTGAAGCAATACCTCGGCTCCGTTTGATGCAAGGATCCAACAATTGGATCTCCGGGTCCATAGGAGAGACCTGCTATCTCTTGGGAAAAATCCACGAATAATCTATTCACGGAAGGCGCAATGCGATCCATCCCTATACTCCAGATTTTTTATAAAGGAAGACTCTACTCCAGAAAGCCTACCTTGCAATCAACGAGAGTCTACCCGACAGAGGCGACTTCAAAGCAACAAGATAAACGAGAAGGTCCATACAATCTCTCCGGGTTTCTGAACGGAAGTGCATCCAACCTCCAAGCTCCTAGACGAAATACAATGCAAACTCCAGGTTCCGTGGAAGCGTGATGTAAGGTTACTGAAACATCGGTAGTGGCTCACCTCCGGGGGCAGAATGCAATGTCACACAAGATTAGGAGCAGCTTACTCATAGGGGCAAAGCTTGATATAACACCTTAGGACTTCCGGGCCCAAAAGGGTCACATCCTAAAACCTCCTGATTTAAAGAAGTGATCCCCCCTACAGCTTCCGTGGTCCTAGACGAAAATCTATCCAGCCTCTAGGTCCTCGGACGAAAATCCATCCAGCCTCTGGGTCCCCGGACGAAAATCCATACAGCCTCCAGATTGCAAAAGAAGACTCAGCAAGAAGTTTTCAAGTTCTAGGAAAGCGTGGCACAAGCACGGATACTACTGGTCCCCGCAAACAACATGTCCAAGAATTCTACTCCTGCACCAAGAATCGACCAGGTTATCTCTTGATATCAGGACTACACATGCCGAAGGTCCTCCCTACTAGATATCAAGGCACAATCCTGAGACAATGCAAGAAGCTACAGCTACAACATCAGAACCTCAAGGAGCATCAAGGAGACCAGAAACGAAGACCTGAATGAAAGTCCATTACAGCTTTTATCAACTCAAGAGGCCCAAGCAAAGCCAGGAGAATCTAGCATGAGGATCCTCAATGTCGGCCTTCGAGTCTTGTCAAAACTTCTCGTACCCTTAATCCCTAGCCTCGCCAAGATTCTCCATCTCAAGATTCCTGGGTCCTGACCCATACACTCCTCTACGTGATTCATGAAACCAGAGAGCCACAAGAAATGCAAAGTGGAGTCAACCTGCCTGGTCTAATGCCGAGTGTAGCTACAGAGCAGCACAAACATCTGGGTTCTGAGCAGAAGCATCACCCTTTATGCAGACGTTCCCGGCTCCTCTATCAAGATTTTGGCCGAACTCCGAATAATCCCCACTATGGGGGCAACGTGTCATCTTTATAAATGAGAGGAAGAAAGTCTTACATGCTCCGTTTGATCCCGCGCGACAGCGTTGTCCGCCCTTCGAACATTCACTAGGTCCTACATGGTGGTTTTTCCTGATTATCCACTTCCAGGTCATCAGAATCAAGGATACAACTACATCCACGTAACCGTCATAAGTCTAACCGAACACATGCCCATTGAAGCATGCCTGTAAGTCAGTTTACATTGGTCCAGACCACGACATCATGCCAACCAGACCAAGCAGAAGTACATCTAAGCAATACTGACAAGGAAGCTTGATGGCCCAAGCTACAAGCCGACGTCCTACTCCGAATTGAAATTCACGAAGTCCTATGAAAAAAATCATGTTATTTCCTGCTTTCAAACATGAAACCAGAAAATAAGGGGCAAACTGTTGGGAAAAAATATTCCATGAAGAGATTACTCCAGCTACCAGGTTTCTTCCTCCTGGTTCTAGGACCCAGACCTCCGAGTCCCCGCTAAATGGACCTCAAGAACTACCCTTGGGAACTACCCTCAGGAACTACCCTCGGGAACTACCCTCGAGAACTACTCTTTGCTCTAGGCAAAGAGGAAAACTTCCATTACGAGTACAAACCGTCATATATCTCAGGATATGGACGGTTCCCCTTTGATTCCAAAGGAAAATGGAAATATACTAATATTTATGCTCTCCTCGAAGATAAATGGAAATATTCTATTGCCGATGGAGAAGGTGAATATTTCCGAATCCTAAGAACAAGGCACGACCTCGGCTATAAATATGGGGTTGATAAACCTTAAAGAAGAGGCCAACACGTCCATCTACAGAGCTCATCATCTCTACAGCCGTCAAGGCAAGATCTCATACCTAGAAGACCATCTTCACCGCCGTGCCTAACCAGAGCCGAATCCATGTGATTACTATCGACCAGAAGAAGTTCTATGCTCACTGCAGCACGCCTACAACTCTACATATTGGCTCAGGCCACGGTCTCCAGCTCATCAGTAGGAATTCTACATGCTCATAGAAGCACACAAGGACTCCATGCTCACTGCAACTTACCGACGAGTCCACCAACTGTTCCGGCCCTAAGCCCTCTAGAACAGACGACTCCTATCAACTACAGAGCCACGTGCTCCTTAGGCCATGTGCCCACTAGGCTATGTGCCCATTAGGCTACGTGCCTCTCAGGCTACGCGCCTTCATTAGGCTACGTGCCTCCTCCAATACATGAACTATGAACGGCTTGATCCCCCACTGAAGGGTACATAGGCAATCCCCACTGAATGATGCAGCCATAAAGCCCAACACCTTCCATGGTCCCACGCCTAGACACCCAGGGACAGACCCTGGAGCTAGGACCATCGATAGTCATCAAGAAGACCCTGCGATCTCCACTACAGACAGGCAGTTCCTGCCTAATGACATACCATGGATTTTACCCGTTTTTATCCATGGTATATGAGTGTTTTTACTACTATTATCTATGTTTTGGAGTCTATTAGGTATGTTTTCAGGTTCAGAAGTATTTTGGAGAAAAGTGATGTTTTACGTGCCTTTTTGGAGCTTAAAGAAGAGTTCACCCGTGATCAAGACCAGAGGTCGACACCAGAGTTACACATCGATCGATGCACACTCTGTGCAATTGATCGACACACATTAGCCGAAGGACGATACATCGAGACAATAATCGATCGATGTACACCATGTACTATCGATCGATACTGAGGCAGCAGAAAGACAAGTTGGACTTGGCCGAACTTGAAGCCCAAGATATCACATTTTACAAGAATGCCCATGACGAGTTTTTTAACCTAATGAACTCATATTTATATATGCCTAAGTTTTTTGGCAGAGATACACAAGTCATACAAGTTTTCATAAGTTTTTAATAGTTTCTAAGTTCTAAAAGAGTTTCTTCTTCTTCTACTTATTTCTGTTTTCATTACTTTGCAAGTTCTCAATAAAGTTCTATTCAGTTCTTTATTTGTTAACAAAGGTTATAGAATTCTAGATCTAGAGGAGAGATCCAAAGATATTTGTGAATGGGATCCAAGTGTTCACCCTCTAATAGGTCTATGAATTTCTATTATTACCTTGTTGCTATGAACTACTTAGCCATGTCTGAGTAGATTCATTTGTTAGATTTAGGGTTTAAATAGGATATGAGGGATTAGCCCCAACCTATAATTGCTATAGTTGTGATATTTATTGTTAGGATTGGTCACTAATACTTTTTCTAGCTTAGCTACCTAGAACATGAACTTGGATTGCATTGTTTATTACATACAATACGAGACAACATCCAAAACATGCTATGACCCTCTTGAGATATGCGAAAGCTGATCTAAGATCATGGTGAGCATTGTATCAACTCGCACATAAAGCTTGCTTAGAGCCGTATCGATCGATACTCCTATAGAGTAATCGATCGACGTAGCTAGAGGTGTATCGGTTGATATTCCTTTCGAAACATCGATCGATACCATCGGCAGAGTAGCCGACCGCAACACCATTTAGCATCTATGTAATAGATGGTCTAAATAATGCGAGAGCTGATGGATTCATTTAATAAGTGTCGAGCTCTGACATATCATGCAAGCAACTTGTTAGCCTTTATAGTATTTATAATTCTGAATTCCTGAATACCTACCCTGAATCTAACTTCTTTTCTTTATTGCTTTAAAACCAAATCCTTTCAATTGAGTAATTTTACCATTACCCAGCAAATCTGCAATTTACTTTAAACCATTTTATTCCTAGCATAGTCATTAAGATTGCATCTTATTTGTACACTAGCTCTCTGTGGATTCGATCCCTAAGTACTACAACTGAACCTCTTATTTGAGAGAGTAAAGTCACTCCTTTGGGTAATTTGAGTGATATCAAATTTGGCGCCGTTGCCGGGGAGCTTTGATACAATAGGATTTAATCTGATTAGGTCTAGGTTATTTCTATTTTTATTTTAATTTGTTTTCTGACACAAAATTTTTTCTTGTCTTTTCAGGTACATGCCCAGCAGCACCAGAAGCAACAAGGAATCTCAACTTTTGTTCTCAGAAGACCCTGCTAGCTTGGAACGTTCAATCCGCAAGGAAATCCGTTCCGCATCTATCGACGCCATCAACTGCCTGTCGACCGATACTGACGCACCCCTGCCGACCGAGACACCGTCTTCGTCGACCGATACTCGCACCTTCACGTCGACCGACACTACTTCACCGTCGACCGACATCTTTCATCCGACATCGATCGATACCCTTAAACGTATATCGATCGATACTGTTCCGCGAGTCATGGTTGCGCCTATTATTCTCACACGAGATGAGAATGGAGACTTGCGTGACCAAGAAGGTCACCTTTGTAATGAAGCAGGTCAGAAACTCAACGCTCAGAATGAAGTAATCCCTGAGTGAGAAAGTGCACCTACAGGAATTGTTCAACCTGTAGAAGAGGCTGCTCGAACACTAGCTGACTACAACCGTCCAGAACAGTTCTACACAAACAGATCAGCCATTCGTCCCCCTGCTATTCAGAGAGGCGATTTCGAGCTCAAGCCGCAGTACTACACCCTTGTGGGACAGACACCTTACTATGGACTGTCCAATGAGCATCCCATGGACCATCTGGAGAGGTTCGAGGATCTCATATCTGCTATCAAAGCCAATGGAGTCCCTGTGGACTAGCGTCTCAGTAAGCTCTTCAAACACTCTTTATATGAAGAAGCTTTACAGTGGCTTAAGCAGCTACCACCAGGATCTCTTACATCCTGGAGCGACATCAAAAACGCATTTTTGCGTAACTTCTTTGATGATGCGCGCGCTGAAGACTTTAGGAGGAAAATTGCCACATTCAACCAGGAGCCTGGAGAGTCATTCAAGGATACCTGGATCAGATTCAAGTCTTACCAGCGAGACCGCCCACACCATGGATTCAACAAAGTGCAACTGCTCTGCACTTTCTTCAGAGGCATCGCACTGAAATATCAGATGGCTCTGGACACTGCGAGTGAAGGCAACTTCACCACAAGGAATCCTGAAGATGCTGTGAAGCTAATAGACAACCTAGCATCCAGCAACAACACAAAGAACATTGTAAGAGCAAAATCTGCAGCGTTCCTTGGAAAGGAATAGATAAATGAGGTACAAGCTACACTTGACAATGTTCAGAAACTGCTAAACAAGCAAATCTGCTCAGTGGAGGATGCAGAAGCTGATGAAGAACATGACTACAAAGAAGCAGAAGTCAACTTGATCAGTGGAACCGGATTTCAGAGATCTGGAAACCAAGGAAACAGAAACTTCGCAGGACAGAGAGGAAACTTCAACAGCAGCAACCCCAACAACAACATGAGTTATTGAAACTCATCTTACATGAAGCCACCCACACCAACCCCAGAAGGAAAGTTAGAAGACATTCTCAGCAAGGTTCTTGAAAGCCAGCAGCAGTTAGAGGTGAACTTCAATGGAAAGATCGACGCTGTCTACACCACTTTGAACACAAATCTTGATGCTTTGAGTACCCATGTGAAGAAACTAGAGACTCAAGTGATTCAGACAGGAGAAGCTGTTAAGAAGCAGGAAGCTTTAGGAAAAGGGACTGGAGAAGAAACAACAGGCCACAACGTCAGTGCTATCATAGAGGATGATTTTTGGAGAGTGGTAAAGCAAGAGAAGCTGCAAGAGGGAGACTTCCAGATCGAAAGTTCCATGAGTATTGGCGGCAACCGTTGGAATCGACCGATGTCAGAACATCCACATCGATCGATGTACACCAACACCAATCGATCGATAGACCCAGACGAACATCGACCGATGGATCTTGAAGAATCCACCAACGAGTGCAACGCCGTGAAGATACTTACTCACGAGGAGTTCGCAGCAAAGCACCCACATCCGCCCAGCCCTTACAACATCGACCGACAGGACAGACGTCCCATCGATCGACCGAATGATAAAGAAATCGATCGACACACTACAGAAACTGTCGATCGATATTTAGTTATCACACGCCGAGTGCAACTTCCCGAGATAGATGTTTCACGACTTAATGCACTCCGGGAACAATCTAAGCCTTTCAGAAACCCACCAACTGCCATAATGAAGAAACCCACGGATATTATTGATCCAATGGAGATAGAAAAGGAATAAGATGGCAGAGTTCTCAGAAAAAGTAAAGAGAAGGTTTCCAAACACCTTAAAAGAGGAGTTAATGAGAAAGAGTTGGAAGGTTTCAGAAAGAGAGTTCTAAGGATACCTACAGAGAAACCCTTTGAAGAAGCCTACTTTTCACACAGATTGTGGATGTTTTTCAGAGAAACTAAGGAGACAGAAGAAGACATCAAGAGGATGTTCAACCAAGTCAGAGAAAGTATGAAGAAGAGGATCAAACTTGAGAAGAAGGGTGATCCAGGAAAGTTTGTTGTTCCATGCTCAGTACATGGGATCAACTTCCCACGTGCTCTATGTGACACAGGATCTGGAGTTAGCATCTTACCCAAGGTGATAGCAGACCATCTAGGTCTGAAGATAGAGCCTACTGAAGAATCATTCATCTTTGTGGATTGTTCTCAGCAGAACTCTGGAGGAATTGTGAGAAACCTTGAGGTTACCATATGAGAAGCCCTAATTCCGGTAGACTTCCATGTCTTGGACGTCAAGATAACTCTACCTACTTCTTTGCTACTTGGAAGAGCCTTCCTAGCCACAGTTTGAGCAGTCTGCAACCTTCAGACAAACAAACTGTGCCTAACCCTGATCAACCCTACGGTCTACTATGATCCAGTACGAGTCATCAAGGTCCCTAAGAAGATCCAAGATGGCTCAGACCTTGTAGCTGTTTGCTATTATGGAGATGAATAAGATTCACAAGGCGAATACGAGACAGAGACCGCATAATCGATCGATAGTAGCACTGTCTCATCGATCATCTCTGGTGAACTGACATCGATCGACAGCCACACACATGGTCATCGATTGATTCTTTATTCAATCAGATCGAGGAGGAGTTTCCAGAAGGTTATTTCGAAGTAAACATGTGGGAGAACGACTACTACATCCCACCACACGCTGCAAATACTACTCACAATGAGAAGTATACTGATGATTACGAGGAGGAGATAGCTATAGAGTTTCACAACCTTCCATAAGATGAAGATCGACTTCTCCACCACAACATCGATCGACAGGGCCACATCCTCATCGATCGATACTACTTGCCTCGCATCATTCGACAACACAGTCAACAACAGGCGAGACGGAGACTACTCAATCGGGAGCTGGGAAAGTGACTACCAGTACGAGAGCTTCGCGGTCGAGACCGCCACACCAACATACATCACCCAACCCGAAGAAATCTCATCGATCGACACGGCACCAGCACAATCGACTGATAGGCCTGAGCAACCATCGACCGATTCAGAACCTGTGCCATCGACCGATACATACATCCAACCATCCCAGGTAACAAATTCAAATGTACGTAATTTCGGTAATCTAACCCCGGATGAGTTTGGTATTTTCAGGGATTCACAAGGTTTTGCACGCTCAATGGATGGACGAACACTCCACATATCCAGAGAAGACATTGCAGACGTCCTACAGTTAGCCAACAGATCCCACAACCTATTCCAGCAAAAACGCTACGGACCAGACCACCATTATCAGCACCAAGAGGCAGACACAAGGAAGCTGAAGATAACCATCTCAACAGAAACGATCCATATTTTCAAAGGAAATCGATCGATACAGAGTGTGTCGCATCGATCGATAAGCATACCGAATTCGGAAAGAGAGCCTTTCGATATGGAGTTGGAAAATTATTTTGGGAGCAGAGAGATGAGTATGGGGTCTACAGAGATGAGAAAGGGTTTGCTAGAGGAATAGATGGTGACGTCATCAGAATTTCTAAAGACGACATCAAGAAACTGCTTCAAAGAACTTCAATGGACGAGCGCTCCTACATCTGTCTACCAGGACACGCTAATTCATTTACAAGAAGAGAATTGGTGCAAGAAACCTACACCAAAGACGAGATCAACGAGATGTTCACTGGCTTACTTGGAGAACACAAATGGGAAAAGCTCTCCATGGAAAAGAGTTTAGAAGAGGCCACAGACAAGCTTTGCAGTGAGATGAACTGGATGTTCAGTGCAGACCAGGCACTACTCAAGAGGGTTCAAGGTCTTGAGCTGGAACTTGAAGATCTTCGCAACGCACAGAACCATAGCCAAAAAAGATCAATATCGATCGACGGAGTAACATCCACATTGATCGATATGAAGCCTGCACCATCGACCACTTACTCAAAACATGAGGTTGATGAGTCTCTTGGAGATATCTGGAAAGAATTGAAGAAAGCAGAAGCTTGTCTCAGCAGCAAACTCACCAAAACCTGTGAACCTATCTTTCACAACCTAGCAGATCTAAGCATCTGCACAGAAGAGATGAAGAGATCTATCTGCCTTATCAATGAAGCACATGCAGATATGAACCCCGCTGCACCTTGCAATCCTTTTGGAGGATTGACTCGTCTGAAAGCGGTTGAGAGGAAAATTGCTGATATACACTTCTTAGTAGACAAAGAAGTGGAGGAACTCGCACTACGAATGGATACTATGCAGCAGGAGGCTGAGAAGTTCCAACGTCAACTTGATTATCAGGCTGCATCGATTGCATCAATCGACGACCTCAACCTCACATCGATCGATAGGCGATTGACTGAAATTGACGGCCAGATGAAGCTCTTTGCCGAAAAGCTTCACGAGAATCTGCAGAAGCAAAAATTGACCGATGAACAACCGGTTGCATCGATCGATATACAGACTTCAAAGATCTGCATCTGAGCTGATTTTGATAAATTAGCTGATGAAGTCTACACGGCAATAACAAGCATGGATGATTCACAAGATAGACGTCTAGACCAAACGTATTTCCCGCTTATTAACGAGGTTGGAAGAATGGAATCTAGCATAGAAGGGATGCAGAAAGAAATCAAAGCCATTCAGAGGCAGCTTTCGAGCAGACCTGCACCTTCAGAATCGATCGACAGAGGATCCAGCGCATCGATCGATGGACTTCAACGGCCATCGACCAACATTTCAACAAAGGAATCGATCGATTGTTGGGGTCAAAATCGGTCAATGACGAAATCGTTACCCGAAAGTCCTCGAAAGAAAAGCCAAGCGACGATCAAAGCCAAGAAACGGGTCGTCGCTCGATAAAACTCACGGGAAGGCTCGTCCACTCCCATCTGGCGCCAGCGGCGAGGGTCCTGGCGCCCATCCGTGCAATCATCTCATGATCTCGGGCAATGGCGGCATCTTGGTCCCTTGAAACCCATGTCCGGATCGTCCGAGATCTACAATGAGTCTTCCGTAAAGCCTTCCCGATTGTTTAAAAGATTCGTCTTTTAACACATCTAAAGCTCGAAGCCTCGTTGCTCACATCCTTGAAGCCGGAAAGTCTACAAATCCAAGTCCATCGCAAAATCCCGATACTCGAGGAGTCTTGTTGGATTAGAAACGATTATCTCGAAATCTACGGCTAACGATCTTCCCGAACTCAAAGATTTCCCGCAAACGACTAACGGGGAAAGATCGAACAACAAAAAACCCACAGACGGCAGGATGGCCTGGCGCCGGCGGCACGCGGGACGCGGGCCGGCCTTGTGCCAGCGGCACCCCGGCCTGGCGCCGGCAGCACCCGTCACGCGGGCCGGCCTGGCGCCGGCGGCACCCCGGCCTGGCGCCGGCAGCAAGCGGGACGCGGGTCGGCCTGGCGCCGGCGGCACCCCGGCCTGGCGCCGGCGATACCCGTCACGCGGGCCGGCCTGGCGCCGGCGGCACGCGGGACGCGGGCTAGCCTGGCGCCGGCGGCACCCCGGCCTGGCGCCGGCGGCACCCGTCACGCGGGCCGGCCTGGCGCCGGCGGCACCCGTCACACGGGCCGGCCTGGCGCCGGCGGCACCCCGGCCTGGCGCCGGCGGCACGCGGGACGCGGGTCGGCCTGGCGCCGGCGGCACCTCGGCCTGGCGCCGGCGGCATCCGTCACGCGGGGCGGCCTGGCGTCGGTCCACGGCCCTCGTCCTAGTCTCGGTCCTATCATGCCCGGTCCGATCCCATCTTAGCTTGTTCGGATCAATCTACGCAAGTTTGGTACGATCACGGTTATTCTAGAACACCAATATCTCGACTATACAAGGAATTGGGGGTTCCTTCGGAAACACCGAAACCTTCAAAGACCGTTCTTTCGAAAAACCGTAAAAACGCCTAAACGGCCCAACGTGGCCAAAACGGCCCGCTTACGATTTTCCGAAAAAGAAGGATAACTATGACGGTTTATCTTTATCCTCACATAAGAGATAAATGTCAAGTTTCCAGAAGATAAATGTCAAGTTTTCAGAAGATAAATGTCAAGTTTTCCGAAGATAAATGTCAACTTTCCCGATAAACACGAAGATGGACGAAAATGGAAATAGCCCGATTCAGCCCGCGAGAAGATAGACCGTCTTAAGAAGAGTATATAAGGAGAGCTTTGAGCAAGAAGCAAACCAGATCAAAAAAACTTCCAGAGCACTTAGCACTTAGAGCGTTTTAGCTTTCTTTTTCTGTTTTCATTAGCGAGCTGCGACTCAACTAGGTTAGATCTAGGCGGCCGGACTAGCGGACCTTTCGACAGCTCCTGTAGCTTACTTCTTACCTGTTGTTCACGCTCAAAACGCGAATTCAGAAATAAGATCTTTTTCCCCTCTACTTTACGATTTTTTATTTCTCGACTTAAAACTGATTGTTTCGTGTGCGGCCCAGCAGATATCCGGGACATTCAAGGAAGATCGGGTTAACTCGGTTTTCCTCCACAAATTTTTATCGGAAATTGACGGTGCGAATTTCGGTTCCCACAGTTTGGCGCTAGAAGGAGGGGGGGGTTACGGATCTATCTATCTCGCAACTGCACACGCTCGATCATGTCTACCGACGTCACCAAAGATCAGCCAGCGCTAGACGGAACACCCGTCGACGCCAACGTTGAGAAGACTCCAGCTGGAGATGCGTCCGCAGTCACTGCTGATGCAAACACTGAGGCGCTCAGGCAGATGAAGGAACTGTTTACCTCCGCCCAGGCACGGGCGGAACAACAGGACAAGCGGATAACCTCGCTCGCAAAACAGGTCGACACCTTAACTGCGAGGAGCAAACTGCCGCGCGGATCCACCAAGGCAAGCCGCGGCAGAAGACTCGACTTCGGATCTCCCGAAGCACGAGAAAAAGATGCCCCGAAAGAGCCCACTCCCGAGGAAACGGCTCCAAAAGGACAGCAAACGACCTCGCAGAACCTTCCACTCCCGGCTACGGGAAACAAGGAAAGCGACGTCGAGCGCATCGATCAAGATATCAGTGACCAATCGGATCCTTCCGATGAAGACGCTGACATCCACCCCAGGAGGACCTGAAGCCAGTCCACTCGGCAGACGGTATCCTTCGATAGGCCCATGACAGAAGAGGAAGAAGAACTCTACTGGATGGAGCAGGAAGAACTCGCGGAAGATCAGACTCGGATCTATCGCGACCAGCACCGACAAACTCGGAGGAACGCCGGTAGCAATAGCGAGATCCATGATCTCCGCGAATCTCTCAAAAAGACCGTGGCCGAAGTGAAAGCGGTAAAATCGCAAATCCATCAGGCGACCAGTTCCACCCCCGAGATCGATAGACTTCTCGAGGAAGCACAGAAAACACCGTTCACCACCCGGATCACGGAAACACGCATCTCAGACCCAGGGAAAATCAAAATCCCGGTCTATGACGGTACGACGGATCCTAAGTCGCACTGCAGTCCTTCCAGATCGCAATGGGTAGGTGCAAACTCCCAGAACGCGAACGAGACGCGGGTCATTGTCTTCTCTTCGTCGAGCACCTCAAAGGTGCTGCGCTCGAATGGTTCTCCCGGCTCAAAAGGAACTCCATCGGAAGCTTCCGCCAACTGACCTCGGCGTTTCTCAAGCAATACTCCATGTTCATGGACAGAGAAACGTCCGACGTGGACCTATGGAGTCTAGCTCAGAAGGAGGACGAGTCGCTCCGCGACTTCATGCGAAGGTTCAAGCTGGTGATGGCCAGCGTAACAGGCATCAGCGACAATGTCGCGATCGACGCCCTGAGGAAAACTCTCTGGTACAAGTCGAAGTTCCGAAAGTGGATACTACTGGAAAAGCCGCGGACAATCCAGAATACTTTCCACAAGGCAACGGACTTCATCATCATGGAAGAAGAGATGAAGCTTCTATCGCAGAAGCACGGACCATAGAAAACGTCCTCGAAAAAGAAAACCTCTCGTAACGACAAAAACGTCCATCACGAAGGGGAAGACGCCCAAGGCGAGCATAACTACGCCATCAACTCGGAGCAAGGCAGAACCTCCGGAAACACCTGGACCAGGAACCAGTACAAGGATAATTCCTACTGCGAGTTCCACGAAACCCGAGGTCACTCCACTGCGAACTGCAAGGTTCTCGGCGCCCGGCTCGCCGCAAAGCTCCTCACCGGCGAACTATCAAAGGTCAAGAGTATAAAGGACTTACTCTTCGACAGACTCACCATCTATTTGGACGAAGAAGAAACGCTCCTGCCACGATTTGGGATTCGAAGTAGTCCCCTGAATCACGGCCATATCCTTCTTAGGCAGCATGGAGCAGTAACCGTCGCTCCCCGTCGGCCGAGTGCCCCAAAGACCTTCGAAATCATCGGGACCAAGATCAATCCCGAGTTCATAGCTAGAAATCAGTACGCCAAGCCAACTCTCCAAGGCAGGAACGCTGAGCTGGCTGATCGAAAGTTCGAAACGGTGAAGCGCACGAACAATGGCACCAGGGATCGGGAACCACATACGGCAGTATGTAAAGAAAGCTTCGTAACATGTAAAGAAACCTTGCGGAGGATTCCTTGCACTCTCGTTGCCAACGGGAATCCGGAATTTGACTCCTTCAGGAACCTGGTAAAAATCTCGAATAACCTTGAGATATTTACGAGAAACCGAGCTCGGCGCGAAAGGAGAACCAGGCTGCCTCAGAGGTCTCCTCGGAACAGGGATCTCTGGCAGTGTTGGGGGCGAACCTACAAGGGCTCGGTAATACGCATTCTTCGTTTCCTCTTCGACCAACTCCTCCTGCTTCACCGTCACATGGGCAGGAGAGTCATCCGAGGATGATTGGGAAGAAGAGTTTCTCTTTGAGGACCTTGAAGACATTGTTCTTACAGAGAGAGAAAGGATTCTTGAGAGAGAGAGTAAATTTCTTATGATGAAGTAAGAATGAGATTTCTTACTCCATCCTTATAAAGGAGGTAAAATCACTATTTACCCCGACTTTCAGCAAACGATTACGTCTCTACACCTTCCCATACAGCTATACCGCAAGCTAGGATCCGACAGGCACTACAGTTCCTAGCTAGCTGGGGGGCTAACTGTTGGGGTCAAAATCGGTCAATGACGAAATCGTTACCCGAAAGTCCTCGAAAGAAAAGCCAAGCGACGATCAAAGCCAAGAAACGGCTCGTCGCTCGATAAAACTCACGGGAAGGCTCGTCCACTCCCATCTGGCGCCAGCGGCGAGGGTCTTGGTGCCCATCCGTGCAATCATCTCATGATCTCGGGCAATGGCGGCATCTTGGTCCCTTGAAACCCATGTCCGGATCGTCCGAGATCTACAATGAGTCTTCCGTAAAGCCTTCCCGATTGTTTAAAAGATTCGTCTTTTTTAACACATCTAAAGCTCGAAGCCTCGTTGCTCACATCCTTGAAGACGGAAAGTCTACAAATCCAAGTCCATCGCAAAATCCCGATACTCGAGGAGTCTTGTTGGATTAGAAACGATTATCTCGAAATCTACGGCTAACGATCTTCCCGAACTCAAAGATTTCCCGCCAACGACTAACGGGGAAAGATCGAACAACAAAAAACCCACAGACGGCAGGATGGCCTGGCGCCGGCGGCACGCGGGACGCGGGCCGGCCTGGCGCCAGCGGCACCCGTCACGCGGGCCGGCCTGGCGCCGGCGGCACCCCGGCCTGGCGCCGGCGGCACACGGGACGCGGGTCGGCCTGGCGCCGGCGGCACCCCGGCCTGGCGCCGGCGGCACGCAGGACGCGGGCCAGCCTGGCGCCGGCGGCATCCTGGCCTGGCGCCGGCGGCACCCGTCACGCGGGCCGGCCTGGCGCCGGCGGCACGCGCGACGCGGGCTAGTCTGGCGCCGGCGGCACCCCGGCCTGGCGCCGGCGGCACTCGGGACGCGGGCCAGCCTGGCGCCGGCGGCACCCCGGCCTGGCGCCGGCGGCACCTGTAAGACCCGATCCCGGCCAACTAGGCCGCGGTCGACGCCTTACGTCGCTCGGTCCATACACTGACCGAACCTCTAAATTTTTTTCGCCCTTTATTCAAAACATCGCCCATAGGCGAGGGCTAACACAGATCTAAGCTCAAGACTACCGTAGTCAATTCTTAGCTTAGATCAATTCAACACAGACGCAGCGGAATAACAATTATATCCATTGGTCTACAACCAATCTAACACTGGTCCGGTCAAATCACCCTAGCCTTGGTTAGTATACACAGCTACCACTAGCTCCAAAGGGTCGATCCTGAACCAGACCAATTCATACAAATCCGAGGTTCCATTCCCCTAATCCATTCTATCTAGATCTAAGCAACATTGCTAGATCATACCTTTGCCACATCCACGGAGCTTGTTAGCTCTTTGTCTCAGCTGACTTAGCTTGCTTATACCTGCATAAACTCTTCCTTGGGTACTTAGTCATTCAGCCAACCATCCCCACAGACTAAGTACCTTCGGGAAGTCTTCAGCTGCAAAAACGACCTCAAGCAAACATGCTCCAAAAATTAATTAAAATTCATGACAAATACTGATAATTCCCCACTAAGAGGAATCCACAATCAGATTGATCAGAACCGGCCTAATTCACATAGAATTTGGCCAAATCCCACTAAACCGGCCTTAACTGACCACCATCAAACCGGCCTGATAAATCCAATCAAATCACATTATAAATCATGATAAATCCTCACTAAGAGGAATCCATGGTCGGATCCCATCAATTCCATCCAGAACTATGAGATCCGGACCTAGCTGCCCAACCAAGGCCATGGAGAGTTCCACTGAACCGGCCAAGGCCTGGTTTAGTACCACCATGTCTCAGGCGTGTGCTCCCCTGTAACCAAGTCCTTTCATGGACTAAAAGGGCCCATCAGGTCCTAAGTCAATCAACCAACCACCCCACATGACTCAGAACTGATGAGTCTTCACACTTCCTAACCGGCCATGGAATCATGTCCCAATGAACCCGATCAGTCTAGCTCATACAACCGGTGCATCCTTTGATCACTTAGCTCAGACACCTTGATCCATCAAACAAGGATAAGGTCGTCCATCCTTGCCCATGATCAGATCACACACGGCCTTCCTTGTATAAACACACCCAGCACAATACTTGTGGTCTACACCACCTAGTATTGGCTATACTCTTCCTCATGGCTCTTAGCCAATCATTCACACCTAGCTTACCAACACCAAGGATGATAACTAACATGCCTTAATGTCACTATATCATAGTGAAACGTCCTGGATTCATAGAGAATGCAAGACCACAGATCCGGTTCACCCATGATCCACCATGAATCACTAACCGATGTGTGGCTTCTAACCATCATCCCACATGGATGAATTAGATCAACTAAGATCCACCCCTTTCCTCACAGTCCTGTATCCCTACAATACATTACAATATCTGGTCTCCAAGGGCGTGCCATACTTGGCCTCATTCGCACCTCAAGAGACATAAACATAAACCAGAAAGTAATCATAAGCATGTTACCTCATCAATGATGATTGTAGATCTTGTGTCATCCTTTATGAGGGACGACCATATTCCTCTTGATCACACTTCCATCAATCCTTATCATATACTTCCAGTAATGATAAGATCCATTCAATGGTCGTGCCTCCCTTTCATACCATGGAACTCCCATGGAACCAGTTTCTGCACTGCATCCACCTTTCAGGCTGTGTTGGCCTTTGGGAGTGGAGTCCGGCCTTCTCCCTTCTCCTCTGACCATTTGCGTGTGTTCCCAGGACACAGAGGAAGCCTTAGATTTGTTCATCCATGATCAAACACCACCCAAAGGTCGTGCATCACTTCCCCCTTCAGTGTCCAAGAAACTGCCTTTCTACACACATCTGCCTTCAAGACTGTCTCAGCCCTTAGAAGTTAGATCCGGCCTCCTATCTTCTCTCCAGGCTATTTGCGTGTCTTCTATGGATGTAGAGGAAGCCCAGGGCATGGCAAACAATAATCAAAATTCACCAGAGGGTCTTTCTCAATTCCCCTCTTGATTTCCCTCAAACCTGCCCTTTGCTGCCTTCACATCTCTCTCTCTTTTTTCTCTGGAAGTTGTCTGAGTTTTCTGTCTTCTTATATGAATATTTTCGACAGAGACAAAGAAAATAGAAGGGAAATCGATCCCCAACAGTCCATAACCGCCTGGGAGGCAGTTACCAAGTCCTTAGATCCAAAAGGGCAGTTTCTCCCTTTCTCAACCGCCCGTAACCGCCCTTTGGCAGTTTCTTTCTTTTCTTCCTTTCCACAAAATCGTCCACTGAGCCTTAGCTCACACTCCTGGAAGCTTGCCAACTCCCTGGTCCATGCCTAAGACAAACCACCTTGCACCCGGACCATCGGCTCACCCCGTAATCGCCTGACCCGACCACACTGGTCCGGACCAGAACACTTCCTCCAACTGAGTTGAGCTGAATACCAACTGCTCCCAGCTGAGTGAGCTAGTCCTCCAGCTCCTGTGAGCTGATCACACTTAGGTGAGCTATCTTCCAGCTGCACCTAGCTGATCGAGCTTGATCTAGACCTCGTCCAGCTCCCGGATCACTCGTCCAGCTCCTTTACACTTGTTTCTTTCACATCCTGGTTAAGTCTCAGCTTCTTGATGCCCTTAACCTTCTTTATTGGACCATGATACGCTTGTCTCAAGGTCTTACGACCTGACTGGTGCGTCTCCTCGCACCATGGTCCGTCCGGACGATCCTATCTAGGATCGGGGACATGACAAGTCTCCCCCACTTAGGATGGATTCGTCCTCGAATCCAGTGGTGCTGACGTCTTGTCTCATGACAAAGGTTCCAACCGAACTCTTTGCATTTGGAACATGGAGCATGCTCGATTGGTTCTCCCTAACCAATTTGTTGCATCTCCCTCCTTGTTCCTTCTCACTGACCACATTTTGATCATCATAAATACAAGTCTCCCCCACTTGATAGAGATTTAATCCAAAATCTTATCAAGTGGTCCATCCTTTGGTCCATCAAGCACCCATACAAGGACATGACTTGTGTTACTGGCCCAACTCTCCAGGTTGCGGTTCTAGTAAACACCAATTCTATTACTCTCTGAGCATAGTCCACGACTAGATCATATTCAGTTCTTAAGAACAGACTGCGTAACCGGGCCTTAGTAGATCTATCCAATCTCCAAGCCACTCGCTGTACCAGTCAAGTCTTAAGAACTTGTTCCAATCTTTAGGCTTCTTGTTCTACCACGAGTCCTAACAGATTGTCCAGTTTACGTAAGTCCTTCCCAGACACCAAGGTTTATGATTCCAGCCACAAATTACTGGATCATTCCTTAACCAGCCACAGCCTTTCCCAGCTTGGCCATATTGCGATCTTAGTCTCTACAAGACTAAACCGCCTCAACTTAACTTCTGTCCATCACTGGACTTTGTTATATTTCGATCCTGGTCCATTTAGGACGTGATCATATTCCGGTCCTGGTCCACTTAGAGACTCGACCGTGCATTCCGACCATAGGTCCATCTCTGAGTAGGTCGTGTCCTGATCCTCGTCCCTTACCGGACTTGATCATAATACGGTTCTGGTCCACTCCAGGACTCAACCATATCAATCAATACACAGCCTGAAGCTACCATCTTTCTGTTTCACAAAAAGAGCTGGTGCTTTCCAAAGCAATACACTATGGCGTATGAACGGTGCCATACGATACGGACTTTTGGACATTGGGGACGTTCCAGGTTTTTGTTCGATCATGAACGGGTCAGCCCTGCCAGGGGGCACACCCTGCAGCGCCCGAAACACATCCTTGAACTCATGAACCAACGGTATCCCATCCGGGCCACCACCCCCTACGACCTCATTAGTGTAAATGGTAGCCAATAAGGCCTCACAACCATTTCCAAGCATCCTTTCCACCGGGATTGCTGAAACCACTAAACAACAAGAGGTCGGCTTAATACCTTGGAACCTTATCGGGGGTCCAAACTCATTCTCAAGCTGCACCATTCAACGGTGACAATCAAGAGTTGCCCGATTCTTTCCAAATCAGTCCATGCCTAAGATCATCTCATGATTCTTTAGGGGGACAATAATCAGATCTACAGGCATCGGCCTGTCCAAGATCACAATCAGATCTACAGGCATCGGCCTGTCCAAGATCACAATCAGATCTACAGGCATAAGCCTGTCCAAGATCACAATCAAATCTGCAGGCATCGTCCTGTCCAAGATCACAATCAGATCTACAAGGATCGGCCTGTCCAAGATCACAATCAGATCTACAGGCATCGGCCTGTCCAAGATCACAGTCAGATCTACATGCATCGGCCTGTCCAAGATCACAGTCAGATCTACAGGCATCGGCCTGTCCAAGATCATCAATCAGATCTACAGGCATCGGCCTGTCCAAAATCATCACTGGAATGTACTTAACCAGACCTAGTGAGTTCATAATCTGCCCTCCGGCCACACTCACTTTGTCAGGACCATTCCAGATTCTAACCCGGAACATACCCTTTTCGATCATATCTGGACTCACAAAACCATGTGTAGTTCCAGCATCAAAAAGTCTGTGTGTTTCGACACCACCGATCATTAAGTACCTAGATGAGTAGGATCTTAGTTTGATTACACATTTGGAAAATGTCCCATACCATTCTCCAAAGTGTCACACTCCTGTGAACGTCCCATACCATTCACAAGAGTGTTTATAATATACTTCAATCCCCATCACACTAAGCAACTCAACATCGTGTTCTCCCATTCAACTCGATCTAAGGAATCCTACCTTGACTTATACCGAGTCCAAGCTGATCCATCTGATCACAAGCTACTCGTATACCAGCCCTGTAGTGTCTCCCTTATTCAACATGAACACCGCATATGCTCACTTGTTTTGAACGGCCACCAAGGGAAAACACTAACCCCCAAGAGAGTGCTGCACGTTTCTTTCAACCTAAGCCACTCTCTGGTCAATGTTACTTCCCTGGTCCAGGTCGTCCATACAAAGATCTTGCATTGCGTCCATCATCCAATCCGTCTATTACTTCCAAATAACTAGATAACTAACCCTTCTGTTTCCAGGGTCTTGTCCTTGGAGAGTGCATCTTAGCTAAGCCAGCTCATCTTGGAACTTCCCCGTTCACAAGCATGAAACCACAACCTAACCTCAACTCTCACTTGGCTCACCACAGCTAAGGTTCCAAGTCATCTCAGTTTTCAGAAATAATTTCGGTTTGGAACTCAACATCTCTGAGCACTGTCCTTAACAGGATCAAGCATGCTCTGATACCAACTTGTAAGACCCGATCCCGGCCAACTAGGCCGCGGTCGACGCCTTACGTCGCTCGGTCCATACACTGACCGAACCTCTAAATTTTTTTTTTTTTTTTTTTTTTTTTTTTTTTTTTTTTTTTTTTATCATAACACTTTTGATTATAAATAACATTTGCATAAACAAATAATGACAAGTGATAATGATATATATATATATATATATATAAAAATGGCAGATTGATCAGAACCGGCCTAATTCACATACTGATAATTTGTAGATCTGATTGTGATCTTGGACAGGCCGATGCCTGTAGATCTGATTGTGATCTTGGACAGGCCGATGCCTGTAGATCTGATTGTGATCTTGGACAGGCCGATGCCTGTAGATCTGATTGTGATCTTGGACAGGCCGATGCCTGTAGATCTGATTGTGATCTTGGACAGGCCGATGCCTGTAGATCTGATTGTGATCTTGGACAGGCCGATGCCTGTAGATCTGATTGTGATCTTGGATAGGCCGATGCCTGTAGATCTGATTGTGATCTTGGACAGGCCGATGCTTGTAGATCTGATTGTGATCTTGGACAGGCCGATGCCTGTAGATCTGATTGTGATCTTGGACAGGCCGATGCCTGTAGATCTGATTGTGATCTTGGACAGGCCGATGCTTGTAGATCTGATTATTGTCCCCCTAAATAATCATGAGATGATCTTAGGCGTGGACTGATTTGGAAAGAATCGGGCAACTCTTGTTTGTCACCGTGGAATGGTGCAGCTTGAAAATGA
This sequence comes from Brassica juncea, assembly GCA_018703725.1. NCBI lineage: Eukaryota > Viridiplantae > Streptophyta > Magnoliopsida > Brassicales > Brassicaceae > Brassica > Brassica juncea. The sequence goes on from CM031936.1 coordinate 24,293,856, forward strand.
GTTTGGACCCCCGATCAGGTTCCAAGGTATTGAGCCGACCTCTTGTTGTTTAGTGGTTTCAGCAATTCTGGTGGAAAGGATGCTTGGAAATGGTTGTGAGGCCTTATTGGCTACCATTTATACTAATGAGGTCGTAGGGGGTGGTGGCCCAGATGGGATACCGTTGGTTCATGAGTTCAAGGATGTGTTTCGGGCGATGCAGGGTGTGCCCCCTAGCAGGGCTGACCCGTTCATGATCGAACAAAAACCTGGGACGGCCCCAATGTCCAAAAGTCCGTATCGTATGGCACCAGCTGAAATGGCTGAGTAAAGTAGCAACTTGAGGAGTTTCTTGATAAGGGTTTCATACGCCATAGTGTATTGCCTTGGGAAGCACCAGTTCTTTTTCTGAAACAGAAAGATGGTAGCTTCAGGCTGTGTATTGATTGATATGGTTGAGTCCTGGAGTGGACCAGAACCGTAATATGATCAAGTCCGGTAAGGGACGAGGATCAGGACACGACCTACTCGGAGATGGCCCTATGGTCGGAATGCAAGGTTGAGTCCCTAAGTGGACCAGGACCGGAATATGATCACATCCTAAATGGATCAGGATCAAAATATAACAAAGTCCAGTGATGGACAGAAGTTAAATTGAGGCGGTTTAGTCTTGTAGAGACTAAGATCGCAATATGGCCAAGCTGGGAAAGGCTGTTGCTGGTTAAGGAATGATCCAGTAATTTGTGGCTGGAATCATAAACCTTGGTGTCTGGGAAGGACTTACGTAAACTGAACAATCTGTTAGGACTCGTGGTAGAACGAGAAGCCTAAAGATTGGAACAAGTTCTTTAAGACTTGACTGGTACATCGAGTGGCTTGGAGATTGGGTAGATCTACTAAGGCTCGGTTACGCAGTATGTTCTTAAGAACTGAATATGATCTAGTCGTGGACTAGTGTCAGAGAGTAATAGACTTGTTGTTTACTAGAACCGCAACCTGGAGAGTTGGGCCAGTGACACAAGTCATGTCCTTGTATGGGTGCTTGATGGACCAAAGGATGGACCACTTGAAAAAATTTTGGGTTAAATCTCTATCAAGTGGGGGAGACTTGTATTTATGATGATCAATATGTGGTCAGTGAGAAGGGACAAGGAGGGAGATGCAACAATTGGTTAGGGAGAACCAATCGAGCATGCTCCATGTACCGAATGCAAAGAGTTCGGTTGGAACCTTTGTCATGAGACAAGACGTCAGTACCACTGGATTCGAGGACGAATCCATCCTAAGTGGGGGAGACTTGTCATGTCACCGATCTTAGATAGGATCGTCCGGATGGACCATGGTGCGAGGAGACGCACCAGTCAGGTCATAAGACCTTGAGACAAGCATATCATGGTCCAATAAGGAAGGTTAAGGGCATCAGGAAGCTGAGACTTAACCAGGATGTGAAAGAAACAAGTGTAAAGGAGCTGGACGAGTGATCCGGGAGCTGGACGAGGTCTGTATCAAGCTCGATCAGCTAGGTGCAGCTGGAAGTTAGCTCACCTAAGTGTGATTAGCTCACAGGAGCTGGAGGACTAGCTCACTCAGCTGGGAGCAGTTGGTATTCAGCTCAACTCAGTTGGAGGAAGTGTTCTGGTCCGGACCAGTGTGGTCGGGTCAGGCGGTTACAGGGTGAGCCGATGGTCCGGGTGCAAGGTGGTTTGTCTTAGGCACGGACCAGGGAGTTGGCAAGCTTCCAGGAGTGTGAGCTAAGGCTCAGTGGACGATTTTGTGGAAAGGAAGAAAATAAAGAAACTGCCAAAGGGCGGTTACGGGCGGTTGAGAAAGGGAGAAACTGCCCTTTTAGATCTAAGGAATTGGTAACTGCCTCCCAGGTGGTTATGGACGGTTGGGGATCGATTTCCCTTCTATTTTCTTTGTCTCTGTCGAAAATATTCATTATAATATGACAGAAAACTCAGACAACTTCCGGAGAGAAAGAGAGAGAGATGTGAAGGCAGCAAAGGGGCAGGTTTGAGGGCAATCAAGTGGGGAGTTGAGAAAGACCCTCTGGTGAGTTTTGATTATTTTTTGCCATGCCCTGGGCTTCCTCTACATCCATAGAAGACACGAAAATAGCCTGGAAAGAAGAGGAATGACCGGATTCCACTTCCAAGGCCAGAGACAGCCTTGAAGGCAGATGTGTGTGGAAAGGCAGTTTCATGGGAAACAAAGGGGGAAATGATGAATGACTTTTGGATGGGTTTTGATCATGGATGATCATTCCCTGGGCTTCCTCTATAGTCTGGGAACACACGCAGATGGTTAAGAGAAAAGGGAGAAGGCCAGACTCCACTCTGAAAGGCATGAACAGCCTTGAAGGTGGATGCAGTGCAGAAACTGTTTTCATGGAAGTTCCATGGAAGGGATGATGGGTACAACCCATGATTGGATCTTATCAATACTGTAAGTATGTGATAAAGGCTTGATGGAGGCGTTCTCTGGAGGAGTATGGCCGGACTTGATAAGGGGGAACACATGATCTAATAAGATCAAGTATAAGGGAAACTCTCCATGGCCTTGGTTGGACTGGTATGTCCAAATCTCATAGTTCCTGAAGGAATTGTGGAGATCTTATTATGGATTCCTTTTAGTGGGGAATTATCATGAATTATCATGGTTTTTAATTAGTTTTATCTAATTGATTTGATGATGGTCAGTTATGGCCGGTTTAGTGGGAATTGGCCGAATTCAAGGTGAAGGAGGCCGGTTCTTATTGATATGATTGTGGATTCTTCTTAGTTGGGAATTATCAGTAATTGTCATGAATTTTATTTAGTGGTTGGAGCAGGTTTGCTTGAGGTCGAAATTGCACCTGAGGGTATATTGGGGTCAGATCCTTGTGTTAGGTTATCTGATCATATGCTTGTGTGCTGAGATATGTTTGTCACTTATGATATTGATAATAAGGAAGGTTATTGATCAACCTTGGTGTTGGTAAGCTATGTGCAAAGCATTGGCTGAGAGCCATGAAGAAGAGTACTGTCATTACTAGATGGTGTAGACCACTAGTATTGTGCTGGGTGTACTTGTACAAGGGAGGCCGTGTGTGATCTGATCTTGGGCAAGGCTGGACTACCTGGTCCTGGGATGATGGATCAAGCTGTCTGCTCTGATGGATCAAAGGATGAACCGGTTGTAAGAGCAAGACTGATCGGGTCCATTGGGACATGGTTCCTTGGCCGGTCTGATAAGTTTAAAGACTCATCAGTTCTGAGTCATGTGGGGTGGTTGGTTGAATGAGTTAGGATCTGATGGGAATTATTAGTCCTTGTGAGGACTTGGTATGATTAGTCCATGAGAGGACTTGGTATTACTAGTCCAAGAGAGGACTTGATATTATATCCTACAAAGTGTAAGGATATTAGATGATGCATGGGCTGAGATGAGCCAGATGCATATAAATTACCATTGAAGACTTCCCAAAGGTTACTTGGTCTGTGGAGATGGTTGGTTGAATGACTAAGTACCCAAGGGAAGAGTTTATGCAGGTATAAGCAAGCTAAGTCAGCTGAGACAAAGAGCTAACAGGCTCCGTGGATGTGGCAAAGGTATGATCTAGCAATGTTGCTTAGATATAGATAGAATGGATTAGGGGAATGGAACCTCAGATTTGTATGACTTGGTCTGGTTCAGGGTCGACCCCTTTGGAGCTAGTGGTAGCTGTGTATACTAAACAAGGCTAGGGTGATTCGACCGGACCAGTGCTAGATTGGTTGTAGACCAATGGATATAGTTGTTATTCCGCTGTGTATGTGTTGAATTAATCTAAGCTAGGAATTGACTACGGTAGTCTTGAGCTTATATCTGAGTTAGCCCTCGCCTATGTGCGATGTTTGGAATAAAGGGCGAAAAAAATTTAGAGGTTCGGTCAGTGTATGGACCGAGCGATGTAAGGCGTCGACCGCGGCCTATTTGGCCGGGATCGGGTCTTACAAGTACTTGTCATGTCACCGATCTTAGATAGGATCGTCCGGATGGACCATGGTGCGAGGAGACGCACCAGTCAGGTCATAAGACCTTGAGACAAGCATATCATGGTCCAATAAGGAAGGTTAAGGGCATCAGGAAGCTGAGACTTAACCAGGATGTGAAAGAAACAAGTGTAAAGGAGCTGGACGAGTGATCCGGGAGCTGGACGAGGTCTGTATCAAGCTCGATCAGCTAGGTGCAGCTGGAAGTTAGCTCACCTAAGTGTGATTAGCTCACAGGAGCTGGAGGACTAGCTCACTCAGCTGGGAGCAGTTGGTATTCAGCTCAACTCAGTTGGAGGAAGTGTTCTGGTCCGGACCAGTGTGGTCGGGTCAGGCGGTTACAGGGTGAGCCGATGGTCCGGGTGCAAGGTGGTTTGTCTTAGGCACGGACCAGGGAGTTGGCAAGCTTCCAGGAGTGTGAGCTAAGGCTCAGTGGACGATTTTGTGGAAAGGAAGAAAATAAAGAAACTGCCAAAGGGCGGTTACGGGCGGTTGAGAAAGGGAGAAACTGCCCTTTTAGATCTAAGGAATTGGTAACTGCCTCCCAGGTGGTTATGGACGGTTGGGGATCGATTTCCCTTCTATTTTCTTTGTCTCTGTCGAAAATATTCATTATAATATGACAGAAAACTCAGACAACTTCCGGAGAGAAAGAGAGAGAGATGTGAAGGCAGCAAAGGGGCAGGTTTGAGGGCAATCAAGTGGGGAGTTGAGAAAGACCCTCTGGTGAGTTTTGATTATTTTTTGCCATGCCCTGGGCTTCCTCTACATCCATAGAAGACACGAAAATAGCCTGGAAAGAAGAGGAATGACCGGATTCCACTTCCAAGGCCAGAGACAGCCTTGAAGGCAGATGTGTGTGGAAAGGCAGTTTCATGGGAAACAAAGGGGGAAATGATGAATGACTTTTGGATGGGTTTTGATCATGGATGATCATTCCCTGGGCTTCCTCTATAGCCTGGGAACACACGCAGATGGTTAAGAGAAAAGGGAGAAGGCCAGACTCCACTCTGAAAGGCATGAACAGCCTTGAAGGTGGATGCAGTGCAGAAACTGTTTTCATGGAAGTTCCATGGAAGGGATGATGGGTACAACCCATGATTGGATCTTATCAATACTGTAAGTATGTGATAAAGGCTTGATGGAGGCGTTCTCTGGAGGAGTATGGCCGGACTTGATAAGGGGGAACACATGATCTAATAAGATCAAGTATAAGGGAAACTCTCCATGGCCTTGGTTGGACTGGTATGTCCAAATCTCATAGTTCCTGAAGGAATTGTGGAGATCTTATTATGGATTCCTTTTAGTGGGGAATTATCATGAATTATCATGGTTTTTAATTAGTTTTATCTAATTGATTTGATGATGGTCAGTTATGGCCGGTTTAGTGGGAATTGGCCGAATTCAAGGTGAAGGAGGCCGGTTCTTATTGATATGATTGTGGATTCTTCTTAGTTGGGAATTATCAGTAATTGTCATGAATTTTATTTAGTGGTTGGAGCAGGTTTGCTTGAGGTCGAAATTGCACCTGAGGGTATATTGGGGTCAGATCCTTGTGTTAGGTTATCTGATCATATGCTTGTGTGCTGAGATATGTTTGTCACTTATGATATTGATAATAAGGAAGGTTATTGATCAACCTTGGTGTTGGTAAGCTATGTGCAAAGCATTGGCTGAGAGCCATGAAGAAGAGTACTGTCATTACTAGATGGTGTAGACCACTAGTATTGTGCTGGGTGTACTTGTACAAGGGAGGCCGTGTGTGATCTGATCTTGGGCAAGGCTGGACTACCTGATCCTGGGATGATGGATCAAGCTGTCTGCTCTGATGGATCAAAGGATGAACCGGTTGTAAGAGCAAGACTGATCGGGTCCATTGGGACATGGTTCCTTGGCCGGTCTGATAAGTTTAAAGACTCATCAGTTCTGAGTCATGTGGGGTGGTTGGTTGAATGAGTTAGGATCTGATGGGAATTATTAGTCCTTGTGAGGACTTGGTATGATTAGTCCATGAGAGGACTTGGTATTACTAGTCCAAGAGAGGACTTGATATTATATCCTACAAAGTGTAAGGATATTAGATGATGCATGGGCTGAGATGAGCCAGATGCATATAAATTACCATTGAAGACTTCCCAAAGGTTACTTGGTCTGTGGAGATGGTTGGTTGAATGACTAAGTACCCAAGGGAAGAGTTTATGCAGGTATAAGCAAGCTAAGTCAGCTGAGACAAAGAGCTAACAGGCTCCGTGGATGTGGCAAAGGTATGATCTAGCAATGTTGCTTAGATATAGATAGAATGGATTAGGGGAATGGAACCTCAGATTTGTATGACTTGGTCTGGTTCAGGGTCGACCCCTTTGGAGCTAGTGGTAGCTGTGTATACTAAACAAGGCTAGGGTGATTCGACCGGACCAGTGCTAGATTGGTTGTAGACCAATGGATATAGTTGTTATTCCGCTGTGTATGTGTTGAATTAATCTAAGCTAGGAATTGACTACGGTAGTCTTGAGCTTATATCTGAGTTAGCCCTCGCCTATGTGCGATGTTTGGAATAAAGGGCGAAAAAAATTTAGAGGTTCGGTCAGTGTATGGACCGAGCGATGTAAGGCGTCGACCGCGGCCTATTTGGCCGGGATCGGGTCTTACAACTTGTAAGACCCGATCCCGGCCAACTAGGCCGCGGTCGACGCCTTACGTCGCTCGGTCCATACACTGACCGAACCTCTAAATTTTTTTTCGCCCTTTATTTAAAACATCGCCCATAGGCGAGGGCTAACTCAGATCTAAGCTCAAGACTACCGTAGTCAATTCTTAGCTTAGATCAAATCAACACAGACACAGCGGAATAACAATTATATCCATTGGTCTACAACCAATCTAGCACTGGTCCGGTCAAATCACCCTAGCCTTGGTTAGTATACACAGCTACCACTAGCTCCAAAGGGTCGATCCTGAACCAGACCAATTCATACAAATCCGAGGTTCCATTCCCCTAAAATACATCACAATATCTGGTCTCCAAGGGCGTGCCATAATTGGCCTCATTCGCACCTCAAGAGACATAAACATAAACCAGAAAATAATCATAAGCATGTTACCTCATCAATGATGATTGTAGATCTTGTGTCATCCTTTATCAGGGACGACCATACTCCTCTTGATCACACTTCCATCAATCCTTATCATATACTTCCAGTAATGATAAGATTCATTCAATGGTCGTGCCCCCCTTTTATACCATGGAACTCCCATGGAACCAGTTTCTGCACTGCATCCACCTTTGAGGCTGTGTTGGCCTTTGGGAGTAGAGTCCGGCCTTCTCCCTTCTCCTCTGACCATTTGCGTGTGTTCCCAGGACACAGAGGAAGCCTTTGATGTGTTCATCCATGATCAAACACCACCCAAAGGTCGTGCATCACTTCCCCCTTCAGTGTCCAAGAAACTGCCTTTCTACACACATCTGCCTTCAAGGCTGTCTCAGCCCTTAGAAGTTAGATCCGGCCTCCTATCTTCTCTCCAGGCTATTTGCATGTCTTCTATGGATGTAGAGGAAGCCCAGGGCATGGCAAACAATAATCAAAACTCACCAGAGGGTCTTTCTCAACTCCCCTCTTGATTGCCCTCAAACCTGCCCCTTTGCTGCCTTCACATCTCTCTCTCTTTTTCTCTGGAAGTTGTCTGAGTTTTCTGTCTTATTCCCTCAATATTTTCGACAGAGACAAGGAAAAATAGAAGGAAAATTGATCCCCAACCGTCCATAACCGCCTGGGAGGCAGTTACCAAGTCCTTAGATCCAAAAGGGCAGTTTCTCCCTTTTTCAACCGCCTGTAACCGCCCTTTGGCAGTTTCTTTCTTTTCTTCCTTTCCACAAAATCGTCCACTGAGCCTTAGCTCACACTCCTGGAAGCTTGCCAACTCCCTGGTCCATGCCTAAGACAAACCACCTTGCACCCGGACCATCGGCTCACCCCGTAACCGCCTGACCCGACCACACTGGTCCGGACCAGAACACTTCCTCCAACTGAGTTGAGCTGAATACCAACTGCTCCCAGCTGAGTGAGCTAGTCCTCCAGCTCCTGTGAGCTGATCACACTTAGGTGAGCTATCTTCCAGCTGCACCTAGCTGATCGAGCTTGATCCAGACCTCGTCCAGCTCCCGGATCACTCGTCCAGCTCCTTTACACTTGTTTCTTTCACATCCTAGTTAAGTCTCAGCTTCCTGATGCCCTTAACCTTCCTTATTGGACCATGATACGCTTGTCTCAAGGTCTTACGACCTGACTGGTGCGTCTCCTCGCACCATGGTCCGTCCGGACGATCCTATCTAGGATCGGGGACACGACAAGTCTCCCCCACTTAGGATGGATTCGTCCTCGAATCCAGTGGTGCTGACGTCTTGTCTCATGACAAAGGTTCCAACCGAACTCTTTGCATTTGGAACTAAATTTTTTTCGCCCTTTATTCAAAACATCGCCCATAGGCGAGGGCTAACACAGATCTAAGCTCAAGACTACCGTAGTCAATTCTTAGCTTAGATCAATTCAACACAGACGCAGCGGAATAACAATTATATCCATTGGTCTACAACCAATCTAACACTGGTCCGGTCAAATCACCCTAGCCTTGGTTAGTATACACAGCTACCACTAGCTCCAAAGGGTCGATCCTGAACCAGACCAATTCATACAAATCCGAGGTTCCATTCCCCTAATCCATTCTATCTAGATCTAAGCAACATTGCTAGATCATACCTTTGCCACATCCACGGAGCTTGTTAGCTCTTTGTCTCAGCTGACTTAGCTTGCTTATACCTGCATAAACTCTTCCTTGGGTACTTAGTCATTCAGCCAACCATCCCCACAGACTAGTTGGTTTCTGATCAATAATCCAAAAGGGCAGTTTCTGTCTCATAGTCAATTCTTAGCTTAGATCAATTCAACACAGACGCAGCGGAATAACAATTATATTCATTGGTCTACAACCAATCTAGCACTGGTCCGGTCAAATCACCCTAGCCTTGGTTAGTATACACAGGTACCACTAGCTCCAAAGGGTCGATCCTGAACCAGACCAATTCATACAAATCCGAGGTTCCATTCCCCTAATCCATTCTATCTAGATCTAAGCAACATTGCTAGATCATACCTTTGCCACATCCACGGAGCTTGTTAGCTTTTTGTCTCAGCTGACTTAGCTTGCTTATACCTGCATAAACTCTTCCCTTGGGTACTTAGTCATTCAGCCAACCATCCCCACAGACTAAGTACCTTCGGGAAGTCTTCAGCTGCAAAAACGACCTCAAGCAAACATGCTCCAAAAATTAATTAAAATTCATGACAAATACTGATAATTCCCCACTAAGAGGAATCCACAATCATATTGATCAGAACCGGCCTAATTCACATAGAATTTGGCCAAGTCCCACTAAACCGGCCATAACTGACCACCATCAAACCGGCCAGATAAATCCAATCAAATCACATGATAAATCATGATAAATCCTCACTAAGAGGAATCCATGGTCGGATCCCATCAATTCCATCCAGAACTATGAGATCCAGACCTAGCTGCCCAACCAAGGCCATGGAGAGTTCCACTGAACCGGCCAAGGCCTGGTTTAGTACCACCATGTCTCAGGCGTGTGCTTCCCTGTAACCAAGTCCTTTGATGGACTAACAAGGCCCATCAGATCCTAAGTCAATCAACCAACCACCCCACATGACTCAGAACTGATGAGTCTTCACACTTCCTAACCGGCCATGGAACCATGTCCCAATGAACCCGATCAGTCTAGCTCATACAACCGGTGCATCCTTTGATCACTTAGCTCAGACACCTTGATCCATCAACCAAGGATAAGGTCGTCCATCCTTGCCCATGATCAGATCACACACGGCCTTCCTTGTATAAACACACCCAGCACAATACTTGTGGTCTACACCACCTAGTATTGGCTATACTCTTCCTCATGGCTCTTAGCCAATCATTCACACCTAGCTTACCAACACCAAGGCTGATAACTAGCATGTCTTAATTTCACTATATCATAGTGACACGTCCTGGATTCATAGAGAATGCAAGACCACAGATCCGGTTCACCCATGATCCACCATGAATCACTAACCGATGTGTGGCTTCTAACCATCATCCCACATGGATGAATTAGATCAACTAAGATCCACCCCTTTCCTCACAGTCCTGTATCCCTACAATACATCACAATATCTGGTCTCCAAGGGCGTGCCATACTTGGCCTCATTCGCACCTCAAGAGACATAAACATAAACCAGAAAGTAATCATAAGCATGTTACCTCATCAATGATGATTGTAGATCTTGTGTCATCCTTTATGAGGGACGACCATACTCCTCTTGATCACACTTCCATCAATCCTTATCATATACTTCCAGTAATGATAAGATTCATTCAATGGTCGTGCCCCCCTTTTATACCATGGAACTCCCATGGAACCAGTTTCTGCACTGCATCCACCTTTGAGGCTGTGTTGGCCTTTGGGAGTAGAGTCCGGCCTTCTCCCTTCTCCTCTGACCATTTGCGTGTGTTCCCAGGACACAGAGGAAGCCTTTGATGTGTTCATCCATGATCAAACACCACCCAAAGGTCGTGCATCACTTCCCCCTTCAGTGTCCAAGAAACTGCCTTTCTACACACATCTGCCTTCAAGGCTGTCTCAGCCCTTAGAAGTTAGATCCGGCCTCCTATCTACTCTCCAGGCTATTTGCGTGTCTTCTATGGATGTAGAGGAAGCCCAGGGCATGGCAAACAATAATCAAAACTAACCAGAGGGTCTTTCTCAACTCCCCTCTTGATTGCCCTCAAACCTGCCCCTTTGCTGCCTTCACATCTCTCTCTCTATGCCTGTAGATCTGATTGTGATCTTGGACAGGCCGATGCCTGTAGATCTGATTGTGATCTTGGACAGGCCGATCCTTGTAGATCTGATTGTGATCTTGGACAGGACGATGCCTGCAGATCTGATTGTGATCTTGGACAGGCTTTTGCCTGTAGATCTGATTGTGATCTTGGACAGGCCGATGCCTGCAGATCTGATTGTGATCTTGGACAGGCTTTTGCCTGTAGATCTGATTGTGATCTTGGACAGGCCGATGCCTGTAGATCTGATTGTGATCTTGGACAGGCCGATGCCTGTAGATCTGATTGATGATCTTGGACAGGCCGATGCCTGTAGATCTGACTGTGATCTTGGACAGGCCGATGCCTGTAGATCTGACTGTGATCTTGGACAGGCCGATGCCTGTAGATCTGATTGTGATCCTGGACAGGCCGATGCCTGTAGATCTGATTGTGATCTTGGACAGGCCGATCCTTGTAGATCTGATTGTGATCTTGGACAGGACGATGCCTGCAGATCTGATTGTGATCTTGGACAGGCTTTTGCCTGTAGATCTGATTGTGATCTTGGACAGGCCGATGCCTGTAGATCTGATTGTGATCTTGGACAGGCCGATGCCTGTAGATCTGATTATTGTCCTCCTAAAGAATCATGAGATGATCTTAGGCATGGACTGATTTGGAAAGAATCGGGCAACTCTTGATTGTCACTGTTGAATGGTGCAGCTTGAGAATGAGTTTGGACCCCCGATCAGGTACCAAGGTATTAAGCCGACCTCTTGTTGTTTAGTGGTTTCAGAAATTCCGGTGGAAAGGATGCTTGGAAATGGTTGTGAGGCCTTATTGGCTACCATTTACACTAATGAGGTCGTAGGGGGTGGTGGCCCGGATGGGATACCGTTGGTTCATGAGTTCAAGGATGTGTTTCGGGGGCTGCAGGGTGTGCCCCCTGGCAGGGCTGACCCGTTCATGATCGAACAAAAACCTGGAACGGCCCCAATGTCCAAAAGTCCGTATCGTATGGCACCAGCTGAAATGGCTGAGTAAAGTAGCAACTTGAGGAGTTCCTTGATAAGGGTTTCATACGCCATAGTGTATTGCTCTGGGAAGCACCAGCTCTTTTTGTGAAACAGAAAGATGGTAGCTTCAGGCTGTGTATTGATTGATATGGTTGAGTCCTGGAGTGGACCAGAACCGTATTATGATCAAGTCCGGTAAGGGACGAGGATCAGGACACGGCCTACTCGGAGATGGACCTATGGTCGGAATGCACGGTCGAGTCTCTAAGTGGACCAGGACCGGAATATGATCACTTCCTAAATGGACCAGGATCGAAATATAACAAAGTCCAGTGATGGACAGAAGTTAAGTTGAGGCGGTTTAGTCTTGTAGAGACTAAGATCGCAATATGGCCAAGCTGGGAAAGGCTGTGGCTGGTTAAGGAATGATCCAGTAATTTGTGGCTGGAATCATAAACCTTGGTGTCTGGGAAGGACTTACGTAAACTGAACAATCTGTTAGGACTCGTGGTAGAACGAGAAGCCTAAAGATTGGAACAAGTTCTTAAGACTTGACTGGTACAGCGAGTGGCTTGGAGATTGGATAGATCTACTAAGGCCCGGTTACGCAGTATGTTCTTAAGAACTGAATATGATCTAGTTGTGGACTAGATTCAGAGAGTAATAGACTTGGTGTTTACTAGAACCGCAACCTGGAGAGTTGGGCCTGTAACACAAGTCATGTCCTTGTATGGGTGCTTGATGGACCAAAGGATGGACCACTTGATAAGATTTTGGATTAAATCTCTATCAAGTGGGGGAGACTTGTATTTATGATGATCAAAATGTGGTCAGTGAGAAGGAACAAGGAGGGAGATGCAACAAATTGGTTAGGGAGAACCAATCGAGCATGCTCCATGTTCTAAATGCAAAGAGTTCGGTTGGAACCTTTGTCATGAGACAAGACGTCAGCACCACTGGATTCGAGGACGAATCCATCCTAAGTGGGGGAGACTTGTCATGTCCCCGATCCTAGATAGGATCGTCCGGACGGACCATGGTGCGAGGAGACGCACCAGTCAGGTCGTAAGACCTTGAGACAAGCGTATCATGGTCCAATAAGGAAGGTTAAGGGCATCAGGAAGCTGAGACTTAACTAGGATGTGAAAGAAACAAGTGTAAAGGAGCTGGACGAGTGATCCGGGAGCTGGACGAGGTCTGGATCAAGCTCGATCAGCTAGGTGCAGCTGGAAGATAGCTCACCTAAGTGTGATCAGCTCACAGGAGCTGGAGGACTAGCTCACTCAGCTGGGAGCAGTTGGTATTCAGCTCAACTCAGTTGGAGGAAGTGTTCTGGTCCGGACCAGTGTGGTCGGGTCAGGCGGTTACGGGGTGAGCCGATGGTCCGGGTGCAAGGTGGTTTGTCTTAGGCATGGACCAGGGAGTTGGCAAGCTTCCAGGAGTGTGAGCTAAGGCTCAGTGGACGATTTTGTGGAAAGGAAGAAAAGAAAGAAACTGCCAAAGGGCGGTTACGGGCGGTTGACAAAGGGAGAAACTGCCCTTTTGGATCTAAGGACTTGGTAACTGCCTCCCAGGCGGTTATGGACGGTTGGGGATCGATTTTCCTTCTATTTTTCCTTGTCTCTGTCGAAAATATTGAGGGAATAAGACAGAAAACTCAGACAACTTCCAGAGAAAAAGAGAGAGAGATGTGAAGGCAGCAAAGGGGCAGGTTTGAGGGCAATCAAGAGGGGAGTTGAGAAAGACCCTCTGGTTAGTTTTGATTATTGTTTGCCATGCCCTGGGCTTCCTCTACATCCATAGAAGACACGCAAATAGCCTGGAGAGTAGATAGGAGGCCGGATCTAACTTCTAAGGGCTGAGACAGCCTTGAAGGCAGATGTGTGTAGAAAGGCAGTTTCTTGGACACTGAAGGGGGAAGTGATGCACGACCTTTGGGTGGTGTTTGATCATGGATGAACACATCAAAGGCTTCCTCTGTGTCCTGGGAACACACGCAAATGGTCAGAGGAGAAGGGAGAAGGCCGGACTCTACTCCCAAAGGCCAACACAGCCTCAAAGGTGGATGCAGTGCAGAAACTGGTTCCATGGGAGTTCCATGGTATAAAAGGGGGGCACGACCATTGAATGAATCTTATCACTACTGGAAGTATATGATAAGGATTGATGGAAGTGTGATCAAGAGGAGTATGGTCGTCCCTCATAAAGGATGACACAAGATCTACAATCATCATTGATGAGGTAACATGCTTATGATTACTTTCTGGTTTATGTTTATGTCTCTTGAGGTGCGAATGAGGCCAAGTATGGCACGCCCTTGGAGACCAGATATTGTGATGTATTGTAGGGATACAGGACTGTGAGGAAAGGGGTGGATCTTAGTTGATCTAATTCATCCATGTGGGATGATGGTTAGAAGCCACACATCGGTTAGTGATTCATGGTGGATCATGGGTGAACCGGATCTGTGGTCTTGCATTCTCTATGAATCCAGGACGTGTCACTATGATATAGTGAAATTAAGACATGCTAGTTATCAGCCTTGGTGTTGGTAAGATAGGTGTGAATGATTGGCTAAGACCCATGAGGAAGAGTATAGCCAATACTAGGTGGTGTAGACCACAAGTATTGTGCTGGGTGTGTTTATACAAGGAAGGCCGTGTGTGATCTGATCATGGGCAAGGATGGACGACCTTATCCTTGGTTGATGGATCAAGGTGTCTGAGCTAAGTGATCAAAGGATGCACCGGTTGTATGAGCTAGACTGATCGGGTTCATTGGGACATGGTTCCATGGCCGGTTAGGAAGTGTGAAGACTCATCAGTTCTGAGTCATGTGGGGTGGTTGGTTGATTGACTTAGGATCTGATGGGCCTTGTTAGTCCATCAAAGGACTTGGTTACAGGGAAGCACACGCCTGAGACATGGTGGTACTAAACCAGGCCTTGGCCGGTTCAGTGGAACTCTCCATGGCCTTGGTTGGGCAGCTAGGTCTGGATCTCATAGTTCTGGATGGAATTGATGGGATCCGACCATGGATTCCTCTTAGTGAGGATTTATCATGATTTATCATGTGATTTGATTGGATTTATCTGGCCGGTTTGATGGTGGTCAGTTATGGCCGGTTTAGTGGGACTTGGCCAAATTCTATGTGAATTAGGCCGGTTCTGATCAATATGATTGTGGATTCCTCTTAGTGGGGAATTATCAGTATTTGTCATGAATTTTAATTAATTTTTGGAGCATGTTTGCTTGAGGTCGTTTTTGCAGCTGAAGACTTCCCGAAGGTACTTAGTCTGTGGGGATGGTTGGCTGAATGACTAAGTACCCAAGGGAAGAGTTTATGCAGGTATAAGCAAGCTAAGTCAGCTGAGACAAAAAGCTAACAAGCTCCGTGGATGTGGCAAAGGTATGATCTAGCAATGTTGCTTAGATCTAGATAGAATGGATTAGGGGAATGGAACCTCGGATTTGTATGAATTGGTCTGGTTCAGGATCGACCCTTTGGAGCTAGTGGTACCTGTGTATACTAACCAAGGCTAGGGTGATTTGACCGGACCAGTGCTAGATTGGTTGTAGACCAATGAATATAATTGTTATTCCGCTGCGTCTGTGTTGAATTGATCTAAGCTAAGAATTGACTACGGTAGTCTTGAGCTTAGATCTGAGTTAGCCCTCGCCTATGGGCGATGTTTTGAATAAAGGGCGAAAAAAATTTAGAGGTTCGGTCAGTGTATGGACCGAGCGACGTAAGGCGTCGACCGCGGCCTAGTTGGCCGGGATCGGGTCTTACAAGTTGGTATCAGAGCCAGGTTTGGATCAAATTCTGGTTCTGGTCCACTTAGGGACTCGACCGTGCATTCCGACCATAGGTCCATCTCCGAGTAGGTCGTGTCTTGATCCTCATCCCTTACCGGACTTGATCATAATACGGTTCTGGTCCACTCCAGGACTCAACCATATCAATCAATACACAGCCTGAAGCTACCATCTTTCTGTTTCACAAAAAGAACTGGTGCTTCCCAAGGAAATACACTATGGTGTATGAAACCCTTATCAAGCAACTCCTCAAGTTGCTACTTTACTCAGCCATTTCGGCTGGTGCCATACGATACGGACTTTTGGACATTGGGGCCGTTCCAGGTTTTTGGTTCGATCATGAACGGGTCAGCCCTGCCAGGGGGCACACCCTACAGCGCCCGAAACACATCCTTGAACTCATGAACCAACGGTATCCCATCCGGGCCACAACCCCCTACGACCTCATTAGTGTAAATGGTAGCAAATAATGCCTCACAACCATTTCCAAGCATCCTTTCCACCGGAATTGCTGAAACCACTAAACAACAAGAGGTCGGCTTAATACCTTGGAACCTGATCGGGGGTCCAAACTCATTCTCAAGCTGCACCATTCCACGGTGACAATCAAGAGTTGCCCGATTCTTTCTAAATCAGTCCATGCCTAAGATCATCTCATGATTCTTTAGGGGGACAATAATCAGATCTACAGGCATCGGCCTGTCCAAGATCACAGTCAGATCTACAGGCATCGGCCTGTCCAAGATCACAATCAGATCTACAGGCATCGGCCTGTCCAAGATCACAATCAGATCTACAGGCATCGGCCTGTCCAAGATCACAATCAGATCTACAGGCATCGCCTTTCCAAGATCACAATCAGATCTACAGGCATCGGCCTGTCCAAGATCACAATAAGATCTACAGGCATCGGCCTGTCCAAGATCACAATCAGATCTACAGGCATCGGCCTGTCCAAGATCACAATCAGATCTACAGGCATCGGCCTGTCCAGGATCACAATCAGATCTACAGGCATCGGCCTGTCCAAGATCACAATCAGATCTACAGGCATCGGCCTGTCCAAGATCAAAATCAGATCTACAGGCATCGGCCTGTCCAAGATCAAAATCAGATCTACAGGCATCGGCCTGTCCAAGATCATCACTGGAATGTCCTTAACCAGACCTAGTGAGTTCATAATCTGCCGTCCGGCCACACTCACTTTGTCAGAACCATTCCAGGTTCCAACCCGGAACATACCCTTTTCGATCATATCTGGACTCACAAAACCATGTGTAGCTCCAGCATCAAAAAGTGCGTGTGTTTCGACACCACCGATCATTAAGTACTTATATGAGTAAGATCTCGGTTTGATCCCACATTTGGAAAACGTCCCATACCATTCTCCAAAGCATCACACTTCTGTGAACGTCCCATCCCATTCACAAAAGTGTTTATAGTATACCTCAATCCTCATCATACTAAGATACTTAACATCGTGTTTCTAATTCCTCTTGGAATTGATCAATTCCATTCATTCAATCTTAAGGAATCCTACCTTGGTTTACACTGAGTCCCAGCTGATCCATCTGATCACAAGCCCACTCATGTACTAGCCAGGTAGCGTCTCCCTTAGACCAACATGAAACACCGCATATGCTCACATGTTTTGAACGGCCACCAAGGAAAAACACTAACCCCCAAGAGAGTGTTGCACGTTTCTTTCAACCTAACCCACTCTCTGGTCCATGTTACTTCCCTGGTCCAGGTCGTCCATACAAAGATCTTGCATTGCGTCCATCATCTAATCCGTCTATTACTTCCAAATAACTAGATAACTAACCTTTCTGTTTCCAGGGTCTTGCCCTTGGAGAGTGCATCTTGGCTAAGCCAGCTCATCTTGGAACTTCCCCGTTCACAAGCATGAAACCCAAGCTAACCTCAACTCTCACTTGGCTCACCACAGCTAAGGTTCCAAGTCATCTCAGTTTTCAGAAATAATTTCGGTTTGGAACTCAACATCTTTGAACACTGTCCTTAACAGGATCAAGCATGCTCTGATACCAACTTGTAAAACCCGATCCTGGATTCCTCAATCCAACCAGACCGGAGCCTTACCAAACAATGCAACCAGATCAATCCAACTTAACCAAGTTCAAGTGTGAAATATTTCTAAGTCTTTTTCAGAGTTTTGAGGTTCAAACAAGCACACTTAAACAATGAGAATCAAACTAAGGGCAAATAGATATTTCATAGATAATAATCAAAGTTCACACATCATTCATCATCCTAATAGATAGAATACACACTAGAATCTCATAAGTTCACAAGTTGCACAATAGGCTACAATAATCACACAGTTTTCAGAATCAACCCAATCACCACACATCTTCCCATGGCCGAGGTCCTCATGGTGCTTTTCCCTTACCACGGTCCATTGCTGGTCCTGGATACAACATAGACAACACACAAAAGCACAGGATTAGATTACTAAACAAGAATCAATCACATTGCATGGTCGGATCACATCTAAACATGCATAATCAACAAAAAATGCCAATCTGACCCCTTTAAAAAGTGGTCCAAAAACTAATTAAAATTCATGACAATTCATGATAAATCCCAACTAGAAGGAATCCACAATCAGATTGCCAAGAACCGTCCTGGATCATATAGATCTTGACCAAATTCAACCAAACCGGCCTAAACCGGACATCATCAAATCAACTCATAAAATTAAATAAAATTCATGTAAACTCATGATAAATCATGACTAAGAGTTCCCCATAAACAGAATCCACAGAACCGGCCTGGATCATATTGATCTCGACCATGAACAGCCCACACAAGAACAAGGGACTTCCATGGGGTTATGATCAGACCAAGGCCCTTAGATCAATGAAACCTTTCCTGTAACATCATAAAACAATCCACAACACATCATAGATGAGAGAACTCAGAGAAGAATTTTCTCACAGCTGGTGCTCTGCATCCACCTTTGAGGCAGTTTCTTTCTTTTCTTCCTTTCCACAAAATCGTCCACTGAGCCTTAGCTCACACTCCTGGAAGCTTGCCAACTCCCTGTTCCATGCCTAAGACAAACCACCTTGCACCCGGACCATCGGCTCACCCCGTAACCGCCTGACCCGACCACACTGGTCCGGACCAGAACACTTCCTCCAACTGAGTTGAGCTGAATACCAACTGCTCCCAGCTGAGTGAGCTAGTCCTCCAGCTCCTGTGAGCTGATCACACTTAGGTGAGCTATCTTCCAGCTGCACCTAGCTGATCGAGCTTGATCCAGACCTCGTCCAGCTCCCGGATCACTCGTCCAACTCCTTTACACTTGTTTCTTTCACATCCTAGTTAAGTCTCAGCTTCCTGATGCCCTTAACCTTCCTTATTGGACCATGATACGCTTGTCTCAAGGTCTTACGACCTGACTGGTGCGTCTCCTCGCACCATGGTCCGTCCGGACGATCCTATCTAGGCTTGTAAGACCCGATCCCGGCCAACTAGGCCTCCTTTGGCTTCCTTTGGGAAGTCTTCAGCTGCAAAAACGACCTCAAGCAAACATGCTCCAAAAATTAATTAAAATTCATGACAAATACTGATAATTCCCCACTAAGAGGAATCCACAATCAGATTGATCAGAACCGGCCTAATTCACATAGAATTTGGCCAAATCCCACTAAACCGGCCATAACTGACCACCATCAAACCGGCCTGATAAATCCAATCAAATCACATGATAAATCATGATAAATCCTCACTAAGAGGAATCCATGGTCGGATCCCATCAATTCCATCCAGAACTATGAGATCCGGACCTAGCTGCCCAACCAAGGCCATGGAGAGTTCCACTGAACCGGCCAAGGCCTGGTTTAGTACCACCATGTCTCAGGCGTGTGCTCCCCTGTAACCAAGTCCTTTCATGGACTAAAAGGGCCCATCAGGTCCTAAGTCAATCAACCAACCACCCCACATGACTCAGAACTGATGAGTCTTCACACTTCCTAACCGGCCATGGAATCATGTCCCAATGAACCCGATCAGTCTAGCTCATACAACCGGTGCATCCTTTGATCACTTAGCTCAGACACCTTGATCCATCAAACAAGGATAAGGTCGTCCATCCTTGCCCATGATCAGATCACACACGGCCTTCCTTGTATAAACACACCCAGCACAATACTTGTGGTCTACACCACCTAGTATTGGCTATACTCTTCCTCATGGCTCTTAGCCAATCATTCACACCTAGCTTACCAACACCAAGGATGATAACTAACATGCCTTAATGTCACTATATCATAGTGAAACGTCCTGGATTCATAGAGAATGCAAGACCACAGATCCGGTTCACCCATGATCCACCATGAATCACTAACCGATGTGTGGCTTCTAACCATCATCCCACATGGATGAATTAGATCAACTAAGATCCACCCCTTTCCTCACAGTCCTGTATCCCTACAATACATTACAATATCTGGTCTCCAAGGGCGTGCCATACTTGGCCTCATTCGCACCTCAAGAGACATAAACATAAACCAGAAAGTAATCATAAGCATGTTACCTCATCAATGATGATTGTAGATCTTGTGTCATCCTTTATGAGGGACGACCATATTCCTCTTGATCACACTTCCATCAATCCTTATCATATACTTCCAGTAATGATAAGATCCATTCAATGGTCGTGCCTCCCTTTCATACCATGGAACTCCCATGGAACCAGTTTCTGCACTGCATCCACCTTTCAGGCTGTGTTGGCCTTTGGGAGTGGAGTCCGGCCTTCTCCCTTCTCCTCTGACCATTTGCGTGTGTTCCCAGGACACAGAGGAAGCCTTAGATTTGTTCATCCATGATCAAACACCACCCAAAGGTCGTGCATCACTTCCCCCTTCAGTGTCCAAGAAACTGCCTTTCTACACACATCTGCCTTCAAGACTGTCTCAGCCCTTAGAAGTTAGATCCGGCCTCCTATCTTCTCTCCAGGCTATTTGCGTGTCTTCTATGGATGTAGAGGAAGCCCAGGGCATGGCAAACAATAATCAAAATTCACCAGAGGGTCTTTCTCAATTCCCCTCTTGATTTCCCTCAAACCTGCCCCTTTGCTGCCTTCACATCTCTCTCTCTTTTTTCTCTGGAAGTTGTCTGAGTTTTCTGTCTTCTTATATGAATATTTTCGACAGAGACAAAGAAAATAGAAGGGAAATCGATCCCCAACAGTCCATAACCGCCTGGGAGGCAGTTACCAAGTCCTTAGATCCAAAAGGGCAGTTTCTCCCTTTCTCAACCGCCCGTAACCGCCCTTTGGCAGTTTCTTTCTTTTCTTCCTTTCCACAAAATCGTCCACTGAGCCTTAGCTCACACTCCTGGAAGCTTGCCAACTCCCTGGTCCATGCCTAAGACAAACCACCTTGCACCCGGACCATCGGCTCACCCCGTAATCGCCTGACCCGACCACACTGGTCCGGACCAGAACACTTCCTCCAACTGAGTTGAGCTGAATACCAACTGCTCCCAGCTGAGTGAGCTAGTCCTCCAGCTCCTGTGAGCTGATCACACTTAGGTGAGCTATCTTCCAGCTGCACCTAGCTGATCGAGCTTGATCTAGACCTCGTCCAGCTCCCGGATCACTCGTCCAGCTCCTTTACACTTGTTTCTTTCACATCCTGGTTAAGTCTCAGCTTCTTGATGCCCTTAACCTTCTTTATTGGACCATGATACGCTTGTCTCAAGGTCTTACGACCTGACTGGTGCGTCTCCTCGCACCATGGTCCGTCCGGACGATCCTATCTAGGATCGGGGACATGACAGCACCCGTCACGCGGGCCGGTCTGGCGCCGGCGGCACGCGGGACGCGGGTCGGCCTGGCGCCGGCGGCACCCGTCACGCGGGCCGGTCTGGCGCCGGCAGCACGCGGGACGCGGGTCGGCCTGGCACCGGCGGCACCTCGGCATGGCGCCGGCGGCATCCGTCACGCGGGGCGGCCTGGCGTCGGTCCACGGCCCTCGTCCTGGTCTCGGTCCTATCATGCCCGGTCCGATCCCATCTTAGCTTGTTCGGATCAATCTACGCAAGTTTGGTACGATCACGGTTATTCTAGAACACCAATATCTCGACTATACAAGGAATTGGGGGTTCCTTCGGAAACACCGAAACCTTCAAAGACCGTTCTTTCGAAAAACCGTAAAAACGCCTAATCGGCCCAACGTGGCCATAACGGCCCGCTTACGATTTTACGAAAAAGAAGGATAACTATGACGGTTTATCTTTATCCTCACATAAGAGATAAATGTCAAGTTTCCTGAAGATAAATGTCAAGTTTCCAGAAGATAAATGTCAAGTTTTCCGAAGATAAATGTCAACTTTCCCTATAAACACGAAGATGGACGAAAATGGAAAAAGCCCGATTCAGCCCGCGAGAAGATAGACCGTCTTAAGAAGAGTATATAAGGAGAGCTTTGAGCAAGAAGCAAACCAGATCAAAAAAACTTCCAGAGCACTTAGCACTTAGAGCGTTTTAGCTTTCTTTTTCTGTTTTCATTAGCGAGCTGCGACTCAACTAGGTTAGATCTAGGCGGCCGGACTAGCGGACCTTTCGACAGCTCTTGTAGCTTACTTCTTACCTGTTGTTCACGCTCAAAACGCGAATTCAGAAATAAGATCTTTTTCCGCTCTACTTTACGATTTTTTATTTCTCGACTTAAAACTGATTGTTTCGTGTGCGGCCCAGCAGATATCCGGGACCTTCAAGGATGATCGGGTTAACTCGGTTTTCCTCCACAAATTTTTATCGGAAATTGACGGTGCGAATTTCGGTTCCCACATCGATACCAGCTCCATCCACGACAAAATGATCCAACGCCTTGATTCAATGTAAGCGGAGCTCAGTGATCTTTCAGAACATGCCTACAAGAAATTAGGATGGCACGAGTTCAGCATTGAAGGTCATGAAGAAATGATTCAAAGGATCACTGATGAGTTGATTGAGATAAAGAAGAAACGAACTAGAGAATATGAAGCCACAAGAAGCCTATTTGACGCATGGTTCGGCGAGAAGAAAGATACAGAGGATACTTGTTTCTCAACAAGTACATGGACTTCATCTCAGTAGCTCATTCCATCCAAAGTCAAGCTAGATGACTATAATCAAAGCGCTGAGTGGGAGGCAACCCACTGTTAGGTAGTTTTTCATTTTATTTTATCTTTAGGATTTTATTTTTCGTATTTGTTTTTTTTTGCAGTTACGACTAGACGATTGCCACTGAAATCGACCGACATGACACAGTCGATATCGATCGACATGAACCACACAGAAGCGATCGACGACGGCGACTCAACATCGATCGATACGCATCACGGTCAGGTATATCGTTCTAACTTTTTGATATCAGTGTACTTTATTATTGCCTATGCCTTCGCTGGACTGGTTATACACTGGGGACAGTGTATGATTTAAGTCTGGGGGGATGATTACTGATGCTGTTTACCTTTTGATTTCATCTAAAAATGCTTTCAAAATGATTTTAATTGAGTCAAGAAAAGGATAATGATAATTTAAATTTTCACTTTTTATCTAACCAATCTTTTAGGCACCATTCTTAGATTTGTTGATGCAGAATGTACTATAGATTCTAAAGTTGATCACCTATCAGCTATGACTGATATCTTGCATATTTACATGTTTTTAGCTATCATATCTTGTGCATTTTTACTCATTTAGATTAGGCATTAGGCATCTTTAGGCACATTTTGCATTCATAAGTCCCTATTAGGTGTTGGAGCACACTTTGGAGATATTGAAGATGTTTGGGAGTTTTGTGATGAAAAAGAGGGGTTTAAAGATGAACATGGACAT
Source organism: Brassica juncea (assembly GCA_018703725.1). Lineage (NCBI taxonomy): Eukaryota > Viridiplantae > Streptophyta > Magnoliopsida > Brassicales > Brassicaceae > Brassica > Brassica juncea. The sequence goes on from CM031936.1 coordinate 24,317,416, forward strand.
AGGCCTTAGAAATATCTTCTGATGCTAAGATTTGGTGGAGACATGGAAGTTTGAGTTAGCTTTCCAATGGAAGTGGTTTCAAGACATTTGGAGTCATATTGGAGGAGTTATGATCAAAACACTGAGGGCATATCAGTTCCACCCGGGTGAGCATACCCGAGGCCGACCATCCAACCATGCCTGGACGAGCTCACGACGCGGCCAGTACTACCCGAGGACAAGCACCCGCACGTTCTGATTGTGCTGGAAGCCTAGCACGTACCCGACCCTGCACACGCGGCCTGAAGGACCCGCACGGCCTGCTGGCTGCTGGACACGGACAGCACGCCGCTCAGAACACCCGGCCACTACTACCCGCGCATGGAGACACCCGGACAGCACCTACCCGACTGCTTCTACCCGCACGGCCGCAAGCTCAGGACGTTGGAACACACCCGGCTAGAACACACCGGCCATGGACCACACTGCCTGATCCGGGTGGTTCACTTTCTTCCTTTTCTTGGCTTCTGATTGGTCGAAAATCATGTGGCACCAAGGACCTTTTGGACTTTTCTTTTATATTTTCAAGGGCTTTCAAGCCACCTATAAATACTCTTGTAATCTCATTAAGAGATCTAACTTCTTTTCTCTCAAAAACATTATAAGATCTTGAAGAAAGTTTGGATCTTTGATCCTTTTTATCTCATTTCTTTTGTGTTTAATAGATTATCTTCTTCTCTAATCATGTTTAGCCTTGAATCATCATTGATTTTGAGGTTTTCCATGGCTATTAGTGAGTAGATCTATCTAGGGTTCATGGGCTTGGGAGACTAAGGGTGATTAAGTGTAGATCCAAGATGCTTAGTGTTAGATCTATCATTTACTTGCATTGATTTGGTGTTCTTCATGCTATATTTGGGTTGACCTCTCAAGCATAGAGCCATAGGCATTTCATGTCCGAAAGGTGTTCTATGAAATGCCTGAACCAACTCATCTATGCTTTTAGCTTGCTTTGCCTAAGAGATTAGTTGTCAAAGAAGCTAGGATTGCTATTAGACTCATTCTTTATGCTTGCTTTGATCATTACAGCCAAAGAGATTTGGTGTACTTGGGTGATCATTGCAAAGGAGCATCCATCTAGAGATAGAGCTTGCTTAGTTTTGTTGTCTAGGCATAAGGATTTAGATTGATTAAAAAGTTGGCATCTTGGATTGAACCTTGATCACCCAAAGTCAATTCCCTTGTCCCAAGAACCCTCTTGCCTCATTGAGAAAGAAAGTTCAATCTTTTATTGCATTTTTAATATTGTCTTAGTTTCATAATCATCCTCTCATCTTGATTGCACTTAGATTAAGCATGAACTTGCATTTCCTTTGCATTAGAATCACCTAGAATTGGATAGACATCTTGTATTCTACAACATTTGATTAGGACCCTAGAAAAGTCTTATCATCAAATTGGCGCTGTTGCCAAGTTCTAAGTTGATTTTGACATTGGGATTTAGTCATTTGCTTGAGACTAAGTCATTTTTTTTAATTATTATCTTGTGATATTGGTTCTCTTGCTTCATCTATCTTTGACTTTCAGGTGTATGATCACAAGAAGTAGAGGGGCATCTAACTTGGTTCTTACTGTTGAAGAGATTGCTGCACTTGAGAGGGAGATAGCAAGACAAAGAAGAGAAGTAGAGCAACAGGCTCATCTTCAAAGGTTGGGGTTTGAGATGGAGAATCTGCCTCAAGATGGTGATGTCCTAGGGGGAAATGGTCCAAGAGCTGACAATCCTAGACCACCACGCCAGCCACATCACCAACCACGCCAAGCAAGAGCCATTGGAGCCTATGACCAACCTCACATTCATGGGCATAGGTTGGGAATCAGAGCACCAGCTGTGAGAACAAAAACTTTGAGATCAAATCAGGGCTGCTCAATGTGATAGAGAACAACAAGTTTCATGGCTTGGCTGTAGAGGATCCACTAGATCACTTGGATCAATTTGACAAGTATTGTGGTTTGTCCAAGACCAATGGAGTCTCTGAAGATGCTTTTAAACTCAGTCTGTTTCCTTTCTCTCTAGGAGACAAAGCTCATCAGTGGGAGAAGGCTCTTCCAAGTGACTCTATCATCACTTGGAATGATTGCAAGAGGGTATTCCTAGAGAAGTTCTTCTCTTCCTCAAGGACAGCTAAGATCAGAAATGAAATCTCTGGTTTTCAACAAAAGAATCTTGAGAGCTTCAGTGAAGCATGGGAGAGGTTCAAGGGCTATTGGTCTCAGTGTCCACATCATGGCTTCACCAAAGAGAGCTTGCTTAGCACCTTCTATAGAGGAGCTCTACCACAATGCAGAAATAGGCTTGATACTGCTAGCAATGGTTTCTTCTTGGGAAGAACTGAAGAGGATGCTGAAGAACTAGTAGAGAACATGGCCAAGAGTGACTCAGTTTATAGTGAGGAGCATGATAGAGCCAATAGAAGTGATGACCAGCACACAAGGAAGGAAATCAAGACCTTGCAAGACAAGCTAGATTTGCTTCTCTCCACCCAAGCTAAACAAGAACAGATGAATTTTGTGGGTGCTCCTAGTCAAGAGGTTCCTCCTACAATCAATGAGGTTGATGGTTTAGAAGGCCAAGAGGAGTTGTGCTTCATCAATGCTAATGTCACATGGTATAGGAAGGAGCCAAACTTCCAATACCAAAACAACTATCAGCCAAGACCTCACTACAACAATCAACAAGGAGGCTACCAAACAAATCAGTCATCTCAGCCTCAAGGAAGTTCTTCCCAAGCTCCAAGCTCAAAAATGGAGTCCATGTTCAAGCAACTCTTAGAAGCTCAAGAAAGAAATGCAAGAACATTTGTGATGAGTTCAAGAACATCCATGCCAAGATTGATGGAACCTATTCTGATCTCAACAACAAGTACATGCAACTTGCCTCTCACCTCAAAGCTTTGGAGAGCCAATTTGCCTCCATGTCTTCATCCTCCAAGAATCCAATGGGATCTCTACCAGGAAAACCAGAGAAGAACCCTAAGAAGACTTGCAATGTTATCCTCTCCACTTCTTCAAGGATTGCGTTGAGTGATCATAAGAATGATGTTGATGAGATTGAGAGGCTAGTTCTTGGAAATAAGATTGAACATGATAAGAGACTGGTTGTGGCCACAGCTGAGGCTAGAGTTGTGAAGAGAGCTGATAAGAAGGTTCAAGGAAAGATTCTGAAGATTGATGAGCCTACGGTTGAGACACAAGTTGAGAAGAGTGCTAACCTCAAGCTGAATGAAGTGAAGGAAGAGGACAATGAGATTGAGCTATCACCCTATGATAAGCTCCCTTTCCCTCAAAGGTTCCTCACCAAAGCTCAGAAAAAAGTGGTCTCCAAATTCAGAAAAGACCCAAGTGATATTGGAGTCAAGCTTCCAGAGATCACCAATATGCATGCTGCTCAAGTCCAAATGATGCTCATACAGGACATTCTCACCCACCAAGCTGAAGTGGCTGAGCTTTTGGACATCTCACTTCTGAAGATTGATCCACCAATCCCTCCAAAGTCCCTCCCTAAGCTTGAGTCTCAAGGGATGTTCACCTTGTCTTGCTCTCTTGGTAAACTAACCATGGATGATGCTCTTGTTGATAGTGGTGCTAGTGTGAATGTCATCTCCTTGGATATGGTGCAGAGTATTGGGATTGAAAGCATGGAACCAGATACTCCTCCTCTCACCTTTGGGGATTCCTCTTCTACAACCCCACTTGTCATAATCAAGGACTTCCCTTTAAAGATTGGATCCTGCACCATACCTATTGAGCTCACTGTTTTGAAGATGGCATCTGAAGAGAGAGTCCCTTTGATCCTTGGCACTCCTTTCCTCACAACAGTTGGAGCTTGCATTGACTTTCCCAACAAGAAGGTCACCCTCATGCATGCCAACAAAGCTGTCTCCTATCCTTTCCAACCTCCAATGGAATCAGACTATTGTGGGACAATCACTCGTGATGCACAAGTTGTTGAGAAGCCCCAAGATGAAGAGGTTGTTGGTAAGAAAGAAGGTCTTGATGGAGAGTCCTCTAAATAGAAGTGTGGTGAGAACTTGGAAAGTGCTAAAAAGGAGGGGATGAGTGGAGTCTCAAAGGCCACTCATGGCAAGAAGAAGATGGTGAAAGAGCCTCATCCTCCACCTCTTGATTTGCTCCCACACACTCTCACTCTCCATCCAAAGAATCTCAAGGATGGAGTCATTGAGTACAAGATCAAGCACAAGGTCAGATCCACACCATTCACAAGTGCTAGAGCAATCATCACTCCTCAGCTCCAAGATGACCCAATCAAGCTTCAAGAGCTTCTCTCTCAGGTCCTCACCATCACACTTGAAGGTGGGAAGGATCCTCCTTCTCACTAGTCCAAGAGAAAAGGTAGTCAAGCTAGTGACTCAAAACAAGCTCACTTGGGAGGAAGTCCCATGGTTATCCTTGTATATAGCTTTGTAATTTCAAATTTCCTTTTTAGTTTTTAATAAAAGTGGTCAAGATTTTCAGGTTGAGCCAAGCACTAGAGGAGAGAAGAATGGTGGTGAACCACTTAAGCCCCATGATCCATGTAGCAGCCTCCTCTAGTTGCTATGAACCAAGCCAGCTTCTAGTCATGACACAAGCACCATGCCCAAATCTCCTTGTGTGGTATCACTCCAACCCTTCTTGTATATACATTTGCTTTTGCCTTGTTGAGGTATCTCTTACTCTCTTACTCACACAGGAGACTGTGTGATTTAAGTGTGGGGGAGGTACCGGATATTTGATCATGTTTGCTTTGTGATTTTGAGTCTCATGCATTGCATTGTACATTCATAAGTGCATAGAAAATCCAAAAATTTTAAATTTTTGAACCATGTAGATTGCATCACTTGCATCCTTAAGATTGAGTCTAGAGCATATAGGTTGCATTCATTTGCGTTTGGAGCATTGCCTTGTAAAGAACACTCGTTTGCACTAAATTTGACACCCTAGTTAAGCATATCAGGTAGCTTGAGCACCTTTTGAAAAAGCTTGCATGCTTTGACCCTTGAAAAACTCTTCTTGAAACTTGCTTGCTTGCTTGATATTGGCATTGTTCTTAAGACCAGCTCCATCCTGAACTTTGACTTGAATGAACTTAATCTCTCTTGCATATGGGCATTTGCATACTTAGTCATGGATCTCATACACATTTGGGTTATCTTTTTCCATTGTACCACCCTTTGTTAACCCAAGTGGCACTCCCTTACCCTTGAACCCTATCCATTCTTTGAAGCCTACATTGATTTGCTTGAGTGAGGCCTCTTTTGATAGCTTGTCATGTGCAAAATCTTGAGAGTATTGGGAGCGACATGGATTTGTTCTCATCTCTTGCTAGCATAGGGTCATCATTTGAGCTAGCTTCTAGGATGGTGAGTGAAATGTTTGTTACCTAATGGTTTACATTTTGGGTTTGGGGATATGATAATGTTGAGATTGATGAACAAAGAAGCTTTTGAGAAAGAAAAACCCTAGGGACCTAGAAATGAAAAATGAAAAGCTCTTGATTGAAGTTTTTGACCTTCCCCATTATGTATATATAAAAAAAAAAAGAAAGAGAAAGAAAAGAAAAAAAAAAGAAGGAAAAGAAAAAAAATAAATAAAAGATTCAATAAGATAGTGGGGAAGGAAAAACTTAAGAGTTAGAGCTTAGAATGTGAATAGAGGTCCTTAGAGGTTGAATCATGAGAAAGAAAATGTTCATTGGGTGAGTGATGTGAGTATGTCTTCATTTTGGGTTATGGGATGAATAAAAAGGGTGTAGATCTTGTAATCACTTAGGAATTGGGTAGAATGATGAGGATGGATCCATGTATGCATGAATTGCTCCTAGTCTTAGATAAATTTTGCATAATGATCAAGCTCCTTGATTTTTGAGTGATTGCCACCTTGAAATGATGCATTGAACCCTCCTTTTCATCCTTATTAGACCATATGATCACCTAGCCAAATGATTGAGATCATGTGCCCATTTGTGAGACTTCACCTTGTGTGTGTGTGTGAATCAATGTGAGGGCTGGTTAAGAGAACATGTTGGTTGATAGGCATTGCATCTTGTGTAGAGACATAAGAGTAATTGATAGGCCTTGTGAAGCTAGAGCATATTAAGAGAGTTTGCTCATGCTATTTGCTATGTTTCTTTAGGATGTCAGGTTGAGTGCTATGAGTGTTTCCTTTGGCTTTGTTCCCATCCTTGCATCCATCCCCCTTGTGTTTGAAAAGTTTACTTGAGGACAAGCAAAGGTCTAGTGTGGGGGAGTTGATGTCTTGCATATTTACATGTTTTTAGCTACCATATCTTGTGCATTTTTACTCATTTAGATTAGGCATTAGGCATTTTTAGGCACATTTTGGCATTCATAAGTTCCTATTAGGTGTTGGAGCACACTTTAGAGATATTGAAGATGTTTGAGAGTTTTGTGATGAAAAAGAGGGGTTTAAAGATGAACATGGACAGAGGCCTTAGAAATATCTTCTGATGCTAAGATTTGGTGGAGACATGGAATTTTGAGTTAGCTTTTCAATGGAAGTGGTTTCAAGACATTTGGAGTCATATTGGAGGAGTTATGATCAAAACACTGAGGGCATATCAGTTCCACCCGGGTGAGCATACCCGAGGCCGACCATCCAACCATGCCTAGACGAGCTCAGGACGCGGCCAGTACTACCCGAGGACAAGCACCCACACGTTCTGATTATGCTGGAAGCCTAGCACGTACCCGACCCTGCACACGCGGCCTGAAGGACCCGCACGGCCTGCATACCCGACCTGGAGGACGCGGCCTGAAGGACCCGCACGGCCTGCTGGCTGCTGGACACGGACAGCACGCCGCTCAGAACACCTGGCCACTACTACCCGCGCATGGAGACACCCGGACAGCACCTACCCGACTGCTTCTACCCGCACGGCCGCAAGCTCAGGACGCTGGAACACACCCGGCTAGAACACACCCGGCCATGGACCCCACTGCCTGATCCGGGTGGTTCACTTTCTTCCTTTTCTTGGCTTCTGATTGGTCGAAAATCATATGGCACCAAGGACCTTTTGGACTTTTCTTTTATATTTTCAAGGGCTTTCAAGCCACCCATAAATACTCTTGTAATCTCATTAAGAGATCTAACTTCTTTCCTCTCAAAAACATAATAAGATCTTGAAGAAAGTTTGGATCTTTGATCCTTTCTATCTCATTTCTTTTTTGTTTAATAGATTATCTTCTTCTCTAATCATGTTTAGCCTTGAATCATCATTGATTTTGAGGTTTTCCATGGCTATTAGTGAGTAGATCTATCTAGGGTTCATGGGCTTGGGAGACTAAGAGTGATTAAGTGTAGATCCAAGGTGCTTAGTGTTAGATCTATCATTTCCTTCCATTGATTTGGTGTTCTGATGTCTTGCATATTTACATGTTTTTAGCTATCATATCTTATGCATTTTTGCTCATTTGGATTAGGCATTAGGCATCTTTAGTTTCATTTTGCATTCATAAGTCCCTATTAGGTGTTGGAGCACACTTTGGATATTGAAGATGTTTGGGAGTTTTGTGATGAAAAAGAGGGGTTTAAAGATGAACATGGACAGAGGCCTTAGGAATATCTTCTGATGCTAAGATTTGGTGGAGGCATGGAATTTCGAGTTAGCTTTCCAATGGAAGTGGTTTCAAGACATTTGGAGTCATATTAGAGAAGTTATGGTCAATTGAATGGAAGCATGTCAAGCCACCCGGGTGAGCACACCCGAGGCCAACCATCAAACCTTGCCTGGACGAGCTCAGGACGCGGCCAGGACGACCCGGGGACAAGCACCCGCACGTCCTGATTGTTCTGGAAGCCTAGAACGGACGCGGTCAGTACCACCCGAGGACAAGGACCCGCACGGGACGAGGGACGAACTGATCACCACTTACCCGGACATGACCACCCGTTCAGCAGCACCCGCGTACCAGCAGATATCCGACAGCACCTACCCGACTGCTTCCACCCGCACGTCCTGATGATGGATGAGCTCCGGACGCGGCCAGTACCACCCGAGGATGAAGCCGCGTATGAGGACGACACGGACGTTCCACCCGGCCACACACACCCGCGCATGGAAGCACCCGGACAGGACTACCCGGCCAACAGCACCCGCACGTCCTGCTAGCTGCTGGACACAGACCACGCGGCCGAACACACCCGGCCTAGAGAGACCGCACGGCTGCAATCTCAGGACGCCAGCACACACCCGGCCAGCACACACCCGGCCAAGGACCACACTGCCTGACCCGGGTGGCTCAGCTTCTTCCTTTCTCCTTGCTTCTCATTGGTCGAAAATCACTTGGCCAAGGGCATTTTAGTATTTTTGTTTTATGTTTCCAAGGGCTTTCAAGCCTATGTATAAATACTCTTGTGATCTCATTAAGAGATCTAACTTCTTTTCTCTCTAAAACATAATAAGATCTTGAAGAAATTTTGGATCTTTGATCCTTTTTACATTATTTCTTGTGTGTTTAATAGATTATCTTCTTCTCTAATCATGTGTAGCCTTGAATCATCATTGATTTTGAGGTTTTCCATGGGTAATAGTGAGTAGATCTATCTAGGGTTCATGGGCTTGGGAGACTAAGGGTGATTAAGTGTAGATCCAAGGTGCTTAGGGTTAGATCTATCATTTCCTTGCATTGATTTGGTGTTCTTCAAGTTATATTTGAGTTGGCCTCTCAAAGATAGAGTCATAGGCATTTCATGCCCGAAAGGTGTTCTATGAAATGCCTGAACCAACTCATCTATGCTTTAAGCTTGCTTTGCCTAAGAAATTAGTTGTCAAAGGAGCTAGGATTGCTATTAGACTCATTCTCCATGTTTGCTTTGATCATTACAGCCAAAGAGATTTGGTGTACTTGGGTGATCATGGCAAAAGAGCATCCATCTAGAGATAGAGCTTGCTTAGTTTTGTTGTCTAGGCATAAAGAATTAGATTGATTGAAAAGTTAGCATCTTGGATTGAATCTTGATCACCCAAAGTCAGTTCCCTTGTCCCAAGAACCCCCTTGCCTCATTGAGAAAGAAAGTTCAATCTTTTATTGCATTTTTAATATTGTCTTAGTTTCATAATCATCCTCTCATCTTGATTGCGCTTAGATTAAGCATGAACTTGCATTCCCTTTGCATTAGAATCTCTTAGAATTGGATTGACATCTTGTATTCTAGAACATTTGATTAGGACCTTAGAAAAGTCATGTCATCAAATTGGCGCCGTTGCCAAGTTCTAAGTTGATTTTGACATTGGGATTTAGTCATTTGCTTGAGAGTAAGTCATTTTTATTTTTATTTTTCTATCTTGTGATATTGGTTCTTGCCTCTTCTATCTTTGACTTTCAGGTGTATGATCACAAGAAGCAGAGGGGCATCCAACTTGGTTCCTACTGTTGAAGAGATTGCTGCACTTGAGAGGGAGATAGCAAGACAAAGAAGAGAAGTAGAGCAACAGGCTCATCTTCAACGGTTGGGGTTTGAGATGGAGAATCTGCCTCAAGATGGTAATGTCCAAGGGGACAATGGTCCAAGAGCTGACAATCCTAGACCACCACGCCAGCCACATCACCAACCACGCCAAGCAAGAGCCATTGGAGCCTATCACCAACCTCACATTCATGGTCATAGGTTGGGAATCAGAGCACCCAGCTGTGGAGAACAACAACTTTGAGATCAAATCAGGGCTGCTGCATTTGATTGAGAACAACAAGTTTCATGGCATTGCTGTGGAGGATCCCGTTGATCACTTGGACACATTTGATAGCTACTGTAGCTTGTCCAAGATTAATGGAGTCTCTGAAGATGCTTTCAAGCTGAGGTTGTTTCCATTCTCTTTGGGAGACAAGGCACATCTATGGGAGAAGGCTGTTCCAAGTGACTCTATCACAACTTGGAATGAGTGCAAGAGGGCATTCCTAGAGAAATTCTTCTCTACCTCAAGAACAGCCAAGATCAGAAATGAGATCTCTAGCTTTCAGCAGAAGAACCTTGAGAGCTTTAGTGAAGCATGGGAGAGGTTCAAAGGCTATTGGTCTCAATGCCCACATCATGGTTTCACCAAGGAGAGTTTGCTTAGTACCTTCTACAGAGGTGCTCTACCAGAGTTCAGGAGCAGATTGGACACAGCCAGCAATGGGTTCTTCTTGGGCAGAACTGAGCAGGATGCTGAGGAGCTGGTGGAGAACATGGCCAGGAGTGACTCTGTCTACAGTGAGGAGCATGATAGGGCCAACAGAGGCACCGATGAAGATGATCCGCACACAAGAAAGGCCCTGAAATCTCTCCAAGAAAAGTTGGACAAGCTTCTTGTAGAGAAGGCTAAGCAAGAGCAGCTTAACTCCATTGGGAACCAGCAACAGAACCAGCCTGCTAGAACTACTGAAGTTCATGGTGTAGAAGGTCAAGAGGAGCTGTGCTTCATCAATTCTAATGGCACATGGTATAGGAAAGAGCCTAACTTCCAATACCAAAACAACTACCAGCAAAGACCTTACTACAACAATCAACAAGGAGGATACCAAGCCAACCAGCCTACTCAGCCCCAAGGAAGCTCTTCTCAAGCTCAGGTTCCAAGTTCAAACTTGGAGTCCATGTTCAAACAACTCTTAGAAGCTCAAGAGAAGAATGTTAGGAGCATTGGAGATGAGTTCAAGAATATTCATGCCAAGATTGATGGAACTTATTCTGATCTCAACAATAAGTACATGCAACTTGCCTCTCACCTCAAAGCTTTGGAAAGCCAAGTTGCATCCATGTCTTCATCCTCCAAGAATCCAATGGGATCTCTACCAGGGAAACCAGAGAAGAACCCTAAGGAAACTTGCAATGTCATCCTCTCCCCTTCTTCAAGGATTACATTGAGTGATCATAAGAATGATGTTGATGAGATTGAAAGGCTAGTGTTTGGAGATCTGATTGAAAATAATAAGAGACTGGTTGTGGCCACAGCTGAAGCTAGAGTTGTGAGGAGAGCTGATAAGAAGGTTCAAGGAAAGGTTCTGAAGGTTGATGAGCCTATGGTTGAAACACAAGTTGAGAAGAGTGCTAACCTCAAGCTGAAAGAAGTGGAGCAAGGCGAAACTGAGTTTGAGCTATCACCATATGATAAGCTCCCCTTTCCCCAAAGAGTTCTGACCAAAGCTCAAAAGAAAGTGATCTCAAAGTTTATGAAGGATCTTAGTGATATTGGAGTCAAGCTTCCAGAGATATCAGGTATGCGTGAAGCTCATGTCCAGATGATGCTCATCAAGGACATTCTCACCCACCAAGCTGAAGTGGCTGAACTTTTGGACATCTCACTTCTGAAGATTGATCCACCAAGCCCTCCCAAGTCCCTCCCTAAGCTTGAATCTCAAGGAAAGTTCACCTTGTCTTGCTCTCTTGGTCAACTACATATGGATGATGCTCTTGTTGATAGTGGTGCTAGTGTGAATGTCATCTTCTTGGATATGGTGCAGAGTATTGGGATTGAAAGCATGGAAACAGATACTCCTTCTCTCACCTTTGGGGATTCCTCTTCTACAACCCCCCTTGGCATAATCAAGGACTTTCCCTTGAAGATTGGATCATGCACCATACCTATTGACCTCACTGTTTTGAAGATGGCATCTGAAGAAAGAGTCCCTTTGATCCTTGGCACTCCTTTCCTCACAACTGTTGGAGCTTGCATTGACTTTCCCAACAAGAAAGTCACCCTCATGCATGTCAACAAAGCTGTCTCCTATCCTCTCCAACCTCCAATGGACTCAGATTATGGTGGGACAATCACTTGTGATGCACAAGCTGTTGAGAAGCCCGAAGATGACGAGGTTGTTGGTAAGAAAGAAGGTCTTGAAGGAGAGTCTTCCAAAGAGTTGTGTGATGAGCACTTGGAAAGTGCTAAACAAGAGGGGATGAGTGGAGCCTCAAGGGCCACTCATGGCAAGAAGAAGATGGTGAAAGAGCCTCATCCTCCACCTCTTGATTTGCTCTCACAAACTCTCACTCTCCATCCAAAGAAGCTCAGAGATGGTGTCCTTGAGTACAAGATCAAGCATAAGGGTAGGTCCAGACCATTCTCAAGTGCTAGAGCCATCATCACTCCTCAGCTCCAAGATGACCCAATCAAGCTTCAAGAGCTTCTCTCTCAGGTCCTCACCATCACTCTTGAAGGTGGGAAGGACCCTACTTCTCACTAGTCCAAGAGAAAAGGTAGTCAAGCTAGTGACTCAAAACAAGCTCACTTGGGAGGAAGTCCCATGGTTATCCTTGTATATAGCTTTGCAATTTCAAATTTCCTTTTAAGTTTTTAATAAAAGTGGTCAAGATTTTCAGGTTTTGCCAAGCACTAGAGGAGAGAAGAAAGGTGGTCAGCCACCTAAGCCCCATGATCCATGTAGCAGCCTCCTCTAGCTGCTATGAACCAAGCCAGCTTCTAGTCATGACACAAGCACCATGCTCAAATCCCCTTGTGTGGTATTACTCCAACCCTTCTTGTATATACATTTGATTTTGCCTTGTTGAGGTATCTCTTACTCTCTTACTCACACAGGAGACTGTGTGATTTAAGTGTGGGGGAGGTACCGGATTTTGATCATGTTTGCTTTGTGATTTTGAATCTCATGCATTGCATTGTACATTTATAAGTGCATAAAAAATCCAAAAAAATTTTAAATTTTTGAACCATGTAGATTGCATCACTTGCATCCTTAAGATTGAGTCTAGAGCATATAGGTTGCATTCATTTGCATATGGAGCATTGCCTTGTAAAGAACACTCGTTCGCACTGAATTTGGCACCCTAGTTAAACATATCAGGTAGCTTAAGCATCTTTTGAAAGGCTTGCATGCTTTGAGCCTTGAAAACTCTTCTTGAAACTTGCTTGCTTGCTTGATATTGGCATTGTTCTTAAGGCCAGCTCCATCCTGAACTTAGACTTAAATGAACTTAAGCTCTCTTGCATATGGGCATTTGCATACTTAGTCATGGATCTCATACACATTTGGGTTATCTTTTTCCATTGTACCACCCTTTGTTAACCCAAATGGCACTCCCTTACCCTTGAACCCTATCCATTCTTTGAAGCCTACATTGATTTGCTTGAGTGAGGCCTCTTTTGATAGCTTGTCATGTGCAAAATCTTGAGAGTATTGGGAGCGACATGGATTTGTTCTCATCTCTTGCTAGCATGGGGTCATCATTTGAGCTAGCTTCTAGGATGGTGAGTGAAGTGTTTGTTACCTAATTGTTTACATTTTGGGGTTTGGGGATATGACAAAGTTGAGATTTATGAACAAAAAAAAAGGTTTTAATAAAGAAAAACCCTAGGGACCTAGAAATAAAAAAAATGAAAAGCTCTTAGTTGAAGTCTTTGACCTTCCCCCTCATGCATATATAAAAAAAAAAAGAAAAAAAAAAGAAAGAAAGATTCAATAAGATAGTGGGGAAGGAAAGACTTAAGAGTTAGAGCTTAGAATGTGAATAGAGGTCCTTAGAGGTTGAATCATGAGAAAGAAAATGTTCATTGGGTGAGTGATGTGAGTATGTTTTCATTTTGGGTTATGGGATGAATTAAAAGGGGTGTAGAACTTGTAATCATTTAGGATCTGGGTAGAATGATGAGGATGGATCCATGTATGCATGAATTGCTCCTAGTCTTAGATAAATTTTGCATAATGATCAAGCTCCTTGATTTTTGAGTGATTGCCACCTTGAAATGATGCACTGAACCCTCCTTTTCATCCATATTAGACCATTTGATCACCAAGCCAAATGATTGAGATCATGTGCCCATTTGTGAGACTTCACCTTGTGTGTGTGTGTGAATCAATGTGAGGGCTGGTTAAGAGAACATGTTGGTTGATAGGCATTGCATCTTGTGAAGAGATATAAGAGTAACTGATAGGCCTTGTGAAGCTAGAGAATAATAAAAGAGTTTGCTCATGCTATTTGCTATGTTTCTTTAGGATGTAAGGTTGAGTGCTATGAGTGTTTCCTTTGGCTTTGTTCCCATCCTTGCATCCACCCCCGTTGTGTTTGAAAAGTTTACTTGAGGACAAGCAAAGGTCTAGTGTGGGGGAGTTGATGTCTTGCATATTTACATGTTTTTAGCTATCATATCTTATGCATTTTTGCTCATTTGGATTAGGCATTAGGCATCTTTAGGCTCATTTTGCATTCATAAGTCCCTATTAGGTGTTGGAGCACACTTTGGAGATATTGAAGATGTTTGGGAGTTTTGTGATGAAAAAGAGGGGTTTAAAGATGAACATGGACAGAGGCCTTAGGAATATCTTCTGATGCTAATATTTGGTGGAGGCATGAAATTCTGAGTTAGCTTTCCAATGGAAGTGGTTTCAAGACATTTGGAGTCATATTAGAGAAGTTATGGTCAATTGAATGGAAGCATGTCAAGCCACCCGGGTGAGCACACCCGAGGCCAACCATCAAACCTTGCCTGGACGAGCTCAGGACGCGGCCAGGACGACCCGGGGACAAGCACCCGCACGTCCTGATTGTGCTGGAAGCCTAGAATGGACGCGGTCAGTACCACCCGAGGACGAGGACCCGCACGGGACGAGGGACGAACTGATCACCACATACCCGGACATGACCACCCGTTCAGCAGCACCCGCGTACCAGCAGATATCCGACAGCACCTACCCGACTGCTTCCACCCGCACGTCCTGATGATGGATGAGCTCCGGACGCGGCCAGTACCACCCGAGGATGAAGCCGCGTATGAGGACGACACGGACGTTCCACCCGGCCACACACACCCGCCCATGGAAGCACCCGGACAGGACTACCCGGCCAACAGCACCCGCACGTCCTGCTAGCTGCTGGACACAGACCACGCGGCCGAACACACCCGGCCTAGAGAGACCGCACGGCTGCAATCTCAGGACGCCAGCACACACCCGGCCAGCACACACCCGGCCAAGGACCACACTGCCTGACCCGGGTGGCTCAGCTTCTTCCTTTCTCCTTGCTTCTCATTGGTCGAAAATCACTTGGCCAAGGGCATTTTAGTATTTTTGTTTTATGTTTCCAAGGGCTTTCAAGCCTATGTATAAATACTCTTGTGATCTCATTAAGAGATCTAACTTCTTTTCTCTCTAAAACATAATAAGATCTTGAAGAAAGTTTGGATCTTTGATCCTTTTTACATCATTTCTTGTGTGTTTAATAGATTATCTTCTTCTCTAATCATGTTTAGCCTTGAATCATCATTGATTTTGAGGTTTTCCATGGGTAATAGTGAGTAGATCTATCTAGGGTTCATGGGCTTGGGAGACTAAGGGTGATTAAGTGTAGATCCAAGGTGCTTAGGGTTAGATCTATCATTTCCTTGCATTGATTTGGTGTTCTTCAAGCTATATTTGAGTTGGCCTCTCAAAGATAGAGTCATAGGCATTTCATGCCCGAAAGGTGTTCTATGAAATGCCTGAACCAACTCATCTATGCTTTTAGCTTGCTTTGCCTAAGAAATTAGTTGTCAAAGGAGCTAGGATTGCTATTAGACTCATTCTCCATGTTTGCTTTGATCATTACAGCCAAAGAGATTTGGTGTACTTGGGTGATCATGGCAAAAGAGCATCCATCTAGAGATAGAGCTTGCTTAGTTTTGTTGTCTAGGCATAAGGAATTAGATTGATTGAAAAGTTAGCATCTTGGATTGAATCTTGATCACCCAAAGTCAGTTCCCTTGTCCCAAGAACCCCATTGCCTCATTGAGAAAGAAAGTTCAATCTCTTATTGCATTTTTAATATTGTCTTAGTTTCATAATCATCCTCTCATCTTGATTGCGCTTAGATTGAGCATGAACTTGCATTCCCTTTGCATTAGAATCTCTTAGAATTGTATTGACATCTTGTATTCTACAACATTTGATTAGGACCTTAGAAAAGTCCTGTCATCATGTTCTTCATGCTATATGTGGGAACCGAAATTCACACCGTCAATTTTAATGAATAAGATTGCGAAAGAAAAGCCAAGTTAACCCGACTTTCCTTGAAGGTCCGGATTCTCTGCGACAGCCAACGACAAGTGACCGAATAAATGCGGAAAAAGATTTGTTAAGATTTGAGACTGGACCTTAAGAAAGGCTGCCTACGTACCCCTTTCGAGGATCAAGTCGGACGTAGTTCAGTTTAGAAAGAATTGAACAAGAGATCGAACCGTCTGGGCGGGTTCGATCTAGTATGAGCGTTTGTCATAGAAACAGGCATGTCGAAGATAATGCCTAGGGTTTCTATGTGCGGAGCTTTGAAGTAAAAGAATTGTCCGATCCTTCCGAGAGGAGCGGAGATTTGCAAGCAGGAGGCGGCCAGACGTTCTAGGGCCTGGTTCGTCTAGTACGAGCGTTGGTCATAGAAACGGGCATGTCGAAGATCATGCCTAGGGTTTCTATGTGCGGAGCTCTGAGTAAAAGTATAGTTAGATCCTTCCGAGAGGAACAGGGGTCTTGCGGAGAAGATAAAACTAGAACAAGAGGCGGCCAGACGTTCTAAGTCCTGCCTCGCTGGCCTAACCGCCTAAGTTCTAAGTTCTCTAAGCTAGCAGGAGTTCTCTAAGTCTAGATTCTAGGATTTTCGGATCTCTTTCTCTTCTTCCCTTGCTCTCCTTATATATCCACTCCAAGGTCGGTTTGCCTTAGGATGATGGACCTCGCCTTTGGGCCCAAGCTTATCTCTTCCGGAAGTATTCCATTTTCGTCGATCTTTGTAATTATCCTCGAGTTTTCGGTGACTTGATGTTTATCCGATGTTCGGGATATCGGACAAACCGTCATAGCCTGATTGGGCCTGAATTCCTAAAATCGTAAGTTAGTCCGTGGACTTGTCTTAAGTCGTTAAACAATTTATACGATTTCTCGGAAAGACTATCTTTCTCGTAAAATAAACCGTATAACCTAAAGGATCGATGTTCAAGTTAATCGACCTTGTTTTATACGATATCTTCTACGAGAAATCCAATCCTTCTAGTTTTTGTCGTAAAACATCGAGGACGATTCCAATCGAGTCGTAGGATGTTTATTCCGTAGCCGTGATCGTCCCAAACTCATGATGATTGATCCAAACAAGCCAAGATGGGATCAGACCGAACACGATGGGACCGAGACCAGGACGAGGGCCGTCGACCGGCGCCAGGCCGGGGTACCGCCGGCGCCAGGCCAGCCCGCGCGACGGGTGCCGCCGGCGCCAGGCCAGCCCGCGCGACGGGTGCCGCCGGCGCCAGGCCAGCCCGTGCGACGGGTGCCGCCGGCGCCAGGCCGGCCCGCGTCACGGGTGCCGCCGGCGCCAGGCCGGCCCGCGTCACGGGTGCCGCCGGCGCCAGGTCGGGTGCTGCCGGCGCCAGGCCAGCCCGCGTGACGGGTGCCGTCGGCGCTAGGCCGGGTGCCGCCGGCGCCAGGCCGGGTGCTGCCGGCGCCAGGCCGGGTGCTGCCGGCGCCAGGCCGGCCCGTGTCACGGGTGCCGCCGGCGCCAGGCCGGCCCGCGTCACGGGTGCCGCCGGCGCCAGTCCAGCACGCGTGACGGGTGCCGCCGGCGCCAGGCCGGGGTGCCGCCGGCGCCAGGCTGAAGATCTCGGCGAGGGCTTCGATTTGATATCTTGATCGTTTTCTGGTTCCTCACGGTTTGAGAGAACGACCTCTTCGAAGTTTCGAGGCAGATTCTTTTGTGTTTAGGGTTTTTGTGGTGATCGAATCTTGATGTCCTTGGGCGAGCGGACCGATCTTTCCGGGGACTCTCGTCCGCGCACGCCCGTAGTCTTTCCGATCTCACAGAGAGTGGATATTCTAATTTGAGAAAATCTCGTGTAAGTTTTTTTCAAATTATCCGAGACTTTTTGTTTCAAGAAATACTTTCTAGAGACTTTCAGTCATTGATTCCGTCATGACCGATTTTGACACCAACAGTTAGCCCCCCAGCTCGTTAGAACCTTTGTGATGTTCTTGCGAGCGATAAGACATGTCAGGTAAGATAGGCGGAATTAATGGTTGAAAGGCTCCGTTGAAAGTGGTAAGATTGGGGCTGCGCCTTTCGAAGGCTGCCTACGTACCCTTGTTGTAGGGATCAAGCCTTCCGTAGTTCGTTTTAGAGTTTAAGACCCTTGTGATCTGTTTTCCGGCGAGACTTATATGGTCTGGTTATGTGTCATGAGAGACTTTCGAGCATGATGCTGTTGATGTATTTGTTTTTCGATTATTTACGAACTTCAGTTTTTTCGAAGTATGAGAAAGAGGGTGTGAGTTGTCGTCTCATTCCTAGTTCCCTGATGATCACCGTACCTATTGTTTGCATAAAGCGAGATTTTCCGCGGTTTACCGATTTACGCGGAAAGTTCGTGAAACGAATAGGCTTAAGTGAAGAGACAAATTTTGGGATCTCGTATACCATACTATGTCTGTGAGATGTCAAGATCCAGCGTGGCTGGGTTTAGGGCAAGACCTAGGTTTACTCTCGGACTGAGGCTTTGCGATGACAAATCGGCTTTCGTTTTGCCTGTTTGCGATTTTAACCTGACTCGTACCGTTTAAAAAAATGAAAAGCTCTTAGTTGAAGTCTTTGACCTTCCCCCTCATGCATATATAAAAAAAAAAAAAGAAAAAAAAAAGAAAGAAAGATTCAATAAGATAGTGGGGAAGGAAAGACTTAAGAGTTAGAGCTTAGAATGTGAATAGAGGTCCTTAGAGGTTGAATCATGAGAAAGAAAATGTTCATTGGGTGAGTGATGTGAGTATGTTTTCATTTTGGGTTATGGGATGAATTAAAAGGGGTGTAGAACTTGTAATCATTTAGGATCTGGGTAGAATGATGAGGATGGATCCATGTATGCATGAATTGCTCCTAGTCTTAGATAAATTTTGCATAATGATCAAGCTCCTTGATTTTTGAGTGATTGCCACCTTGAAATGATGCACTGAACCCTCCTTTTCATCCATATTAGACCATTTGATCACCAAGCCAAATGATTGAGATCATGTGCCCATTTGTGAGACTTCACCTTGTGTGTGTGTGTGAATCAATGTGAGGGCTGGTTAAGAGAACATGTTGGTTGATAGGCATTGCATCTTGTGAAGAGATATAAGAGTAACTGATAGGCCTTGTGAAGCTAGAGAATAATAAAAGAGTTTGCTCATGCTATTTGCTATGTTTCTTTAGGATGTAAGGTTGAGTGCTATGAGTGTTTCCTTTGGCTTTGTTCCCATCCTTGCATCCACCCCCGTTGTGTTTGAAAAGTTTACTTGAGGACAAGCAAAGGTCTAGTGTGGGGGAGTTGATGTCTTGCATATTTACATGTTTTTAGCTATCATATCTTATGCATTTTTGCTCATTTGGATTAGGCATTAGGCATCTTTAGGCTCATTTTGCATTCATAAGTCCCTATTAGGTGTTGGAGCACACTTTGGAGATATTGAAGATGTTTGGGAGTTTTGTGATGAAAAAGAGGGGTTTAAAGATGAACATGGACAGAGGCCTTAGGAATATCTTCTGATGCTAATATTTGGTGGAGGCATGAAATTCTGAGTTAGCTTTCCAATGGAAGTGGTTTCAAGACATTTGGAGTCATATTAGAGAAGTTATGGTCAATTGAATGGAAGCATGTCAAGCCACCCGGGTGAGCACACCCGAGGCCAACCATCAAACCTTGCCTGGACGAGCTCAGGACGCGGCCAGGACGACCCGGGGACAAGCACCCGCACGTCCTGATTGTGCTGGAAGCCTAGAATGGACGCGGTCAGTACCACCCGAGGACGAGGACCCGCACGGGACGAGGGACGAACTGATCACCACATACCCGGACATGACCACCCGTTCAGCAGCACCCGCGTACCAGCAGATATCCGACAGCACCTACCCGACTGCTTCCACCCGCACGTCCTGATGATGGATGAGCTCCGGACGCGGCCAGTACCACCCGAGGATGAAGCCGCGTATGAGGACGACACGGACGTTCCACCCGGCCACACACACCCGCCCATGGAAGCACCCGGACAGGACTACCCGGCCAACAGCACCCGCACGTCCTGCTAGCTGCTGGACACAGACCACGCGGCCGAACACACCCGGCCTAGAGAGACCGCACGGCTGCAATCTCAGGACGCCAGCACACACCCGGCCAGCACACACCCGGCCAAGGACCACACTGCCTGACCCGGGTGGCTCAGCTTCTTCCTTTCTCCTTGCTTCTCATTGGTCGAAAATCACTTGGCCAAGGGCATTTTAGTATTTTTGTTTTATGTTTCCAAGGGCTTTCAAGCCTATGTATAAATACTCTTGTGATCTCATTAAGAGATCTAACTTCTTTTCTCTCTAAAACATAATAAGATCTTGAAGAAAGTTTGGATCTTTGATCCTTTTTACATCATTTCTTGTGTGTTTAATAGATTATCTTCTTCTCTAATCATGTTTAGCCTTGAATCATCATTGATTTTGAGGTTTTCCATGGGTAATAGTGAGTAGATCTATCTAGGGTTCATGGGCTTGGGAGACTAAGGGTGATTAAGTGT
Organism: Brassica juncea; assembly: GCA_018703725.1. NCBI lineage: Eukaryota > Viridiplantae > Streptophyta > Magnoliopsida > Brassicales > Brassicaceae > Brassica > Brassica juncea. Next base: position 24,337,950 of record CM031936.1, read on the forward strand.
AGATCCAAGGTGCTTAGGGTTAGATCTATCATTTCCTTGCATTGATTTGGTGTTCTTCAAGCTATATTTGAGTTGGCCTCTCAAAGATAGAGTCATAGGCATTTCATGCCCGGAAGGTGTTCTATGAAATGCCTGAACCAACTCATCTATGCTTTTAGCTTGCTTTGCCTAAGAAATTAGTTGTCAAAGGAGCTAGGATTGCTATTAGACTCATTCTCCATGTTTGCTTTGATCATTACAGCCAAAGAGATTTGGTGTACTTGGGTGATCATGGCAAAAGAGCATCCATCTAGAGATAGAGCTTGCTTAGTTTTGTTGTCTAGGCATAAGGAATTAGATTGATTGAAAAGTTAGCATCTTGGATTGAATCTTGATCACCCAAAGTCAGTTCCCTTGTCCCAAGAACCCCATTGCCTCATTGAGAAAGAAAGTTCAATCTCTTATTGCATTTTTAATATTGTCTTAGTTTCATAATCATCCTCTCATCTTGATTGCGCTTAGATTGAGCATGAACTTGCATTCCCTTTGCATTAGAATCTCTTAGAATTGTATTGACATCTTGTATTCTACAACATTTGATTAGGACCTTAGAAAAGTCCTGTCATCATGTTCTTCATGCTATATGTGGGAACCGAAATTCACACCGTCAATTTTAATGAATAAGATTGCGAAGGAAAAGCCAAGTTAACCCGACTTTCCTTGAAGGTCCGGATTCTCTGCGACAGCCAACGACAAGTGACCGAATAAATGCGGAAAAAGATTTGTTAAGATTTGAGACTGGACCTTAAGAAAGGCTGCCTACGTACCCCTTTCGAGGATCAAGTCGGACGTAGTTCAGTTTAGAAAGAATTGAACAAGAGATCGAACCGTCTGGGCGGGTTCGATCTAGTATGAGCGTTTGTCATAGAAACAGGCATGTCGAAGATAATGCCTAGGGTTTCTATGTGCGGAGCTTTGAAGTAAAAGAATTGTCCGATCCTTCCGAGAGGAGCGGAGATTTGCAAGCAGGAGGCGGCCAGACGTTCTAGGGCCTGGTTCGTCTAGTACGAGCGTTGGTCATAGAAACGGGCATGTCGAAGATCATGCCTAGGGTTTCTATGTGCGGAGCTCTGAGTAAAAGTATAGTTAGATCCTTCCGAGAGGAACAGGGGTCTTGCGGAGAAGATAAAACTAGAACAAGAGGCGGCCAGACGTTCTAAGTCCTGCCTCGCTGGCCTAACCGCCTAAGTTCTAAGTTCTCTAAGCTAGCAGGAGTTCTCTAAGTCTAGATTCTAGGATTTTCGGATCTCTTTCTCTTCTTCCCTTGCTCTCCTTATATATCCACTCCAAGGTCGGTTTGCCTTAGGATGATGGACCTCGCCTTTGGGCCCAAGCTTATCTCTTCAGGAAGTATTCCATTTTCGTCGATCTTTGTAATTATCCTCGAGTTTTCGGTGACTTGATGTTTATCCGATGTTCGGGATATCGGACAAACCGTCATAGCCTGATTGGGCCTGAATTCCTAAAATCGTAAGTTAGTCCGTGGACTTGTCTTAAGTCGTTAAACAATTTATACGATTTCTCGGAAAGACTATCTTTCTCGTAAAATAAACCGTATAACCTAAAGGATCGATGTTCAAGTTAATCGACCTTGTTTTATACGATATCTTCTACGAGAAATCCAATCCTTCTAGTTTTTGTCGTAAAACATCGAGGACGATTCCAATCGAGTCGTAGGATGTTTATTCCGTAGCCGTGATCGTCCCAAACTCATGATGATTGATCCAAACAAGCCAAGATGGGATCAGACCGAACACGATGGGACCGAGACCAGGACGAGGGCCGTCGACCGGCGCCAGGCCGGGGTACCGCCGGCGCCAGGCCAGCCCGCGCGACGGGTGCCGCCGGCGCCAGGCCAGCCCGCGCGACGGGTGCCGCCGGCGCCAGGCCAGCCCGTGCGACGGGTGCCGCCGGCGCCAGGCCGGCCCGCGTCACGGGTGCCGCCGGCGCCAGGTCGGGTGCTGCCGGCGCCAGGCCAGCCCGCGTGACGGGTGCCGTCGGCGCTAGGCCGGGTGCCGCCGGCGCCAGGCCGGGTGCTGCCGGCGCCAGGCCGGGTGCTGCCGGCGCCAGGCCGGCCCGTGTCACGGGTGCCGCCGGCGCCAGGCCGGCCCGCGTCACGGGTGCCGCCGGCGCCAGTCCAGCACGCGTGACGGGTGCCGCCGGCGCCAGGCCGGGGTGCCGCCGGCGCCAGGCTGAAGATCTCGGCGAGGGCTTCGATTTGATATCTTGATCGTTTTCTGGTTCCTCACGGTTTGAGAGAACGACCTCTTCGAAGTTTCGAGGCAGATTCTTTTGTGTTTAGGGTTTTTGTGGTGATCGAATCTTGATGTCCTTGGGCGAGCGGACCGATCTTTCCGGGGACTCTCGTCCGCGCACGCCCGTAGTCTTTCCGATCTCACAGAGAGTGGATATTCTAATTTGAGAAAATCTCGTGTAAGTTTTTTTCAAATTATCCGAGACTTTTTGTTTCAAGAAATACTTTCTAGAGACTTTCAGTCATTGATTCCGTCATGACCGATTTTGACACCAACAGTTAGCCCCCCAGCTCGTTAGAACCTTTGTGATGTTCTTGCGAGCGATAAGACATGTCAGGTAAGATAGGCGGAATTAATGGTTGAAAGGCTCCGTTGAAAGTGGTAAGATTGGGGCTGCGCCTTTCGAAGGCTGCCTACGTACCCTTGTTGTAGGGATCAAGCCTTCCGTAGTTCGTTTTAGAGTTTAAGACCCTTGTGATCTGTTTTCCGGCGAGACTTATATGGTCTGGTTATGTGTCATGAGAGACTTTCGAGCATGATGCTGTTGATGTATTTGTTTTTCGATTATTTACGAACTTCAGTTTTTTCGAAGTATGAGAAAGAGGGTGTGAGTTGTCGTCTCATTCCTAGTTCCCTGATGATCACCGTACCTATTGTTTGCATAAAGCGAGATTTTCCGCGGTTTACCGATTTACGCGGAAAGTTCGTGAAACGAATAGGCTTAAGTGAAGAGACAAATTTTGGGATCTCGTATACCATACTATGTCTGTGAGATGTCAAGATCCAGCGTGGCTGGGTTTAGGGCAAGACCTAGGTTTACTCTCGGACTGAGGCTTTGCGATGACAAATCGGCTTTCGTTTTGCCTGTTTGCGATTTTAACCTGACTCGTACCGTTTAAAATCCGCGAATTGTTGTCGGCTTATATGATTTGTCTAGGCGTGAGTCGAGCTACTTCCTTTACGAAGAGCTAGACCAAAATTTTGGATTTCTTGTATAGCACGCTATGTTTATCCTTGTCGGATGCAAGAGAGCCTACCCTTTTAAAGGTGGCTATTTGTCTGTTTAGGACGTTAGAGTTCGTTTGTTGTGATCAGCAACAACGAAATGATGCCAGTTTAGAGGCATGTTACCGTTTAGAGGTGTGTTTGTATGTTTTGAGTTCTAGAGACGAAGATTTCATCTGGAACGTTTTGAGGAAAAGAATGTCCTTCGAGCGTTAGCGACGTCTCGCAGTGCTGAAGGTCGAGTTTTCCTTGTGCCGCATTTCGTGGTTGAAATGTTCGCGGGCTTGGAGATGTTTTGCGAATGTTCGCAGCCAGAAACTGTTGTTTCGGTTTGGACGCAGGACCAAGGGGTCGCGTAAGTTTGACCCAGGGAGAAGCGTCTACATTCACAGTGCTTCGTGAAGTGTTGGCCTTCCGGGATTTGATTGTATATATTAAGGATGACTCGTATAACTCTTGGAGCCTTGTCACGAGCGTTTCTTTTCATGCCGTGTTTACGGGGCGTATAAAACTTAATCGATTGACGATAAGTTTAAATATTTCGTTAACCATATGGTTGTTAGGACTGAGTTTCGGTATGAAGAGTTTATCGTATGATTTCCGATTCTGGGTTATATGACAAATTGCTTGCGTAATAGTCACTTGGCGTTCTATGAACAAATCGTGGATTGTTGTTTTTAGCCGTTAAGTGATTGGAGCGATGGTCGCTCAGTAGCTTTGGATTGGCATGGAGGCTAGATTTAGCCATATCGCCAAGGAAGTCGTTGGTAAACGATCAGACCATGACCCTTATTAAGGTCATGTTAGTTTACGATTGTCCTTAATGGGGATGCCGAATTCAGGTCCGGACTTTACGGAAGAGCGTAGTTGGCCGAGGGCCAAATAGCGTTTGCCGGGATAGACGTGCCAAGCATAGCGGAGTTTTCTGAGTTACGGCTGATGGCTTTTAGAAACGATCTTCCACTTTAGGTTTCAGTTATACGATGAATGGTTCGTATAAAATTTTTTTTGTTGCATGAAAATCGTTTCATTTTATCCGAGGGGGACAAAGTTTAAGGGATCGACGCAGGACACGTGCGGGTTCGCCTGCGTGATTATTTCCTGCTCGGATGTAACCGCGGGGAGTGAAATCAGGAGCCAGAAACCTTGTGGAGCGAAAACTGTGTACGTCAGTTACCCGTTGGACCCATTATGTTTATTTTACGAAAGTTGCTTTGTATGAATTGACTCGACCATACAGAGGATTTTTCGTAAAAGTGATGTAAGGGGGTTTTTGCAAAGGTAACCGGAGAGCGTTTCTCACAAATTACTTGCGATATTCGCGACCACGGATTATGTTTTCCTCATTCACCTTTGCGTACTGCGAAATCGTTTTGCATGAGACCGATCATGATTTTTCCATAGGCTGTTTTGTTTTAAAATGTTCTTGTTATACGAAAGTAATGGATGACCGGTTTCATGGAGATAGAAAATCGCAGATTTAAAGTAGCGATGTTTCCGCGGATTACACAGGAGATGTTTCCGCTATGATTTCGACCTTTGGACGAAAGCTGCTTCGAACTACTTATGGAGTTTTACCGAAGGTTATTTCGTTGTTTTCGTAGTTCACCGTCGTGCTATTAGTCTGACGTTGGTACACGTTTCTAGTCGCGAGTTTGCGACGAGAGATGACGTAGAGTTTTCAAGACTATGTTTGTAACGGTTGGGCTATGCCGTTAGCGTTTTTTAGACTAATCTTATTGCTGCGAGAGTTTGCTTTTTTAAAAGCGTTGTCTTGATGCTGAAGCAAAAATTTTCGAAGATGGGATTATACGGGTATAGTATACGTACCTACTTCCCTTTTCTTTTTACGAAAGAAAACGGGTTAGCCGTTCTTCCGAAGGCTTGTGTACGTTTTTTCTTTCTTTTAGGAAGCGGGGTGAGTATGCTTTTAGAACGCGTGGCGATCGTTTCTCGGTTTTTCGAGAGACTAGATCGGTTTGCATGTTCTGCCTGGACAATCAAGGAACGATGGAACAAGACTGGAAATTTTGCCTAAGACTTAGCTTGCTAGACTATCCACCTAGGTCCTAAGTTCCCTAAATTCTACGGCAGTTTTTCAAGACGTTTTTGTTCCTGTCCTACAAAGAATTAAAACCTTTACTAAATTTTTCGAGAAAATAGTCTTTTGAAGGTTTCGGCATTTCCGAAGGAATCCCATTTCCTCGTATAGTCGAGACGATTGGTGTTTAGAATAACCGTGATCGTACCAAACTTACAAAGATTGATCCGATCAAGCCAAGATGGGATCGGACCGGGCACGATAGGACCGAGACCAGGACGAGGGCCGTGGACCGGCGCCAGGCCGGGGTGCCGCCGGCGCCAGGCCGGCCCGCGTAACGGGTGCCGCCGGTGCCAGGCCGGGGTGCCACCGGCGCCAGGCCAGCCCGCGTGACGGGTGCCGCCGGCGCCAGGCCGGGGTGCAGCCGGCGCCAGGCCGGGGTGCCGCCGGCGCCAGGCCGGCCCGCGTGACCCATGCCGCCGTCGCCAGGCTGGGGTGCCGCCGGCGCCAGGACGGCTCGCGTGGCGCGTGCTGCCGGTGCCAGGCCATCTTGCCGTCCATGGGTTTTCCGTTGTTCGATCTTTCCCTTATTAGTCGTTCGTGCGGGAAATCTTTGAGTTTGGGAGGATCTTTATCCGTAGATTTCGAGATAATCGTTTCTAATCCAACGAGACTCCTCGAGTATCGGGATTGAGATGGACTTAGATTCGTAGACTTTCCGTCTTCAAGGGTTTGAGCAATGAGGCTTCGAACTTAGATTTTAGAATACGAACTTTGTTAAAAAATCGAGAAGGCTTTGCGGAAGAATCGTCGTGTTTCTCGAACAATCCGAACATGGGTTTAAGGGACCAAGATGTTGCCGTTGCCCGAGATCACGAGACGACTGCACGGATGGGCGCCAGGACCCTTGCCGCCGGCGCCAGGCCGGTCCGTGTGCCGCGTGCCGCCGGTGCCAGGCCGGCCCGCGTGTCGCGTGCCGCCGGCGCCAGGCCGGGGTGCCGCCGGCGCCGTGTCCCGCGTCCGCCGATGCTGCTGTTGCTCGCCTTCGTCGATCCCCGGGGCTCCACGGACTCAAAGATCGAGTTACGAAAACTCAGGCAAATATGCATGGTACTGAGACAGGACCGGTCTCGTCCTATGACGGGACAGAGAGATCCTTCTCATGGGCGAGGTGGTCGAGACAGCGACATTGTTTTCTTCGTAAAATCTCAACGGAAGCTCCGATTGAGACGAAACGAAAACCATCTTGACCTAGACTCAAAGGAGAGCAAAGTGAGGTTTCCACAGGCGAGGTGGCCATGGGCGAGGTGACCTTGGTGATGGTTGTTCTCGTCCACGGGCGAGGTGGCCGGGAGAGTGATTTTGTTCCCTTCGTAAAATCTCAACGGAAACTCCGATTGAGACGAAACGAAAGCCACTTTGAGCTAGACACAAAGGAGAACAAAGTGGGCTCCTACTAAGGCGGACTGGGAAGACTGATCTTACCCTATGGAAAGTCTTCCTAGTAAGATTAGGCTCCGACCTCCTTTCGTTTTCCCGTTTATTCCTCGAGAGTTGTTTGTAAGAAGTATGGCAGTGGGAATCGGTGAACCGATTTGCCGTGCTTCTGTTCCGCAAGTAATATAGGGTTTCTCCAAGGTTTCGAGGAGAATAAGTTTAATTTTTCCGAGAGGTTCTCGAAAGAAACGTTTTTCGTAGAAACCTTGCTCGTCGCGATTTCTCTAACTTGGTAACAAGACGAATTTTTGGGGTTTGATAGATTTTATCGTTGTCCTTTCTGTTTAGATAGAGAAATTGCGAGCTCGTTTTCGTGCTCTTCCGTGGCGGAAAGCCGCGGCGAGGTTTTTGATTTGCTCGAGCACCGTGGCGTTTGCGTAAGCGTTGGCCGTAGGAACAGTCGCTGCTGGAGTTGTTTTACCATCGTTGACGCAAACTGCAACTTTTTCTTTCATATTTCCAGACATCGGTTCGATCAAGCGCTTTGCGGCCGTATGAGTAAGAGTAATCCGTCCCCCCCTCCTTCTAGCGCCAAACTGTGGGAACCGAAATTCACACCGTCAATTTTAATGAATAAGATTGCGGAGGAAAGCCAAGTTAACCCGACTTTCCTTGAAGGTCCGGATTCTCTGCGACAGCCAACGACAAGTGACCGAATAAATGCGGAAAAAAATTTGTTAAGATTTGAGACTGGACCTTAAGAAAGGCTGCCTACGTACCCCTTTCGAGGATCAAGTCGGACGTAGTTCAGTTTAGAAAGACTTGAACAAGAGATCGAACCGTCTGGGCGGGTTCGATCTAGTATGAGCGTTTGTCATAGAAACAGGCATGTCGAAGATAATGCCTAAGGTTTCTATGTGCGGAGCTTTGAAGTAAAAGAATTGTCCGATCCTTCCGAGAGGAGCGGAGATTTGCGAGCAGGAGGCGGCCAGACGTTCTAGGGCCTGGTTCGTCTAGTACGAGCGTTGGTCATAGAAACGGGCATGTCGAAGATCATGCCTAGGGTTTCTATGTGCGGAGCTCTGAGTAAAAGTATAGTTAGATCCTTCCGAGAGGAACAGGGGTCTTGCGGAGAAGATAAAACTAGAACAAGAGGCGGCCAGACGTTCTAAGTCCTGCCTCGCTGGCCTAACCGCCTAAGTTCTAAGTTCTCTAAGCTAGCAGGAGTTCTCTAAGTCTAGATTCTAGGATTTTCGGATCTCTTTCTCTTCTTCCCTTGCTCTCCTTATATATCCACTCCAAGGTCGGTTTGCCTTAGGATGATGGACCTCGCCTTTGGGCCCAAGCTTATCTCTTCAGGAAGTATTCCATTTTCGTCGATCTTTGTAATTATCCTCGAGTTTTCGGTGACTTGATGTTTATCCGATGTTCGGGATATCGGACAAACCGTCATAGCCTGATTGGGCCTGAATTCCTAAAATCGTAAGTTAGTCCGTGGACTTGTCTTAAGTCGTTAAACGTTTTATACGATTTCTCGGAAAGACTATCTTTCTCGTAAAATAAACCGTATAACCTAAAGGATCGATGTTCAAGTTAATCGACCTTGTTTTATACGATATCTTCTACGAGAAATCCAATCCTTCTAGTTTTTGTCGTAAAAGATCGAGGACGATTCCAATCGGGTCGTAGGATGTTTATTCCGTAGCCGTGATCGTCCCAAACTCATGATGATTGATCCAAACAAGCCAAGATGGGATCAGAACGAACACGATGGGACCGAGACCAGGACAAGGGCCGTCGACCGGCGCCAGGCCGGGGTACCGCCGGCGCCAGGCCAGCCCGCGCGACGGGTGCCGCTGGCGCCAGGCCGGGTGCCGCCGGCGCCAGGCCAGCCCGCGCGACGGGTGCCGCCGGCGCCAGGCCGGGTGCCGCCGGCGCCAGGCCAGCCCGTGCGACGGGTGCCGCCGGCGCCAGGCCGGCCCGCGTCACGGGTGCCGCCGGCGCCAGGTCTGGTGCTGCCGGCGCCAGGCCAGCCCGCGTAATGGGTGCCGCCGGCGCCAGGCCGGGTGCCGCCGGCGCCAGGCCGGCCCGTGTCACGGGTGCCGCCGGCGCCAGGCCGGCCCGCGTCACGAGTGCCGCCGGCGCCAGTCCAGCCCGCGTGACGGGTGCCGCCCGCGCCAGGCCGGGGTGCCGCCGGCACCAGGCTGAAGATCTCGGCGAGGGCTTCGATTTGATATCTTGATCGTTTTCTGGTTCCTCACGGTTTGAGAGAACGACCTCTTCGAAGTTTCGAGGCAGATTCTTTTGTGTTTAGGGTTTTTGTGGTGATCGAATCTTGATGTCCTTGGGCGAGCGGACCGATCTTTCCGGGGACTCTCGTCCGCGCACGCCCGTAGTCTTCCGATCTCACAGAGAGTGGATATTCTAATTTGAGAAAATCTCGTGTAACTTTTTTTCAAATTATCCGAGACTTTTTGTTTCAAGAAATACTTTCTAGAGACTTTCAGTCATTGATTCCGTCGTGACCGATTTTGACACCAACACTATATTTGGGTTGGCCTCTCAAGCATAGAGCCATAGGCATTTCATGCCCGAAAGGTGTTCTATGAAATGCCTGAACCAACTCATCTATGCTTTTAGCTTGCTTTGCCTAAGAGATTAGTTGTCAAAGAAGCTAGGATTGCTATTAGATTCATTCTTTATGCTTGCTTTGATCATTACAGCCAAAGAGATTTGGTGTACTTGGGTGATCATTGCAAAGGAGCATCCATCTAGAGATAGAGCTTGCTTAGTTTTGTTCTCTAGGCATAAGGATTTAGATTGATTGAAAAGTTGGCATCTTGGATTGAACCTTGATCACCCAAAGTCAATTCCCTTGTCCCAAGAACCCCCTTGCCTCATTGAGAAAGAAAGTTCAATCTGTTATTGCATTTTTAATATTGTCTTAGTTTCAAAATCATCCTCTCATCTTGATTGCACTTAGATTAAGCATGAACTTGCATTCCCTTTGCATTAGAATCACCTAGAATTGGATTGACATCTTGTATTCTACAACATTTGATTAGGACCTGATGATAGGACTTTTCTAAGGTCCTAATCAAATGTTGTAGAATACAAGATGTCAATCCAATTCTAAGAGATTCTAATGCAAAGGGAATGCAAGTTCATGCTTAATCTAAGGACAATCAAGATGAGGGGATGATTATTAAACTAAGACAATATTAAAAATGCAATAAAAGATTGAACTTTCTTTCTCAATGAGGCAAGGGGGTTCTTGGGACAAGGGAATTGACTTTGGGTGATCAAGGTTCAATCCAAGATGCCAACTTTTCAATCAATCTAATTCCTTATGCCTAGACAACAAAAATAAGCAAGCTCTATCCCTAGATGAATGCTCTTTTGCAATGATCACCCAAGTACACCAAATCCCTTTGGCTGTAATGATCAAAGCAAACATGGAGAATGAGTCTAATAGCAATCCTAGCTTCTTTGACAACTAATCCCTTAGGCAAAGCAAGCTAAAAGCATAGATGAGTTGGTTCAGGCATTTCATAGAACACCTTCCGGGCATGAAATGCCTATGGCTCTATGTTTGAGAGGCCAACCCAAATATAGCATGAAGAACACCAAATCAATGCAAGAAAATGATAGATCTACACTAAGCACCTTGGATCTACACTTAATCACCCTTAGTCTCCCAAGCCCATGAACCCTAGATAGATCTACTCACTAATACCCATGGAAAACCTCAAAATCAATGATGATTCAAGGCTAAACATGATTAGAGAAGAAGATAATCTATTAAACACAAAAGAAATGAGATAAAAAGGATCAAAGATCCAAACTTTCTTCAAGATCTTATTATGTTTTTTTGAGAGAAAAGAAGTTAGATCTCTTAATGAGATTACAAGAGTATATATAGGAGGCTTGAAAGCCCTTAAAAATATAAGAGAAAAGTCCAAAAGGTCCTTGGTGCCACAAGATTTTTGACCAATCAGAAACCAAGGAAAGGAAGAAAGGGAACCACCCGGGTCAGGCAGTGTGGACATGGCCGGGTGTGTGCTGGCCGGGTGTGTGCTGGCGTCCTGAGATTGCAGCCGTGCGGGTAGAAGGAGTCGGGTAGGTGCTGTCAGGGTGTCTTCATGCGCGGCTTCATCGTCCGGGTGGTACTGGCCGCGTGTGTCTTGGCGTCCAGCAGCATCAGGACGTGCGGGTGGAAGCAGCCGGGTAGTCCTGTCCGGGTTACTCTTATATCTCTTCACAAGATGCAATGCCTATCAACCAACATGTTCTCTTAACCAGCCCTCACATTGATTCACACACACACACAAGGTGAAGTCTCACAAATGGGCACATGATCTCAATCATTTGGCTAGGTGATCATATGGTCTAATAAGGATGAAAAGGAGGGTTCAATGCATCATTTCAAGGTGGCAATCACTCAAAAATCAAGGAGCTTGATCATTAAGCAAAATTTATCTAAGACTAGGAGCAATTCATGCATACATGGATCCATCCTCATCATTCTACCCAATTCCTAAGTGATTACAAGATCTACACCCTTTTTATTCATCCCATAACCCAAAATGAAGACATACTCACATCACTCACCCAATGAACATTTTCTTTCTCATGAATCAACCTCTAAGGACCTCTATTCACATTCTAAACTCTAACTCTTAAGTTTTTCCTTCCCCACTAACTTATTGAATCTTTCTTTTTCTTTTTCTTCTTTTTTTTTTTTTTAATATATATATATACATGAGGGGGAAGGTCAAAACTTCAATCAAGAGCTTTTCATTTTTTTCATTTCTAGGTCCCTAGGGTTTTTTTCTTTCTCAAAACTTTCTTTGTTCAACAATCTCAACATTGTCATATCCCCAAACCCAAAATGTAAACCATTAGGTAACAAACACTTCACTCACCATCCTAGAAGCTAGCTCAAATGATGACCCTATGCTAGCAAGAGATGAGAACAAATCCATGTCGCTCCCAATACTCTCAAGATTTTGCACATGACAAGCTATCAAAAGAGGCCTCACTCAAGCAAATCAATGTAGGCTTCAAAGAATGGATAAGGTTCAAGGGTATGGAAGTGCCATTTGGGTTAACAAAGAGTGGTACAATGGGAAAAGATAACCCAAATGTGTATGAGATCCATGACTAAGTATGCAAATGCCCATATGCAAGAGAGATTAAGTTCATTCAAGTCCAAGTTCAGGATGGAGCTGGTCTTAAGAACAATGCAATATCAAGCAAGCAAGCAAGCTTCAAGAAGGGTTTTCAAGGCTCAAAGCATGCAAGCTTTTTCAAAAGGTGCTCAAGCTACTTGATATGCTTAACTAGGGTGTCAAATTCAGCGCAAACGAGTGTTCTTTACAAGGCAATGCTCCATATGCAAATGAATGCATCCTATATGCTCTAGACTCAATCTTAAGGATGCAAGTGATGCAATCTACATGGTTCAAAAATCTAAAAAAAAATTTTTGATTCTATGCACTTATGAATGTACAATGCAATGCATGAGACTCAAAATCCCAAAGCAAACATGATCAAATATCCGGTACCTCCCCCCACACTTAAATCACACAGTCTCCTGTGTGAGTAAGAGAGTAAGAGATACCTCAACAAGGCAAAATCAAATGTATATACAAGAAGGGTCGGAGTAATACCACACAAGGAGATTTGGGCATGGTGCTTGTGTCATGACTAGAAGCTGGCTTGGTTCATAGCAACTAGAGGAGGCTGCTACATGGATCATAAGGCTTAGGTGGCTTACCACCTTTTTTCTCTCCTCTAGTGCTTGGCAAAACCTGAAAATCTTGACCACTTTTATTAAAAACTGAAAAGGAAATTTGAAATTGCAAAGCTATATACAAGGATAACCATGGGACTTCCTCCCAAGTGAGCTTGTTTTGAGTCACTAGCTTGACTACCTTTTCTCTTGGACTAGTGAGAAGGAGGGTCCTTCCCACCTTCAAGAGTGATGGTGAGGACCTGAGAGAGAAGCTCTTGAAGCTTGATTGGGTCATCTCGGAGCTGAGGAGTGATGATGGCTCTAGCACTTGAGAATGGTGTGGATCTGCCCTTGTGCTTGATCTTGTACTCAATGACTCCATCCTTGAGCTTCTTTGGATGGAGAGTGAGAGTGTGTGGGAGCAAATCAAGAGGTGGAGGATGAGGCTCTTTCACCATCTTCTTCTTGCCATGAGTGGCCTTTGAGACTCCACTCATCCCCCCTGTTTTAGCACTTTCCAAGTGCTCATCACACAACTCTTTTGAAGACTCTCCATCAAGATCTTCTATCTTACCAACAACCTCTTCATCTTTGGGCTTCTCAACAGCTTGTGCATTACAAGTGATTGTCCCACAATAGTCTGATTCCATTGGAGGTTGGAGGGGATAGGAGACAGCTTTGTTGACATGCATGAGGGTGACCTTCTTGTTGGGAAAGTCAATTCAAGCTCCAACTGTTGTAAGGAAAGGAGTGCCAAGAATCAAAGGGACTCTCTCTTCAGATTCCATCTTCAAAACAGTGAGGTCAATAGGTATGGTGCAGGATCCAATCTTCAAGGGAAAGTCCTTGATTATGCCAAGTGGGGTTGTAGAAGAGGAATCCCCAAAGGTGAGAGGAGGAGTATCTGTTTCCATGCTTTCAATCCCAATACTCTGCACCATATCCAAGGAGATGACATTCACACTAGCTCCACTATCAACAAGAGCATCATCCATAGTTAGTGTACCAAGAGAACAAGACAAGTTGAACTTTCCTTGAGACTCAAGCTTAGGGAGAGACTTTGGAGGGATTGGTGGATCAATCTTCAGAAGTGAGATGTCCAAAAGTTCAGCCACTTCAGCTTGGTGGGTGAGGATGTCCTTTATGAGCATCATTTGGACATGGGCAGCCTGCATATTGGTGATCTCTGGAAGCTTGACTCCAATATTACTGAGGTCTTTTCTGAATTTGGAGACCACTTTTTTCTGAGCTTTGGTGAGGAACCTTTGAGGGAAAGGGAGCTTATCATAGGGTGATAGCTCAATCTCATTGTCCTGTTCCTTCACTTCTTTCAGCTTGAGGGTAGCACTCTTATCAACTAGTGTTTCAACCGTAGGCTCATCAATCTTCAGAATCTTTCTTTGACCCTTCTTATTAGCTCTCTTCACAACTCTAGCTTCAGCTGTGGCCACAACCAGTCTCTTATCATGTTCAATCTGATTTCCAAGCACTAGCCTCTCAATCTCATCAACATCATTCTTATGATCACTCAATGCAATCCTTGAAGAAGTGGAGAGGATAACATTGCAAGTCTCCTTAGGGTTCTTCTCTGGTTTTCCTGGTAGAGATCCCATTGGATTCTTGGAGGATGAAGGCATCGAGGCAACTTGGCTCTCCAAAGCTTTGAGGTGGGAGGCAAGTTGCATGTACTTCTTGTTGAGATCAGAATAGGTGCCATCAATCTTAGCATGGATGTTCTTGAACTCATCACCAATGGTCTTAGCATTTCTTTCTTGAGCTTCTAAGAGTTGCTTGAACATGGACTCCAAATTTGAACTTGGAGCCTGAGCTGGAGAAGAACTTCCATGGGGCTGAGTAGGCTGCTTTACTTGGTAACCTCCTTGTTGATTGTTGTAGTAAGGTCTTTGCTGGTAGTTGTTTTGGTATTGGAAGTTGGGCTCTTTCCTATACCATGTGCCATTAGAATTGATGAAGCACAGCTCTTCTTGACCTTCTACACCATGAACCTCAGTAGTCCTAGCAGGCTGTTTCTGTTGCTGATTCCCAATGGAGTTAAGCTGCTCTTTCTTAGCCTTCTCTACAAGAAGCTTGTCCAACTTTTCTTGGAGAGATTTCAGGGCCTTTCTTGTGTGCGGATCATCTTCATCAGTGCCTCTGTTGGCCCTATCATGCTCCTCACTGTAGACTGAGTCACTCCTGGCCATGTTTTCCACCAGCTCCTCAGCATTCTGCTTAGTTCTGCCCAAGAAGAACCCATTGCTGGCTGTGTCCAATCTGCTCCTGAACTCTGGTAGAGCACCTCTGTAGAAGGTACTAAGCAAACTCTCCTTGGTGAAGCCATGATGTGTGCATTGAGACCAATAGCCCTTGAACCTCTCCCATGCTTCACTAAAGCTCTCAAGGTTCTTCTGCTGAAAGCTAGAGATCTCATTTCTGATCTTGGCTGTTCTTGAGGTAGAGAAGAATTTCTCTAGGAATGCCCTCTTGCACTCATTCCAAGTTGTGATAGAGTCACTTGGAAGAGCCTTCTCCCATAGATGTGCCTTGTCTCCCAAAGAGAAGGGAAACAACCTCAGCTTGAAAGCATCTTCAGAGACTCCATTAATCTTGGACAAGCTACAGTAGCTATCAAATGTGTCCAAGTGATCAAGGGGATCCTCCACAGCAAGGCCATGAAACTTGTTGTTCTCAATCAAATGCAGCAGCCCTGATTTGATCTCAAAGTTATTGTTCTCCACAGCTGGTGCCCTTATCCCCAACCTATGACCATGAATGTGGGGTTGATCATAGACTCCAATGGCTCTAGCTTGGCGTTGTGGCTGTTGTGTCAGCTCTTGGACCATTGCCCCCTAGGACATCACCATCTTGATGCTGGTTATCCATATCAAACTCCAATCTCTGTAGATGAGCCTGTTGCTCTACTTCTCTTCTTTGTCTTGCTATCTCCCTCTCAAGTGCAGCAATCTCTTCAACAGTAGGAACCAAGTTGGATGCCCCTCTGCTTCTTGTGATCATACACCTGAAAGTCAAAATTAGAAGAGGCAAGAACCAATATCACAAGATAAAAAAAAAATAAAAATGACTTAGTCTCAAGCAAATGACTAAATCCCAATGTCAAAATCAACTTAGAACTTGGCAACGGCGCCAATTTGATGATAGGACTTTTCTAAGGTCCTTATCAAATGTTGTAGAATACAAGATGTCAATCCAATTCTAAGAGATTCTAATGCAAAGGGAATGCAAGTTCATGCTTAATCTAAGCACAATCAAGATGAGGGGATGGTTATTAAACTAAGACAATATTAAAAATGCAATAAAGATTGAACTTTCTTTCTCAATGAGGCAAGGGGGTTCTTGGGACAAGGGAATTGACTTTGGGTGATCAAGGTTCAATCCAAGGCACCAACTTTTCAATCAATCTAATTCCTTATGCCTAGACAACAAAACTAAGCAAGCTCTATCCCTAGATGAATGCTCTTTTGCAATGATCACCCAGTACACCAAATCCCTTTGGCTGTAATGATCAAAGCAAACATGGAGAATGAGTCTAATAGCAATCCTAGCTTCTTTGACAACTAATCCCTTAGGAAAAGCAAGCTAAAAGCATAGATGAGTTGGTTCAGTCATTTCATAGAACACCTTCCGGGCATGAAATGCCTATGGCTCTATGTTTGAGAGGCCAACCCAAATATAGCATGAAGAACACCAAATCAATGCAAGAAAATGATAGATCTACAGTAAGCACCTTGGATCTACACTTAATCACCCTTAGTCTCCCTAGCCCATGAACCCTAGATAGATCTACTCACTAATACCCATGGAAAACCTCAAAATCAATGATGATTCAAGGCTAAACATGATTAGAGAAGAAGATAATCTATTAAACACAAGAGAAATGAGATAAAAAGGATCAAAGATCCAAACTTTCTTCAAGATCTTATTATGTTTTTTTGAGAGAAAAGAAGTTAGATCTCTTAATGATATTACAAGAGTATATATAGGAGGCTTGAAAGCCCTTAAAAATATAAGAGAAAAGTCCAAAAGGTCCTTGGTGCCACAAGATTTTTGACCAATCAGAAACCAAGGAAAGGAAGAAAGGGAACCACCCGGGTCAGGCAGTGTGGACATGGCCGGGTGTGTGCTGGCCGGGTGTGTGCTGGCGTCCTGAGATTGCAGCCGTGCGGGTAGAAGGAGTCGGGTAGGTGCTGTCAGGGTGTCTTCATGCGCGGCTTCATCGTCCGGGTGGTACTGGCCGCGTGTGTCTTGGCGTCCAGCAGCATCAGGACGTGCGGGTGGAAGCAGCCGGGTAGTCCTGTCCGGGTCGTCCTCATACGCGGGTACATTCCTCGGGTGGTACTGGCCGCGTCCGGAGCTCGTCTAGCATCAGGACGTGCGGGTCGTCCAGGTCGGGTGTGCGATTCAATTCGTCAATCAGTTCGTACGCGGGTGAGGCAAGGTCGGGTGCGTCCTTGGTCGCGTCCCGTCCGTTCGTCCTGTGTCCATCCCGTGCGGGCAGGTCTCCCCGGGTGTGTGCACCCGCGTGATCTCCATCAGCATGGGCTAACCCGTGCGGGTAAGCTACCCCGAGCACTCCAGCCCGCGTGTCTCTTCCTTCCAGAAGCTGTCCTACGCGTTCCCTCGCCCGAGCACGTCCAGGCCGCGTGCGTTCTAGGTACCTAGCATGCGCGGTGGTTGACCCCGGGTATTGTCACCCGGGTGGCTTGACATGCTTCCACTCAGTTGATCATAACTCCTTCAATATGGCTCCAAATGTCTTGAAACCACTTCCATTGGAAAGCTAACTCAGAATGCCATGTGTCCACCAAATCTTAGCATCAGAAGATACTTCTAAGGCCTTTGTCCATGTTCATCTTTAAACCCTTCTTTTTCATCACAAAACTCCCAAACATCTCCAATATCTCCAAAGTGTGCTCCAACACCTAATAGGGACTTATGAATACAAAATGAGCCTAAAGATGCCTAATGCCTAATCTAAATGAGCAAAAATTCACAAGATATGATAGCTAAAAACATGTAAATATGCAAGACATCAGGACCCTAGAAAAGTCTATCATCAATGACAACACTTTCATTGATTGTCTGGAGGAACCAAAGCTGATTTCCAACCTAACCTGACATTCTTTGCTTGTCTTGGGGCTTGGTATACATGGGATCGGATGCTTCAAACAAGTCTGGAAGGTAAAGCCTTGTGTAGATAATTTTATCACCCTCTCTCTCTCATTTTCGAAACCAGATTTAATTTTATTCAATTAAAAAAAGTTCGAAAATTATCTTAAATTTATGTTCTAGGATTAGTTAGTTATTTCCTAGGAAGGAATTCGAACAGGACTTGGTGGTAACCCCCCTCAAGACTTGATTCATAAGAATTCTATAGGTAAAGGATTCGAACAGGGCTTGGTGGTTACCCCCTTCAAGACTTGCTTCCCAATGAATCCTAGGATATAGGTCAAAAAGAAGTAAACAGGACTTGGTGGCTGCAACCATTAAGGCTTGATTCATGGAAGCCTGTCCAATCTTGGTCAATGTCTTGCGAATGAAAGCAGACTTTACTAAAAGAGAAATAGTAGAGAGAGAGGATAGGAACTAATTTTTACCTGCAGGTCCAGATACTTGTTTGAGCAACCTTGCATCCTGTGATCGATACTCCCAAGGTAAAGCCTGCACTTTTATTTTTATGTACAGAAATGAAATCAGTTGAGGGGTTAGTCAGACATGATTGCTAAGTTGTTGGCTAGATGATCAAGGTTGTTTAATTAGGATATTGCATATTGTACTTCTGTGATTGACAGACTCTTAGATGTGGTTTGCAACAAAGTAGAGGTTATGATTCTAAGTTTGAATTTGATTTAGTCCCTGCTTTTCAAAACCTCTTTCAATAAGACTGCATGTGTGTTTGCTTGAGGACAAGCAAAAGGTTAAGTCCGGGGGAGTTGATATACCATGGATTTTACCCATTTTTACCCATGGTATATGAGTGTTTTTAATACTATTATCTATGTTTTGGAGTGTATTAGGTATGCTTTCAGGTTCAGAAGCATTTTGGAGAAAAGTGATGTTTTAGGTGCCTTTTTCGAGCTTAAAGAAGAATTCACCCGTGATCAAGACCAGAGGTCGACACCAGAGTTACACATCGATCGATGCACACTCTGTGCAATCGATCGACACACATTAGCTGAAGGACGATACATCGAGACAATAATCGATCGATGTACACCCTGTACTCTCGATCGATATTGAGGCGGCAGAAAGACAAGTTGGACTTGGCCGAACTTGAAGCCCAAGATATCACATTTTACAAGAATGCCCTTGACGAGTTTTTTAACCTAATGAACTCATATTTATATATGCCTAAGTGTTTTGGCAGAGATACACAAGTCATACAAGTTTTCATAAGTTTTTAATAGTTTCTAAGTTCTAAAAGAGTTTCTTCTTCTTCTACTTATTTCTGTTTTCATTACTTTGTAAGTTCTCAATAAAGTTCTATTCAGTTCTTTATTTGTTAACAAAGGTTCTAGAATTCTAGATCTAGAGGAGAGATCCAAAGATATTTGTGATTGAGACCTAACTGTTCACCCTCTAATAGGTCTATGAATTTCTATTATTACCTTGTTGCTATGAACTACTTAGCCATGTCTGAGTAGATTCATTTGTTAGATTTAGGGTTTAAATACGATATGAGGGATTAGCCCCAACCTATAATTGCTATAGTTGTGATATTTATTGTTAGGATTGTTCACTAATGCTTTTTCTAGCTTAGCTACCTAGAACATGAACTTGGATTGCATTGTTTATTACATGCAATACCAGACAACATCCTAAACATGCTATGACCCTCTTGAGATATGCGAAAGCTGATCTAAGATCATGGTGAGCATTGTATCAACTAGCGCATAAATCTTTCTTAGAGCCGTATCGATCGATACTCCTATAGAGTAATCGATCGACGTAGCTAGAGGTGTATCGGTCGATATTCCTATCGAAACATCGATCGATACCATCGGCAGAGTAGCCGACCGCAACACCATTTAGCATCTAAGTAATAGATGGTCTAAATAATGCGAGATCTGATGGATTCATTTAATAAGTGTTGAGCTCTGACATATCATGCAAGCAACTTGTTAGCCTTTATAGTATTTATAATCCTGAATTCCTGAATACCTACCCTGAATCTAACTTCTTTTCTTTATTGCTTTAAAACCAAACCCTTTCAACTGAGTAATCTTACCATTACCCAGCAAACCTGCAATTTAATTTAAACCATTTTCAACCTAGCATGGTCATTAAGATTGCATCTTATTTGTACACTAGCTCTCTATGGATTCGATCCCTAAGTACTACAGCTGAACCTCTTATTTGAGAGAGTAAAGTCACTCCTTAGGATACTTTGAGTGATATCACCTAACAACCGGCCTTCCCTACTACCACCAAGGTGCTGACAAACGCACCGGCCCATACCCATATGGGACTACCCTCAGAGCAGGATCTCCAGACTTATCCACGACCGAAGCAGGAGAAAGTATTACGACGACTAGTCTCCTTCTTCCTATCATTCTGTAGTGCTGAGTACGAATCACTTGTACACGAAAATACCCAAACAGGGGGCTCCTTAAGACGAAGGTCTAGATGATACCTCCCTTCCCCTCCGTTCAAAGGAGAAATGAAGTAGGAATACAGAACCTCAGCAACGCCGATAACCAGGCCCTCGAGATCACCCAGGTTCTGCATGGCTATTAGAGTCTGCCATGAAGTAGGATTCAACTGACCTGGCGAAATCTCCAGCATCTCTGAAACCTTGGCCACCAACTAGGGAATTTGATCCCTGAAACCTGACTCAAAGAAGCCTTCGTAAACCGGCACCTCGTCGATTTTGAAATCCGAAACTCTATCGATCGGGCCCGGAATCCTAATGGCGACGTCGCCGGAAATTTGATACTTCCCCCTCCAGGCCGCGACCTCTTCAACTCCTATTATCGACAAAGGACCAACCAAAGGCAGTCTCTTCGTCTCGGCGGACGACCGAACGCCTTCGCCGGCGATATGGCCAAAGTTCTCGATCCTTGAGGTCAGATCGGGGGAAAGGTTCGAAGAGTCCATAAATTCCGACGGTTCGACCTCGACTTTCTTCTTCGACCTAACCCTAGCACCTATGGATGAAGATTCTGGGGAGGGTCCGATCTATTTTCCATCCTAGCAGAAGAAAGGGGATCTAAGGAAAGAAACCTAAGAAAAGAAAGAAAGAGAGGGAGAAGCAAAAAATACCTGATGAAAGTGAAGACTAGAGCTTAAAAACGGTAGAAATCTCTAATGATCTTCCAAGCGAGAGAAAAGGAAAATGAGAGATCTGGTAGGCGGCTGTAATGGAAAGAGAGGGTTGTAAACCCTAATCGGAACCCCCCACGCGCCATAAAAAGGACGCCACGCGAGGGAACAAACTTCGAGGCTCCATTACCCCGCGCCTCTCTTCCTGTTGGGTACCCGAAAGTCGAAAGCACCATCTGGCTTCGTTTCAGTACCAAGAAGGCATCCAGGAACCTATCACCTTGCTCTCATCTTGGTCCTGCACCACGAGTACACAAGCTGCATGT
Organism: Brassica juncea; assembly: GCA_018703725.1. Classification (NCBI taxonomy): domain Eukaryota; kingdom Viridiplantae; phylum Streptophyta; class Magnoliopsida; order Brassicales; family Brassicaceae; genus Brassica; species Brassica juncea. Next base: position 24,359,070 of record CM031936.1, read on the forward strand.
CCCAGCCTCATCTCCCGAAGAAATCATCCAGGCTCTAAGCTCTACCTGGACTCAAGAGTCAGAACAAAAAGCGCCAGACTGCAGTCCATTCCAAGGGGGCCAGACCTCTCCCAGGTTCAACACACGGTTCCGACCTAAAAAGGTCCCGGTAAAACAGAATTATTGAAGCGATGTCCTGCCCAAGGAATGCCTGCTGAGAATGAGCAACTCCGGTTGACTTGAGTGCACATGTTATCCCCCGATTCCGATGTCGAAATCGAGAAATAAGGGGCAAACTGTTGGGGAAAAATACTCCGGTATTAGATTTCTCCAGGCCCCGGGCAGGACACTGTCCCCCAGGTTCCGTCTAAGAGATAGTACCCGGGTCCGACCCCTACATCGGTCCCTTCCCCCGGGGAAAATGGAAAACTTCCGACTGAGAAAACCTTCCATATTTCCGGATATGGAAGATTTCCACCTACTCTAAACCGACTCCCAGCAGTCCACGAAGACTATATAAAGGGAACGTAAACCCTAAAGCAGAGGATCAATTCTTCAAGACTTAGAGACTAGGGTTAGGCGGGTAGAACTAGGGTTTATACACCAAACATTGTAGTTCCTGCCCAATTCTCTATTAAAAATTCTTGTTCCTTCTCAATACCTGTAACTCTCAACAAATCTCACGAATTGTATAGCTTATGTACCGTTCCGTGGTACTCACAAAGAACTTACACAAGAAACCCCTAACAGGTTGTACTCCTCCTCATACTCTCGAACCGTCCTGCGACTCTGGACCAGGTCCAAGAACTTAGCTTCCAAACGATCCCATGCCTCAGCTGGAAAATACTTGTCGTTGAATTCAACCTCAAAGTCAGAGAAGCATTCAATGGTGCCATTGGTACGCTTGTCTAGAGCTAACCACCAATTATGAGCATCACCCTCCAAGAAGTGAACTGCAATGTCCTTCTTGTAGTCATCTGGGCAACGAGTTGAGCCGAAGTTGCGGACCAGCCTGCTCCTCCACTCATCAGCCTCCAATGGATCAACGCTTCCAGCAAAGTGTTTAGTTCCCAGCTTGGATATGTGCTCCAGCAGCTTCAGATAATCCATCCTCTTAGCTGCTCTAACTGGGGGATCGATCTCAATCACCTCAGCCACTTCTTCCACCTGATTCTGAGCTGCTCGACCATCTGCTGCAACTGGACCTTTACGATTATTTCCAATGGGAATGGCTGTCCTAATTGGTGTGAATGCCTTGAGTCAAAGCCAGGATCTGAGTCCTGATGAAAGGACTTTTCAAGGGTCCTAATCAAATGTAGTATATAAGATTGTCGAACCAGTTCTAAATGATCACAAAGCAAAGGGAATGCAAGCCTATGCTTAATCTAAATGCAATCATTAAAGGAGATGATTATTAAACTAAGACAATATCTAAAATTCAACAAAATATAAAACTTTCTTTCTTTATGAGGAGATGAGACCCATGGGCTAAGGGAATTGACCTTGGGGGATCAAGCATCAATCTAAGGGTGGCAGCAAACAATCAATCTATCAACCTTAGGCCTAGGCACAATTCTTAACAAGCTCTATCTCCAGATGAATGCTTATTCACAAAGATAACTCAAGCATCTAATCTCTTAGGTTGAATATTATCTAAGAAATCATTAAGAACAAGCCTAATAGACATCTTAACACCTTTAACAACAAATCTCTTTGGTAAAGAATGTTAAAAGCTTAGGAGAGTTGGTTCAGGTATTTCATAGAACACCTTTCGCGAATGAAATGCCTAGAGCTCAACTTTAGAGTGGCCAACTCTAAAATAGCATTAAAAGCACTCTACTAGCAAGGAACAAGATAGATCTACACTAAAACACCCTAGATCAAGCCTAATCACCCCTTAGTCTCCCTAACCCATGAATCTTAAATGGATATACTCACTAAACCACAAGCTTACTCTTAAACCCATGAGAGATTCAAGCTTAAACATGTAGAGAAAGAAAAGAGATGAAATCAAACAATCAAGAACACAAAGATGAGATAAGATTATGATTCAAAGATAAAGCTTTACTCAAAGGTTTGTGTTTTTAGAGAGAAAATAACATAATCCCACTTAAGGGTTAACAAGGGTATTTATACTAGGCTTAGAAAACCTAGATACATCATGAAAGATTACTAAAACGTCCTTGGAGTCAAATGAGTCTCAACCAATAGGAAGGCAGCAAGAAATTCGGTCTGGGTAGACCGAAAGTCACCATCCCGGTCCGTGGTACCCGGTCTGGTCCTGTTCTAGCCGTTGTCCAGCCCGTCCGGGTTCAGCATCCCGGTACGTCCTTCCCGGTCGTCCGGACATCGTGCTCGTGTGCTTCTCCCAACCGGGTTCATCACACCGGTCCATCCATCCCGGTCGTCCGGATGCGTCTTGATCAGCTTCTTCCCGACCGGGTTCATCACACCGGTCCATTGTCCCCGGCTGTCCGGACTGCGTCCTGATCAGCTTCTTCCGGACCGGGCGTGTCTAGCCGGTCTGTCCTCCCCGGTCAGACGCGTCTTGATCGATCTCCAGCCGACCGGGTATGTGTACCCGGTCTGGTCTCCCCGGTCCATCTCTCCATCTCATGATTTCACTTCTCTTTTCATGGCCAAACTTGAATCTTCACTTCTTCTTGGGTCATAAGGCTTCCAAACACCCCAAATCACACCAAAGCATACTCCAACACCTGATAAGGACAAATTAATGTAAAATGATCCTAAAATGCCTAAACCTTAGCCTACAAGACAAAGAATGCAATTAAAAAATGGCTAAATAAATGAAATTATGCAAGACATCAACTCCCCCACACTAATCCTTTACTTGTCCACAAGTAAACTAGCAAGGACTAAGGAGGAGAGGTTTGAAGGAGGGGACTCATAACCAAAAGAATGCTCTTCTTAGTTCTCAACTTGATAACCTTGTATAATCATACCAACTAGCTAGTGCAAACACTTTATCCAACTCTAACTTCTCAAGGCCTATCTCAACTCTTTTGATCCCTACACTCATTCATCATGAATCCACAAACCACAAATCCATTTACTCTCTAACAATCATTAGGCAAACTTAAAAGATCTCTGGCAAATGGTCAAATGGTCGAAGTCATTTGGTTTGGTGAAAAAGGCTTTGATGCAAAGTGAATCAAGGGGTTCAAGAAAGATCTTTAAAGGTGGTTTACTCTCAAAACAAAGTAGCTTTGACAATGCACATAATATATCTAAGAAAGGGATCAACTCATACATACAATTCTCAATCTCCATTGTTCTACCCTTTTCCTAAATACAAAAGTTACATCCTCATTCCCAATGTCAAAATACCACTCACATCTCTCACCCAAAGATTCTCCCAAAACACTCAAATATACTTTCTCATTTAGAACTCTTTCTTATTGAAGTCTACAAGGGATTTTTCAGATTTTAAACTCTTATCAGCTCTTTCTAAACATTGCTAGCCCCCTTTTCATTATTCTTTCTCTTTTTTTTTGTAACATATATGGGGGCCACGACTTTCTTATTAACCTAGAGCTTACAATTTTTCAATTCTCTTATTCCTTCTAGACTTAATGACTTATAACTTTAGAGTCCCATGAGTCAACCTTTTCTTTCATAAACCTTTCACATTCCCAAGATCACACCATAAAAAACTCACCCCCATCCTAGAAGCTAGACAATATGAGTGTCTAATCTAGCTAAAATGGAGACCAAGCATTGTCGTTCCCAATACTCTCAACATTATGCAAATGTAAAGCTTTCCAAAGAAGGCCTCACTCAACAAACAATGAAGGCTTGAAAGGAGGAAAAGGTTTAAGGGTGTGGAGTACCACTTGAGTTTGTCAAAAAGATAGGTAAATAATGGGAGAGAAAACTCAAGTGTTCTATCCATGACTCAGTACACAAGGGACCATGGGAAAGAGACTTAGAGTCTAAATATGACAGGAGCAAACTTCAAAGAGAGAGCATCAATCAATCAAATGAGTTTTAGGAAGAGTTTTCAAGGCTCGAAGTTTACAAGCTATCCTAAGATTGCTCAAGCTATCCTAAGATTGCTCAAGCTATCCTAAGATTTCTCAAGCTACTTACTATGATTATAAAGGTTATCACTTTAAGAACTTAGCATGAGCATCTTTACAAGGCAACTATCATCCTTGTCCCCTTATGCATGATGCAAACTATATGATGATTTCTTTTTTTTTATGCAAGTGAATGATCTAGACTCAATCCTAATGCAACTACATGATTCTTTTTGTGCTTTTCAAATTTTTCAAATTTTTTTGGTTTTTCTATGCAATAACTATCTAAAATGCATGCAAATGACATAAAACACAAAACTATCAGCAACATGACACCTCCCCCACACTTAATTCACACAGTCTTTGTGTTTGTTAAATGTAGAGAAGGACCCAAAAGAGGAAAGATAAGTGCAATGATAAATGGTATATACAATGATAAGGTGTTGGAGTACCTCTATGGAGTGTGGGATGAGGCTGATGCCTCACCCTCAGAGTCATCTTCATCAGCAGTGCTGTCTAGAGAAGGAGACTGGTTTCCGGACTCGGATGGGGCGATGTATGGGTTCCTCAAGCGGCGGAGAGCTTGCTTCTTGGTTTGTGGTGCAGAGGGGTCATGAAGTGGCTGATAAGGGGGGGTGCATTGAAAGCATCAAGATCAAAGTCCTCAGCCTTACAGCCAGCTACAGCTCCCCTAGCTAGAACATCAGCCACTTTCCTCATACACCTAGCTGAAGCTTCGACTTGCCTCTTCACAGTTCTTTTCAGCTCTTTGCACTGGTTGGTGAGCTTGAAAATAGTCCTATCTTGAGCCCTGTTCCACCTCTGGATAGTGCTAATCTGGTCATGAGCTTGGCGAATGGGCCCAAGAGACAAAACACCGGTGCATTGCTCAAACTTGTAGCGAGGAGGACCAAACAGATGTGCAGTGGCTCTTTTGGTGTGTTCCTGATCATAAACAGACACTTTTCTTGCTGCCTTCTCACCCTTGGGAAGGGCCATAGGGCCGAGGGCTCCATGACTCCTAAGGAGGTGCTCCTCACTGATGTCAAAGCTGATGTCTCCTGAAGTGTCCAATGAGGTGAGCTCAGAGTTAGGAAGCAACAGCTCAGCCCTTTTGCCACCTCTCGAATAGGAATTGACACATCTCCCATTAAACCTTCCACTTAGGAACTGAGCTTTCTTCAGGTAAGATCCATCCAAGAAAGTAGGATCTACTTCATCATCACCCAAATCAATTTCCTGGTAAGCCAATAATGGAGTTATCCATCCACCAATACCAATCTGAGGACCTGAGTCACGGTTTGTCCAAGCCCAACTCTTGTAGTGCATTAAGCGCTGAACAAGGAAGCCAACCATACCAAAATCTGAGTAGAAGTCATCCGGGACAACAGGGAGCTGAGGAAAGGAGGCAAAGTGTTGGGTGGTTTGGTGAAGGAACCTCAGCTCTTCTCCAGCAACATTCCATATCTCTTTCTTCTGGAAGAGGGTGTGGTTAAGCAGCCTATGGAGATAACGCACAGTGGGATGTCTAATAGAGCCGTTCTTCTCTTTCTTGTTGCCTCCTCTCCCTTGTCCTGTTAACAAGGTCCACATTGATTCAGCAATGGTCTTCTCCTTAGGGGCTGTCTTGAGTGTGGGAAGTGAAGGGTTTTTCTGATCCTCAAGGCCAAGAACTTCACCAATCTCTGTGAAAGACATGGAGTACACCTCGCCCTCAATCTTGAATTTGATCTCCCCCCATCCTTGCTGTGCATGCTTGGAAGTATGGAAGGTTGCTTCCAGTGAAGCCAAGAATTGGCAAGAGACTTCTTTATGAGTAGGGTAAGCTACTGTGTAGAGACTTCCCACCTTCTTGTGCTCAAGAATGGTTTTAACATCTTCATCAAAGTACATCTCTTGCAAGATCATCTTATCAACAAATCTGGTAGGGAGCCAAGCAATGCCATTCCTTAAGAGATCTACCAGCTCATACTCAGTAGGTGTCTTGAACCTGTCCCTCTTGTCATACTTTGATTTAGGATCAGCATGCTCATCATCAGAAGACATCTCATCCTCTTCACCTTCACTCTCTGCAACTATTGGCTTCTTGCCTTGCTTCTTTGCTCTAGCCCTTGCCAACTTCTCTTCCATGGTGTGCTGGTTAAGGTTTTCTACATTCTCTTGCACAGGATCTGGTGCTCTCCTAGGTGGAGTCATAGCCCTCATACTGGGAGCAAGTGCATGATCACCTTTGTTGTTGGTTTTCTCCAGAACAAGAGCTCCCACACTAGTGTTTCTTGGTACCTTAGCTCTCTTGGGAGGAGCCTGCTTGTTAGTACCATCAGTCACACTGTCCTCCTCAGCTATTCTCTTTCCATCCGTCTTGGCTTGCTTGTGAGCACCATCAGCCACACCCTTATCAGCAACAACTCTCTTCCCATCTTTCTTAGTTTGCTTGTGAGCACCAGCAGACACACCCTTATCAGCAACAACTCTCTTCCCATCTTTCTTGGCTTGTGCTTTCTTTCTTAGCATTGCCAAAGCTTGCTGTCGACACTCCTCTTCTGAACCAGGCTGTGAACCGAAAACTTTCCCAAACTGAGCAGTGTGTCTTGCTGCAAGCTCTTGCTTCTCAACTTCTATATCAGCTTCATTCTTTCGCCCCATTGGTACCTGAAATTTAAACCTTGGAAAAGAATGAGCTTAATAAGAAAAAACTTCTTAGTAGGAGAGACATGATCAAAAGCATAAGATTGCAATTCTAATGATCAATTACTCATAAGAAACAAAGCATTAGGCAAAGGAGGGCTTTAAACTATCTTAGAGAATTCTCATGCTAATTTTTTTTTTTTTATGAACAATGAGAATCTCCAAAAAGCAAAATCCCTCAATCAAACACTATCAAGCTTGAAATCATCCTCAAATGAAGTTCTCCAGCAACCTAGCATTCAATCTACCCCAAAAACAACCTAAAACAAGCACTTTATGAAAAACCCCCAAATCTCATGAACCCTAATTTCTCAAAGTTCAAATTAATCTCAATTCCACCATGAAATCAACTATCCAGCATGATATATAAGCTTTCCCTAGTCTATTTTACAAGAATCTAGCAAGAAAAAGCTCAAATTTCAAGTTCAAATTTTTAGGGTTCATGAGAGTTACGAATTTGAACTTAAAAAACTCATACCTTGCTATGGATGATGGGAAATGAAGAAAAGATTCAAGAAAGTAGACTAAAGGATGAAAGACTTTGATTTAGGAAAAAGAATTGGGTAATTTGGTTGAGTTTGGAGAAAGTTATGGTGTTTTTGGTTCTTGGAGGCTAGAGAGGATTTTGATGTGAGGAAGAAGATGAAATGAGGAGAGAGAGGGTGAATTAGGGCTTTAAGGGTGGTCTGGGTGGGTCTGGGTCGGGTCTGGGTGGATGGGTTTTGGTCAGGTTTAGGGGAAGAAAACTTACCTGGGTTGCGGCTGGGTCAGGCGCGGGTCATGGAGCTCCGTGGGTCTGGTGCGCGGATCCTGTGGTTGGATGCTTCCCGACCGGGTATGTGAAGCCGGACGCCTGTCCCCGGTCCATTCCTTGGCTTCCCGACCGGGTACATCCAGCTGGTCGCCTGTCCCCGGTCCGTCTCATTCAAGCTGCACGACCGGGATGCTGAATCCGGACGCCTGCACCCGGTCCATCCTACCATGCTTCCCGACCGGGTAGGTCACCCCGGTCCATCCTACCCGGTCCAAACCCACCTTCTCTTTTTTTTTTTTTTTATTCAACCTCCAAGCCATCACCTTCCTATGGCCCCAACATCTTCCAAGGAACTTTGAAAAGAAATCCTAAAGCAATATTTACAAGGATAACCATGGGACTTCCTCCAAAGTGAGCTTGTTTAAAGTCATTAGCTTGACTTTGCCTCCTTTGAGGTTAGGCAAGGGGAGCATCAGAGAGTGGGGTTGATGTCCCATCCTCCTTTGGTATGGTGGCCATGTATTCCTTGAGTCTCTGGCCATTCACTGTGAAGTCATTACCCTGCTTATCCCATAACACAATGGCTCCATAAGGCCTCACTTCTTTGATCACAAATGGACCAGACCACCTTGACTTTAGCTTCCCTGGAAATAACTTCAGTATAGAGTTGTAGAGAAGAACTTGATCTCCAGCCTTGAACTCTTTCTTGAGGATGTGCCTGTCATGAAAGGCCTTAGTCTTTTCCTTGTAAATCCTTGAGTTCTCAAAGGCATCCATCCTTATCTCATCCAGTTCATTGAGTTGAAGAAGTCTCTTCTCCTTTGCACTCTTGATGTCAAAGTTTAGAAGCTTCACAGACCACAATGCCTTGTATTCAAGCTCAACTGGTAAATGGCAAGACTTCCCATAGACAAGGTTGAAAGGGGTAGTGCCTAGAGGAGTCTTGAAGGCTGTTCTATATGCCCAAAGAGCATCATCAATCTTGTTTGACCAATCCTTCCTCTTAGTTCCCACAATCTTCTCCAAGATGCCCTTGATTTGCTTGTTGGAAACTTCCACTTGGCCACTTGTTTGAGGGTGATAAGGTGTTGCAACCTTGTGTTTCACTCCCTTCTTCTTGAGAAGACCCTCAAATAGCTTGTTGATGAAATGTGAACCTCCATCACTTATGACCACTCTTGGTACTCCAAATCTTGGGAAGATATTGCTCTTGAACATTTTGATCACCACTCTTGAATCATTTGTGGGACTTTCTATGGCTTCTACCCACTTTGACACATAGTCCACAGCCACCAAGATGTATTTGTTGCCATAAGAAGAAGGGAAGGGTCCCATGAAATCTATCCCCCAAACATCAAACACTACAACTTCAAAGATTGGGTTTTGAGGCATCTCATTCCTCTTAGTAATGTTCCCTCTCCTTTGGCAAGAGTCACATCTTGATATGAAGTCTTGTGTGTCCCTGAACATGTGTGGCCACCAAAATCCAGCTTGTAACACCTTTGAGACAGTCTTGAAGGTAGCAAAATGGCCTCCATAGGAAGATCCATGGCAATGAGTAAGGATTTCTTCAATTTCTTCTTCAGCCACTACTCTTCTATAGATCTAATCCTTGCAAAGAGTGTAGAGGTATGGTTCATCCCAATAGTATCTCTTCAAATCTCTGTAGAACTTCTTCTTCTCATACCCCGCAAGACCCAATGGCTCCTTCCCAGTGGCTAAGTAGTTAACCAAATCAGCATACCAAGATCCCTTCTCTTCAGCTGCCTTAACCTCTTCAATCTTCTTTCCAGTCTCAATAACTGCCACCACTGACATGATAGCCATGTCATGCTCCTGTCTAAGCCCCTCATCAATAGGGATTCCACCTTCAATCCTCAGCCTGGACAAGTGATCAGCAACTCCATTCTCAATCCCTGGCTTGTCTCTAATCTCTAAGTCAAACTCTTGAATCAAAAGGATCCACCTTAGTAGTCTTGGCTTGGCATCCTTCTTTGCTGAGAGATGTCTCAAAGCTGCATGGTCATTATACACAATGACCTTGGAACCCACCAGGTAACTTCTGAATTTTTCAAAGGCGAAGATAATGGCCAGCATCTCTTTCTCAGTTGTGGCATACCTCATATGTGCATCATTCAGGGTTTGGCTCGCATAATAAATCACATGAGTCTTGCCATCCTTCTTCTACCCCAGGACAGCCCCAACAGCAAAGTCACTAGCATCACATATTATCTCAAAGGGGAGATCCCAATCAGGTGGCTGGACAATGGGAGCACTAACAAGTTCACCCTTTATCTTCTTGAAGGCTTCAAGACACTCTTCATCAAAGCTGAAAGTGGCCTCCTTGCATAGCAACTTGTTCATTGGTCTAGCAATCTTTGAAAAGTCCTTGATGAATCTTCTATAGAACCCAGCATGGCCAAGGAAGCTCCTGATGTCTTTCACTGTCTTTGGTGGAGGCAAGCTGACCATCACCTCAATCTTAGCCTTGTCCACTTCAATACCCTTTTCTGAAATTTTATGCCCAAGCACAATCCCCTCTTTGACCATGAAGTGACACTTCTCCCAATTCAGCACAAGGTTGGTGTCTTCACATCTCTGTAGGACCCTGCACAAGTTGGACAAACAAGCAGAAAACGAAGATCCATAGACAGAGAAATCATCCATGAATACCTCCACTATATCCTCAATGAGATCCAAGAAGATAGACATAATGCACCTTTAAAAGGTTGCTGGAGATTACATAACCCAAATGGCATCCTTCGATAAACAAAGGTGCCATAGGGGCATGTGAATGTTGTCTTCTCTTGATCATTGGGATGTATGGGGATTTGGAAGAACCTTGAATACCCATCCAGAAAGCAATAGAAAGGATGGTTTGCAAGTCTCTCAAGCATTTGATCAATAAATGGCAATGGAAAATGATCCTTTCTAGATGCAGAGTTGAGTTTTCTATAATCAATACACATCCTATGGCCAGTTATGGTTCTAGTTGGTATCAATTCATCCTTGTCGTTTTTAACCACAGTGATACCACCTTTCTTTGGGACAACATGCACAGGAGATACCCATTTAGAATCTGAAATAGGGTAGATAACACCAGCATCTAAGAGTTTAAGAATCTCCTTCTTTACAACATCGTTCAGTTTAGGATTTAACCTTCTTTGATGCTCTATAGAAGTCATTGATTCATCCTCTAGATGTATCCTATGCATGCACAAAGAAGGTGATATCCCCTTAATATCATTTAGTGAGTACCCAATTGCCTTTCTAAACTTTTTAAGTGCATTTAAAAGTTGAGAAAACTCAAGTTCAGTAAGTTCACTACTCACAATGACAGGATATGACTCATTAGGGCCTAGAAATGCGTACCTTACACCATGGGGAAGAGGTTTTAGCTCCACTTTTGGTGCCTTGAGCTCACTCCAATCATCGTGTTGGGTGTCCTCTTGTTGAGTGACTGAAGCAGCTTGGTGAACCTCTTGTGTAAGCTCCTCATACTGGCCTTCACCATCAATCTTCTTGTGAGAATCCATCATTCTCACAATAGCATCACTCTCTTTGTTCTCAACCACTTGGACCTCTTTATCCACTGTCAAAACATGTTGGAAGGGTCCTTTATTGCCAACTCTTCAAGTGCCAATTCCTCAAGAAGCTCATCAGCAAGAGCTTCCATCTCTTCAATGTAAAACACTTGGCCTTGCACGGTTGACCTCTTCATCACTTCCTTGATGTCAAAATGGAGAGTGTGCTCTTTCCCCAAATGAAGATCAATCTTGCCTTCCTTCACATTGATAAGGGCTCCTGCTGTGGCTAAGAATGGTCTTCCAAGGATCAAGGGATCTCTAGCTTCTTCATCCATCTCCAGCACCACAAAATCAGTAGGAATCTCACAATTTCCCACCATCACAGGGAGGTCTTCAAGGATACCAATAGGGAATTTGACCGAGCGATCAGCAAGCACCAAAGAGAGTTTACACTTCTTGTATTGGCTGAATCCAAGCTTCTTGGCAACAGATAGAGGCATGAGACTGACACGAGCTCCCAAATCACATAGACATCTCTCAAACATCAAAGGACCAATGGCACAAGGTAGAGTAAAGCAGCCTGGATCCTCTAGCTTCTTAGGGATTGTCAATCTCTGGATGATGGCACTGCACTCATGAGTAAGAACAATCATGCCCTCCATCTCCTTCTTCTTAGCAGCCACAACATCCTTCAAGAACTTGTTGTATTGAGGGACAAGCATGAAGGCATCAATGATGGGCATTGTGACTTGAACTTCACTCATTTGCTTCTCAAAGAGTGCTTTGTACTTCTACAAAAGTTGCTTCTTGAATCTTCCAGGAAATGGCAGCTTAGGTTCATAGGGACGAAGAGCAAAGGAAGACTCTTTTGTTGGAGTGGCAACTTCACCATGTTTTAGTGTTCTCTTCTCTTCTCCAACCTTTTCTTTACCCTTAGCTTCAACAATCTTTTCTAGAATCTCTTCATCAACCTTCTCATCTACAATCACAACATCATCATCAATGTTGATGGCCACCCCCCCCCCCCACCTAGTTGCTCACCATCCTTGGGGAGAGCTCTTGGAGGTAACTCTCTACCACTTTTCAAGGTGATTGCTTTTATTGGCTCCTTGGGGTTTTTCTCAGCCTTTCCTGGTAGTGTTCCTTGTTGGCGACTTGGCTGAGAATTCATAGAAGCAAACTGATTCTCCAAAGCTCTTATCTTGTTGTTTAGCTCAGTATAGCTGCTATCAATCTTGGAGTGAACAGTCTTGAACTCATATGGCCAATGTCCTTGGCTGTTCTAGCTTGACCTTCCAGTAGTTGTTTGAACATAGCTTCCATAGTTGAATCTGGAGCTTTAGCTTTGGAAGAGCTACCTTCAGCTTGAGTAGGCTGATTGCTTTGATTGGTAAAACCAGGAGGAGGGTTCTGCCTAGGCTGGTAGTTCCCTTGCTGAGTGTTTTGCTTGGGTTGATAGCCTCCTTGCTGGTTGTTAGGATAAGACCTATGCTGGTAGTTGTTGTACTGAAAGTTGGGCTCCTTCCTGTACCAAGTACCATTGTTGTTGATGAAGCAAAGCTCTTCCTGTAAACCATCAACTTCATTAACCTTAGGAGGAGTTTCTTGACTAGGACCACCAACAAAGTGTATCTGCTCCTGTTTGGCTTGGTTAGCAATCAGCAAGTCTATCTTCTCCTGCAAGGATTTGATTTCCTTCTTGGTCTGTGATATCGCTCAAATTACCCTAAGGAGTGACTTTACTCTCTCAAATAAGAGGTTCAGTTGTAGTACTTAGGGATCGAATCCACAGAGACTCTAGGATTACACAATAGATTGTTTAGTCTTTGAAATAAAGCTAGACAAACAGGTTTAAAGCAATAAATAAAGGGGTAAGGAAGTAATTGCTTGATTGAATGGATTAGGTTTTAAGCAAGAGGAAAGAAAGTTAGATTTAGGCTATTTCTCAGGTGTAGCTAGCATGCAGGGTATCTAGGGTTTTTAGTATTCATAGTTCTGAACTCAAACTTTAAGGTTAAATCAATGATTGATTATCTTCAACTAGATCTTAAGTCACCAACTATCGTTCGATGAGAATAAGAAAGTGACGATCGATTATTCTATTTGAATATCGATCGATACACCTTTCGCGGTATCGCTCAACAGGCGGATTGCTCTATCGATCGATATCGTTTCTAGTGAGCTTTAAGATCGGATTTGAATTGGTTTTCCAATCATACAAAGAGACTACTCTCGTGTACTCAAAGTAAGTTGGAACATACCAGCTTTAGGTTTCAGGGGTTTGCTAAGTTTTTCACTTATCCAAATTAATCCTAAGATCTAAGATAACGGTGATCAATCCTATACTTAGCATTAAGAACAACTAGAATGAAGAACTATATTTTAAACACCCTAGCATTAAATCAATTGTAATGCATGCTTAGCCTTAATGAGAAGCCTAAATCTAACAAGAGAAACTACTCAAACATATTCATGGAAGACAAAATCATGATGGTTTGAATAATACTTTAAAATAGAATAATAAGAGGAACAGTAAAAGAGTAGAGAAAAATAAGGGAGTTCAAGATCTTCTCTGTATGCAGTTTGGATCTATCTCTCCACTCCTAAAATCTCTCTCCAAGGTAGCAAGAAACTTCTCTCAAAAGTCAGTCTAAAAGTTCTCTAGGCAAGTCTTGCCTTTAAAATAATACAAAACCCTCTTAATATAGCCTAACAGGCGGCCAGGGACTCATTTGGTAGAAGTGAAACCCTAATGAGATGTCTAGCTCATTAAACTCGTCATTAATTATTGGAGGCCTTTCATGTCGATCGATTTCATAATCTTCTATCGATCGATTAATATAGTGTCTCGTCGGTCGATGCGTCCTGGTGAGCATCGGTCGATTTAGCTCCAATACAATCCTCCTTAAAGTATCCATTTTTGCTCCAAAATGATCATATTTCACCAAAGAGTACCTGAACCTGTGAAGCTCATAAAAGACACCAAAAGTGTCCTTTTGTTTCCAAAACATATAAAAATCATGGTTGAAAGTGGGTAAAATCCATGACTTATCAACTCCCCCAGACTTATCCTTTTGCTTGTCCTCAAGCAAATTTAAGGACAGATCTAGAAGAGGGTTCCAAATAGTGAGACTTAAATAACCTCTAACTCAAAATCATCACCTCAACTTTGTTGCAAGCCACATCAAAATCTATCAACTTCAGAAGCACAATATACCATATCCTAGCTTAGCAACCAAGTTCATCTAGCCAACAACTTAGCAATCCTGCCTGACTAACCCCTCTACTGATTTCATTTCTGTGCATAAAGATAAAAGTGTGGGCTTTACCTTGGGAGTATCGATCACAGGATTCAAGGTTGCTTAGTCAAGTATCCGGATCTGCAGGTAAAAGTTAGTTCCTATCCTCTGTCTCTACTATTTCTCTCCTAGTCAGGTCTGCTTCATTTGCAAGACATTGACCAAGATTGGACAGGCTTCCATGAATCAAGCCTTAATGGTTGCAGCCACCAAGTCATGTTCACTTCTTTTTGACCTATATCCTAGGATTCATTGCGAAGCAAGTCTTGAAGAGGGTAACCACCAAGCCCTGTTCGAACCCTTTACCTATAGAATTCTTATGAATCAAGTCTTGAGGGGGGTGACCGCCAAGCCCTGTTTGAATTCCTTTCTAGTTAATATCTAACTTAACCTAGAACATAAATTTAAGATAATTTTCGATTTTTTTTTTTTACTGAATAAAAATTAAATCTAATTTCGAAAATGAAAGAGAGAGGGTGATAAAACTATCTACAAAAGGCTTTACCATCCGGACTTGTTCAAAGCATCCGATCCCATGTATACCAAGTTCCAAGACAAGCAGAGAATGTCAGGTTAGGTTGGAAATCAGCTTTGGTTCTTTCAGACAATCATGAAAAGTATTTTCATAGCGACCAGTGATCCACTTTAGCATCTATAGTACATTCTGCAGTTAACAAATCTAAGAATGGTGCTAAAGAGTGGTTAGAAATAAGTAGAAATCATCGTCTCCATTTGGTGCATGATAGATTCTCTTTTTTTTTTTTGAAAAATAAAGAAAGCTTTAAAAGAGATTTGAAAAGGAAAATGAAAAATGCTTTTAAGAAATAGAGACTTAAAAATGTTAGGAACAACCCCCCCCCCCCAGACTTAAACGACACTGTCCCCAGTGTTATTCAGTCTAAGTGCGGTGGAAAAGAAAAAGAAAATTAGAAAGTTAATGACTAAGTAACCGTACCTATTATTACTTGTATCGATCGATACCATGTCTAGCCTATCGATCGATAGCTGTTAGACAAAAGGTCATCAATTCGTCTGTTGGTATTTAACCCGTCTGATCTGTCATTTGTTAGTTCTGTTAGACAATCCACATACAAGCAAATAGATAATAAGTCATAAAGATAGATAGTCTAGAGTAATAAATCCTAAAAATCCGAAATAAAAATAGAAATAAAAAATAAAAGTGTCTAAGAATAAGGGATAGAAATATGAGGACTAGTCGGAGTCCTTTGCTGCATCCTCGTCGTCTGATGACGAGTCACGATGGTATTGGTGTGATGGACCTCAGGCTGCTGGATCATGGGCTCTCACGCTCCTCCTGCTCATGCACCTACAGCGAGACACACTGGACCAGATGGCCTGGAGAGCGTCTGCGACGAACCTCTGAAAGTCCCCGTGGTCGCGCATCGGAATGTCTGGCATGATGGGGAAGTCGTGCACTGGTGTCTCTGGCGGGCCCTGCGTAGCTGGTGCTCTGCGCTCTCCTGGAACTCTCCGTGGCACGTCCTGTAGGTTGCGGAGTAATGCCTCATCTGGCTGGAGCCGGAGCCTGTGAATGTCCCCGTCGAAGTCCGTGATGTGGCGGGAGGGCAGCTGCAGAAGACGGAGGTGGTCACATCTCCTGAAATTCCAGAATAGGCCGTCCTTCAGCCACTGGGCTGATGACAGATGCGCCAAGTCCAGGTAGGCGCGGGAGGTGCGGGATGGCTCTCCAGTCAAGCGGATGCCGAGGTGCTGGAAGATCGGTGTAAACAGGCTCCCAATTGTCTCCTTCTTCCTGCCAGTGCCCTTGAAGGGCTTCATCTTCAGCGACACCAGGTGCTGAGCGAAGAGGGATCCCAGGTTGGGCATGGGCATGTCGCGGTCCGGGTCCAGGTCCTGCAGGTCGACAACTCCGTCAATCGCAGTGAACAGCAGTGTGAGCTCGTCAATCCTCACCTTGTTGGGCTCCATCTTGCACAGCAGAGTGCTGGCAAGGGCCCTGATGAAGTAACGCAAGGTGGGATGACGGATGTCGGTCTGAGTGATAGCCGTGCTCCAGTGGCCTGTGCCAATGATCCTCCAGAAGTCACCGATCATCGGGAACTCAGGGACACTCATAGCGGCGTTCGAAGGATCGAACCCGTAGATCTCACAGATCTCAGCAACTGTGATCCGGTATCTGACACCTCGGGCAAAGAACGAGAGAACTCCGTCGCTCGCGACGCGGCCAGTGGTGGTGGTGTAGGTGAGGTCGGCTGTGGCGAGGAACTGTCGGACCAGAGACGGGTAGAGGTCGTAGGGGAGTGTAGCCATGGTGCCCAACCCAAGCTGACTGATCATGTCCCTCAAATCATGCCAGAGACCAAGCTGCCGGATGGTAGCCTCGTCGATGAAACGGGTGGGAGCAATGTCAACGCGCAGCCATGCATTGTAGAACAGGCTGTTGTAGTCGTCCCAGGTCTCCGTGCGCCGGCGGTGGGTGCAAGCGGTGGAACGGACCACTGTCCTCGGGTCGGGGTAAGACTCCACCGTCTCTATGGCCTTGGAAGGGTTCCTAGGCCAAGGAGAGCGCTCGTCGGGCTGTCGGGGTGGTGAGTGTGATGATGATGATGGCGTCAAGGAAGATGGTGGTGTGGGTGGTGCCCTGGAGGTGCTCGGGTTATCGAGCCTCCTCTTAGTCCTCCTCTCGCGTCGGCTATCCCTCCGTGAACTCATCTGCAAACAAATAATCATCTATTAGCACATGTAATCGATGGTCCCGATATCGATCGATTCTCTAGAAGAGAAATCGATCGATTTAGGTGTCCTTGTATTGATCGATTGTCGTATCTGACATCGATTCTTTAGCGTCGATATCGATCGATTTGACAACAACCGTGACGATCGACACGACATCGCGGACCTGCAAATCAAAATTCATCCCAAATCGCAATTTCACGAACAACAAATGCAAAACGAACAGTGTAGGGACCTATTTCATCATACTAGCAACCTAAATCAACCAAATCCAAGCCCAATCGAACGATTTTTGTTCATGTCAAAACCTAGTCAAACAAATCCGAAAAATAGAAGATTCCGGGTTCATACCTTGAAGAATCGGTGAGAAGATGAACAAATGAGTTAGAGAAGTGAAAAACAAAGAGATTGAGGCGAGAAACGGCGAAAATTGGTTCGGTTTCTAGAGAGAAAAATCGGGTTTTTGTTTTCGGGGGAAAAATGCGAAATGAGGGGGAGAAGAAGCGGATATCAGGGTTAATGACCCGCGGCCTCGATATACCCTAATCAATCGATATACCTTGGTGCGGGTCGATCGATTTTAAGGCAGGTCCTTATCTTTTTTGTTTTTTTTTTTGAAAACGAAAATAAAAATAAAAACAAAAATTTGAAAAAATAAATAAATAAAAATTGAGACTTAAATGCATAAGTGGGTTGCCTCCCACTGAGCGCTTTATTTTTAGTCATTAGCTTGACTGAAAAAAAAAAAAAATCTCTTTAATTAGATTCGGGGATGCCCAACCGTAAAGGTTTGACATTCGGCGGTTTGGCCCAGTAATGCTTCACTCGTTGCCCGTTCACAGTAAATTCTTCTCCTTTATCGTTCATAAGGGTGACGGCTCCGTTTGGTCTAGCTACCGTAACTGTGAAAGGTCCTGACCAGCGAGAACGGAGTTTTCCGGGAAACAAGGTTAGCCGAGAGTTATATAATAGAACTTGATCGTTGGCGGCAAAGTGCCGGGAGACGATCTTCTTGTCATGGTAAGCTTTTGTGCGCTCTTTATACAACTTTGAACTCTCATAAGCTAGATGTCTGATTTCATCTAGTTCGTTTAGTTGTATGAGTCTCCTTTCGGCAGCAGTCTTAATGTCGAAATTTAGCAATTTTGTTGCCCATGCTGCTTTATGCTCTAATTCAACGGGTAAGTGACAAGATTTTCCGTAAAGAATATGAAAAGGAGTTGTTCCTAGTGGGGTTTTAAATGCAGTTCTGTATGCCCAAAGTGCGTTGTCCAGCTTCCGTGACAATCTCTTCTGGTGATCCCAACGGTTTTCTCCAGAATTACTTTGATTTGTCTGTTAGAAACTTCTACCTGCCCACTCGTTTGTGGATGGTAGGGTGTGGCAACTCTGTGGTGAACTCCATTTTTCCTGAGTAGATTTTCGAAAACCTTGTTGATAAAATGGGTACCCCCATCGCTTATTACTACTCGAGGAACTCCAAATCTAGGAAATATAATGCTTTTGAAGAGTTTGACAACGACAGAAGCATCATTTGTACGAGTGGCTATAGCTTCAACCCATTTTGAAACATAGTCAACAGCAACTAAAATGTACCTGTTCCAGTACGAGGAAGGGAAAGGACCCATAAAATCTATCCCCCAACAGTCAAATACTTCGATTTCGAGAATGAACTTCTGTTCCATTTCATGTCTTTTGCTGATTTTTCCTCTTCGTTGACACCTATCACATTTTATGATAAAGGCGTGAACATCGCGGAACATAGTAGGCCACCAAAATCCGGCCTGAAGGATTTTAGATACCGTCGTGAAAGTTGCGAAATGTCTGGCATAAGATGATCCATGGCAGTGGAATATGATGTCCGACACTTCAGCGGCTGCAACACAGCGTCTGTAAATTCCGTCGGCACATTGCTTGTAGAGATACGGTTCATCCCAGTGGTATCGCCTGACTTCTCGGAAGAACTTCTTTCTGTCATAATTTTTGAGTCCTTCCGGTTCGACGTTAGCAGCTAAATAGTTTACTATGTCGGCATACCAGGGTCTGTCTCTGAACTTCTTTTCAACAACGTGCACTTCCTGATCGGAGTTTTGGCACCTATCAGGAGTGTGCGGATCAGTGTTGATACTGTCGGCTACGGTGACAGTCACATTAAAGGATATCTTGAATGAGACTTTATCCAGGTCAAGGCCGTTTCACAATTGGTCAGTGCGTCTGTCTTGTTGTCGATCGGTTGATCTGTTGATTCATCAATCGACATTCCATCTGTGGCATCGACCGATTTGTCGTTCGTGTCATCGATCAACATTGGTTCGATTATATCGATCATCACATCACTTTGTTCATCGACCGATATAGATTAAGATGCAAGATTTATCTGACCAACGAATGTAGATTCGGCCAGGTATACGCCTTCGGCTGGCAAGAAATCATTAATAGGAGTATTGTCAGTGACTTTTATCCGGGAAAGGTGATCAGCTACGCTGTTATCTACTCCTCTTTTGTCCTTTATTTCCATATCAAATTCTTGGAGCAGAAGTATCCATCGGATAAGTCGTGGTTTGGCATCTTTCTTTTGCATAAGGTATTTTATTGCTGCGTGATCCGTGTGCACAATGACTTTTGAGCCAACAAGGTAGTTTTGGAATTCCTCAAAAGCGTACACGACAGCAAGTAATTCTTTTTCCGTTGTGCCGTAATTTCTCTGAGCATCGTCCAGAGTTCGGCTCGCGTAGTAAATAACATGAAGTTTTTTGTCTTTACGCTGCCCTAACACTGCTCCTACTGCGAAATCACTTGCATCGCACATAATTTCGAAAGGAAGACTCCAATCGGGTGCTTGCACGACAGGGGCAGTTATCGAAGACTTATTGATTTTATCAAAGGCCTGCTGACATTCTGAAGTAAATTCCAATTTAACATCCTTGCAGAGGAGTGTCGTCAGAGGTCTGGCAATTTTGCTGAAATCTTCTATAAACCTTCGGTAAAATCCAGCATGCCCAAGGAAACTCCTTATGTCCTTTACGTTAGTTGGTGGAGGTAAACCAGTCATTACTTCTATCTTTGCTCGATCTACTTCAATTCCAGCAGCAAATACTTTGTGTCCAAGAACAATCCCATCATTAACCATAAAAAGGTATTTTTCCCAATTGAGAACAAGGTTCTTTTCCTTGCATCTGGCTAGAACTTTACAGAGGTTGTCGAGACAACTTTTGAAATCAGATCCATAGACTGAAAAATCGTCCATAAAAACTTCCATAAAATCTTCTATCATATCAGTGAAGATAGACATCATGCAGCGCTGGAAAGTGGCAGGGGCGTTACACAGGCCAAATGGCATCCGACGGTAAGCGAATGTTCCGTAAGGGCATGTGAAGGTTGTCTTTTCTTGGTCATCCGGATGAATTGGAATTTGGAAAAATCCAGAATATCCATCGAGAAAACAATAGTACTGATGATTAGCTAGTCATTCCAACATTTGATCGATGAAAGGTAAAGGAAAATGGTCTTTCTGCGTTGCGGAGTTTAGTTTCCTGTAAACGATGCACATACGGTGTCCAGTTACAGTTCTTTTTGGAATAAGTTCGTCTTTGTCGTTCTTGACCACAGTGATGCCTCCTTTCTTAGGCACCTTGTGAACTGGGCTCACCCAATTACTATCCGAGATTTGATAGATTACACCGGCATCGAGAAGTTTGATGATCTCCTTTTTAACAACTTCTTTCAGGTTGGGGTTGAGTCGCCGCTGATGTTCTATTGATGATTTTGATTCATCTTCAAGATGAATCCGATGCATACACAAGTCGGGGGAAATTCCTGGGATATCTTCAAGAGAGTATCCGATTGCTTTCCTGTGTTTTCGCAGTTTATTCAGCAATAGAGCGAGCTCACTGTTCGTAAGATTTGCATTTACGATAACTGGATAAGTGTTGTCAACAAGGTAGGCATATTCGAGTCCAGCAGAAAGTGGTTTCAATTCCACCTTTGGTGCATTTTCCTTGCTTAGATCGTCTCTCGAGAATGGTTGTCGATCGACAGCGTTTTGAAATTATCGATCGATATTCATCTCGGAGTCATCTTCACCATTGCTGGCATCATCATTTCTTGCGTCCATTAAATGTGCATAATCCTCCGTATGGTTATCTATGCTGAAAACTTCTCCCTGAGCAACCATGAGCACGTCCTCGATCTGGTTTTCAAGGAATGAATCTTCAAAAGATTTTTGTGTAAGCTCGTCGATATCATCGACATAGGAGGATGATCTATCTATCAAGGGGCGCGTCATTACTTTTTCCATGTAGAACCGCATTGGAATGTTTCCAATGTTCAGGCAGATGCGTCCTTCCTTGACATCGATTATCGCATTTGCGGTTGCAAGAAATGGTCTTCCCAAGATAATGGGGTCTCTGGGTTCGTTCTTGTAGTGAAGTACAACGAAGTCCGTTGGTACTGTGCAGCCATTGATGATTACGGGCACATCCTCAAGTGCTCCTTCCGGGACTCGGACAGATCGATCAGCGAGAACTAGTGTGATATTTGCTGGGGTAAACTCCGCATACCCAAGGGATGTTGCAACAGAGTGCGGCATCAAATTCACTCTAGACCCGAGATCACAGAGGGCTCTTGGGAATTGTTTATCTTGGATGGTGCAACTAAGAACGAAACTACCAGGGTCTGGTTGCTTGATCGGGATTTCGCCTTGAATTATAGCACTGACTTCCTCGGAAATCATCATGATACTACGTTCTCCGATGTGGAAACCTTTAGTTACCATGTCTTTAACGTACTTTTTTAGCGTCGGTGAAATCTTGACAGCATCACTTAATGGCATCTCAACTCTGATCCTCTCAATTGCTTTCTTACAGACTTCTCTGTCCAATTCGCGCTTAGGGTCGGACTTTCGTGGAGAAAAAGGGGGAATCGGGTTATAAACCCTTTCGATAGTAGGTCCAGCTGGTGCTGAATCACTTTTCAGCTTAGGGGATTGGTGTCAATCGATATTGTTTTCATCATATCGGTCGATATTAACCTCATCCGCCGAATCTTCTTCATCGTCCGGAATGTCAATAACAACCTCTTCGGTGCCCTGACTATTTTTTTCTCTGCTTTTGCTTGGTGAAGGTTCCGCTCTACTGGCATGGAATAGCACAGGGTTAGGGGTGGGTTTGATCTCTTCTCCAGAAAAAATTTCTGAAGAAGATTTTTCCTTAACTTTCGGAACAAGTTGCTTCCCACTTCTCAAGACTACAGCACTAACTTGACGTCTTGGGTTCATATCAGTTCGCCTAGGATGACGTCCTGCCTCCCTCTTGATAGCGATTGCATTTTCGGCGACATTACCTTCTAATCGTTTGACTTGTTCACTTAGAGCATCTAATTTCTTAAATAGCTCACGATGAACAACGTTTAGTTTTGTGTCCATGTCGCTTTCTATTTTCTGATTTCCCGTGAAAGCTTGATTTATCCTGGAGTCAGTTTTTCTTTGACGGGATCTGGTTAGGGCATCATAGTTTTGGGTGAAACTATCCTCGTCCGGGTTGTAAACTTGAGAGGTATTCTCTTTCACAGAAAATAGTTGTCTTTCAGAACAACTACTCTCACTTGGAAAAGTTTGCCTAAGTTTCTTTTCCTTCATGATTGATTGCATAGAGTCTAATGACTGCCTGATTTCAGCCAATTGGAGCGTGTCCCTGGACGGGGCTCTATTCTCCCTATCACTGATCTCATAGGATTTTCCCAAAGCTATATTTCTGATCAAACGCTTTGCTTTACTAGGATTCCTGGTGCTAAAGTTTCCTTCACTTGCGGTATCCAGCGTTATTTGGTAATGAAGGCTGACGCCTCCGTAAAAGAAGTTTAGGAGCTGTGATTCTGAGTAACCATGGTGAATGCAATCACGTTGATAGCCTTCAAATCTGATCCAAGCGTCTTTAAACGATTCATGTGGACCTTGAGCAAAGTAAGATAACTTTTCTCGCACATCCCAGTAGCGAGCGTCATCGAAAAATTGATTTATGAAAGCGTTTCTGATGTCTTCCCAGCAAGTTAGAGAGCCTGCTGGAATATGATTCAACCACTTTCTGGTTTTTCCCTCAAGGGAAAAGAAAAAAAGTTTACAGCGATTGTAGTCATCAGAAACTAGATCTTCTAGATATTCGATGTGCTCGTGGGGGTGTTCCAAAGTAAATCCACGGAAGGGTTTATTTCGTACCAGAAGAATAAAATCAAGGTAGAGTTTTGATTTTCTGGTATCAACTTCTGGTACTTTGATGGCAGACCTATTGGAATAGGTCTTTATGGGGTCTAAGTAGTCTTGCAAAATCAATTCTGATTCCTCATCTTCAGAGGAAGATGAATTAGGTTGAACAGGGATTTTATCTCTCTGCTCATCAGCAATTCCAGAATTTGTGTTGGTGGTTGGTTGGCCTAGGACTACTTCCTCATTAGCAGATTCGGTAAGTGAACACTTACCTGCTTCCTGCTGGTTGGCATCGATCGATGTTCGGGGCGGTATGTCGGTCGATTCCTCGCTCATCATATCGCTCGATTTTCTGGTGTCCATGTCGATCGATGGACTGCCGAAATTTGCCTTCTCCATTCTTAGGTACCTGTAAAAGCACAATAAGAGGAAAAGATTTTAGTAAATACGAAAATAAGGTCTAGACTATATTCTGAACTAAATCTAATTGTAATAAGAAAGAGTCTCCGGCAACGGCGCCAAATTTGATATCACTCAAATTACCCTAAGGAGTGACTTTACTCTCTCAAATAAGAGGTTCAGTTGTAGTACTTAGGGATCGAATCCACAGAGACTCTAGGATTACACAATAGATTGTTTATTCTTTGAAATAAAGCTAGACAAACAGGTTTAAAGCAATAAATAAAGGGGTAAGCAAGTAATTGCTTGATTGAATGGATTAGGTTTTAAGCAAGGAAAGAAAGTTAGATTTAGGCTATTTCTCAGGTGTAGCTAGCATGCAGGGTATCTAGGGTTTTTAGTATTCATAGTTCTGAACTCAAACTTTAAGGTTAAATCAATGATTGATTATCTTCAACTAGATCTTAAGTCACCAACTATCGATCGATGAGAATAAGAAAGTGACGATCGATTATTCTATTTGAATATCGATCGATACACCTTTCGCGGTATCGCTCGACAGGCGGATTGCTCTATCGATCGATATCGTTTCTAGTGAGCTTTAAGATCGGATTTGAATTGGTTCTCCAATCCTACAAAGAGACTACTCTCGTGTACTCAAAGTAAGTTGGAACATACCAGCTTTAGGTTTCAGGGGTTTGCTAAGTTTTCACTTATCCAAATTAATCCTAAGATCTAAGATAACGGTGATCAATCCTATACTTAGGATTAAGAACAACTAGAATGAAGAACTATATTTTAAACACCCTAGCATTAAATCAATTGTAATGCATGCTTAGCCTTAATGAGAAGCCTAAATCTAACAAGAGAAACTACTCAAACACATTCATGGAAGACAAAATCATGATGGTTTGAATAATACTTTAAAATAGAATAATTAGAGGAACAGTAAAATAGTAGAGAAAAATTAGGGAGTTCAAGATCTTCTCTGTATGCAGTTTGGATCTATCTCTCCACTCCTAAGCTCTCTCTCCAAGGTAGCAAGAAACTTCTCTCAAAATTCAGTCTAAAAGTTCTCTAGGCAAGTCTTGCCTTTAAAATAATACAAAACCCTCTTAATATAGCCTAACAGGCGGCCAGGGACTCATTTGGTAGAAGTGAAACCCTAATAAGATGTCTAGCTCATTAAACTCGTCATTAATTCTTGGAGGCCTTTCATGTCGATCGATTTCATAATCTTCTATCGATCGATTAATATAGTGTCTCGTCGGTCGATGCGTCCTGGTGAGCATCGGTCGATTTAGCTCCAATACAATCCTCCTCAAAGTATCCATTTTTGCTCCAAAATGATCATATTTCACCAAAGAGTACCTGAACCTGTAAAAGCTCATAAAAGACACCAAAAGTGTCTTTTTGTTTCCAAAAACATATAAAAATCATGGTTGAAAGTGGGTAAAATCCATGACTTATCAGTCTGGTTGTCATCAGCTCTGGTGGTTCTATCAGCTCTGTCGTGCTCTCCACTGTAAACTGAGTCACTCTTCACCATGTTGTCAACCAGCTCCTCAGCATCTTCTTCAGACCTGCCCAAGAAGAATCCATTGCTTGCTGTATCCAATCTAGCTCTGTACTTAGGAAGGGCACCTCTGTAGAATGTGCTTAGCAAGCTCTCCTTTGAGAAGCCATGGTGGGGGCATTGAGCTTGATAGCCTTTGAACCTCTCCCATGCTTCACTAAAGCTTTCCAAATTCTTCTGCTGGAAGCTAGAGATCTCATTTCTCAACCTGGCTGTAATTAATGTAGAGAAGAACTTATCCAAGAAGGCTTTCTTGCAATCATCCCAAGTGGTGATGGAGTCACTAGGTAGAGATTTCTCCCATTGGCGTGCCTTGTCTTCTAGAGAGAAAGGAAACAGCTTGAGCTTGAAGGCATCTTCTGACACACCATTGGTCTTGGACAAGCCACAATAGCTATCAAACTTGTCCAAGTGATAAAATGGGTCTTCTACAGCCAGACCATGGTACTTGTTGTTCTCAATCACATTCAACAACCCTTACTTGTCCTCAAAGTTGTTAGCTTCCATAGCTGATGCGCGGATGCCCGTCCTATGACCATGAATGTGAGGACGGTCATAGGTGCCAATAGCTATAGCTGGCCGCTGTGGGTGTTGTTGTTGGCGCTGTGGTCGAAGGTTGTCAGCTCCTTGACCATTGCCATCTTGAGCAACTCTGTCTTGAGGTTGATGCTGGTGTTCATCCATCTCAAACCCAAACCTCTGAATATGATCCTGTTGCTCTTCTTCTCTTCTCTTTCTTGCTATTCCCTCTCAAGTGTAGCTATCTCTTCAACAGTGGGAACCAGGTTTGTTGCACCCCTGCTTCTTGTGTTCATACACCTGAAAGTCAAAGGAAGAGGCAAAAGGAGAATCAATATCACAAGAAAAGAAAAATGATTTAGTCTCAAGCAAGTGACTAAATCCCAATGTCACAATCAACTTAGAATTTGGCAACGGCGCCAATTTGATGAAAGGACTTTTCAAGGGTCCTAATCAAATGATGTAGTATATAAGATTGTCGAACCAGTTCTAAGTGATCACAAAGCAAAGGGAATGCAAGCCTATGTTTAATCTAAATGCAATCATTAAAGGAGATGATTATTAAACTAAGACAATATCTAAAATGCAACAAAATATAAAACTTTCTTTCTTTATGAGGAGATGAGACCCATGGGCTAAGAGAATTGACCTTGGGGGATCAAGCATCAATCTAAGAGTGGCAGCAAACAATCAATCTATCAACCTTAGGCCTAGGCACAATTCTAAACAAGCTCTATCTCTAGATGAATGCTCATTCACAAAGATAACTCAAGCATCTAATATCTTAGGTTGAAAATTATCTAAGCAATCATTAAGAACAAGCCTAATAGGCATCTTAACACCTTTAACAACAAATCTCTTTGGTAAAGAATGTTAAAAGCTTAGGAGAGTTGGTTCAGGCATTTCATAGAACACCTTTCGGGCATGAAATGCCTAGAGCTCAACTTTAGAGTGGCCAACTCTAAAATAGCATTAAAAGCACTCTACTAGCAAGGAACAAGATAGACATACACTAAAACACCCTAGATCTAGCCTAATCACCCCTTAGTCTCCCTAACCCATGAATCTTAAATGGATCTACTCACTAAACCACATGCTTACTCTTAAACCCATGAGAGATTCAAGCTTAAACATGTAGAGAGAGAAAAGAGATGAAATCAAACAATCAAGAACACAAAGATGAGATGAGATTATGATTCAAAGATAAAGCTTTACTCAAAGGTTTGTGTTCTTAGAGAGAAAATAACATAATCAAAGATTATACTAGGCTTAGAAAACCTAGATACATCATGAAAGATTACTAAAAAGTCCTTGGAGTCAAATGAGTCTCAACCAATAGGAAGACAGAAAGAAATTCGGTCTGGGTAGACCGAAAATCACCATCCCGGTCCGTGGTACCCGGTATGGTCCTGTTCTGGCCGTTGTCCAGCCCGTCCGGGTTCAGCATCCCGGTCCGTCCTTCCCGGTCGTCCGGACGTCCTGCTCGTGTGCTTCTCCCGACCGGGTTCATCACACCGGTCCATCCATCCCGGTCGTCCGGATGCGTCTTGATCAGCTTCTTCCCGACCGGATTCATCACACCGGTCCATTGTCCCCGGCCGTCCGGACGGCGTCCTGATCGGCTTCTTCCCGACCGGGCGTGTCTAGCCGGTCTGTCCTCCCCGGTCAGACGCGTCTTGATCGATCTCCAGCCGACCGGGTATGTGTACCCGTTCTGGTCTCCCCGGTCCATCTCTCCATCTCATGATTTCACTTCTCTTTTCATGGCCAAACTTGAATCTTCACTTCTTCTTGGGTCATAAGGCTTCCAAACACCCCAAATCACACCAAAGCATACTCCAACACCTGATAAAGACAAATGAATGCAAAATGATCCTAAAAATGCCTAAACCTTAGCCTACAAGACAAAGAATGCAATAAAAAGATGGCTAAATAAATGAAAATATGCAAGACATCAAGTCTCCATAACCTGCATGGCTTACAGCATCTCCTTCATGGACGGTTTAGCAGCCTGGTTCCCTTGGCCTGCTGTTCCATCCACCTGGTCATCATGGCGACCAGCGTGTGAGGACTCTCCTTGGTCCTCTATTCCCTTTTCCTGCTGCCGTCCAGCTCCATCAGCTGGTTCCAGCTTATGGTCCATCTCGCATCCAGCTCCATCCACACGAACCTCGGTCGGGTTGAACTGAGCAGTTGGCAGTCCGGTCTCCACAATGGTTCCTTCCTTCTGGATTGGCAACAACACGGTTGGGTTAGCCCCATCCATTTCCACCTGGCCGGACACACCAGCTGCTTCCTTCCCTTTCCGAGATTTAGACTTTCTTTTTCCACCCTAAGGATTCAAGTCAAGTTATTCCACAAGACATAACATAAAACCGCAAGCAATCCCTAAGGCTAAGCAAATCAATCAGACCTTACCATGAGCCCCAGCCGGATGTGTGATAGTGGAAGTTTTCAAGGCTCCCAAGTCAAATGATAGTATAGAAAGGTTGTCGAACCACAGAGAACTAGTGATCTATAGCACCAAGAATACACAAGCTTCCTTAATCTAAGCAAACAAGAAGATGGATGAAGGTGACAAGCTAAGATCCTAGAAATATAAACAAGGTGATCTCAAATCCAATCAAGAAACAAGTGCAGGAACTCAATCAAATGCTAAGGTAGGATCCATGGGACTAGGGACTTGACTTTAGATGATTAAGATCCAATCTAAGGGTGGCAAGTAATCAATCAAACATTCTCCTTATGCCTAAACAACAAAACTAAGCAAGCTCTATCTCTAGACGGATGCTCTTTTCCAATGATCACCAAAGTACACCAAATCTCTTTGGCTGTAATGATCAAAGCAAGCATAAAGAACGAGTCTAATAGCAATCCTAGCTTCTTTGACAACTAATCTCTTAGGTAAAGCAAGCTAAAAGCATAGATGAAATGGTTCAGGCATTTCATAGAACACCTTTCGGGCATGAAATGCCTATAGATCTATTTTGATATGATCAAGACCAAAATAGCATTAAGAACCCTCAACAAGCAAGGAAACAAGTAGATCCGATCTAAAGGTGGCGGCTTTCAATCAATCTAACAATCTTAGGCCTAGGCACAAGTCTAAACAAACTCTATGGTCAAGAAGAATGTTCATTTGCTAACACATCTCAAACATCAAATGGTCATTGGCTGAATAACATGCAAGCAATCATTAAGAACAAGCCTACTAGCCATCTTAACACCTTTACAACAAATGGTCTTTGGTAAAGAATGTTAAAAGCTTAGTAGAGTTGGTTCAGACATTTCATAGAACACCTTGTGGGTGAGAAATGTCTAAAACTCAACCTTTGAGAGGCCAACTCAAAAGAAGCATTAAAAGCACTCTACTAGCAAGGAACAAGATAGATCTACACTAAAACACCCTAGATCTTCACTTAATCACCCTAGATCTTCACTAATCACCTTTAATCACCCTAGCCCATGAATCCAAAGTGTGTCTACTCTCTAATCTCCATGAAAAACCTTAAATCTATGTGAGATTCAAGGCTAATCATGTTTGTGAGAAGGAGAAACAAGATATAAGATGAAGAACTTTCTTAGATTGATAAAAAGATTCAAGCTTTTACAATATGAGGCAAGGTCTTGAGAGAAAATGAGATAAGTCCCTCAAAGGGGATACAAGAGTATTTATATGGGGCTTGGAAACCCTTAAAAACGTAAAGGAGAAAGTCTAAAAAGTCCTTGAGGTCATTAAGTCTTCAGCCAATCAGAATCCAGCAAGAAGGAAGAAACTGGCCGATACCCGGGTAAGGTGGTCGAGTCCCGACCCGCGTATGCCGACCCGCGTATCTCATGTTGATCCGTGGCCTCGTCCCGTGCGGGTAGCTTACCCCGGGTGTGCCAGGCTGCGTACCGTCCGAGCTTCACCATCCATCAGGCCGTGCGGGTGGCTTACCCCGGGTACATCAGGTCGGGTGTGTCCAGCCTTGTCCATTCCCGAGCGGGGTGCTCAACCCGGGTACTTCACCCCGGGTACGCTGTCATGCCTTCAGTGATTCGACTATAACTCCTCCAATATAGCTCCAAATGACTTGAAACCACTCCCATTGGAAAGCTAACTCAAAATTCTGTGTCTCCACTAAATGTTAGCATCAGAAGATATCTCTAAGGCCTCCGTCCATGCTCATCTTTGTCTCGACCAGATTATGGATTGACTTCTCTTTTCATGGCCAAACTTGATTCTTCACCTCTTTTTGGGACATAAGGCTTCCAAACACCTCAAATCACACCAAAGCATACTACAACACCTGATAAGGACAAATGAATTCAAAATGGAACTAAAGATGCCTAATGCCTAACTTATATGATCAAAATGCATGAGATATGGATGCTAAAAACATGTAAATATGCAAGATATCAACTCCCCCACACTAGACCTTTACTTGTCCTCAAGTAATCTTTTCAAAACACAAGGAGGAGAGACATAGAGATGGAAGCAAAGCCAAAAGAAACACTCATAGCACTCAACTTTACATCCTAAAGAAACATAGCAAATAGCATGAGCAAAACTTTCTTATTATGCTCTAACTTCACAAGGCCTATCAATTACTCTTATGCCTCTACACAAGATGCAATGCCTATCAACCAACATGCTCTCTTAACCAGCCCTCACATTGATTCACACACACACACTCAAGGTGAATTCTCACAAATGGGCACATGATCTCAATCATTTGGCTAGGTGATCAAATGGTCTAATATGGATGAAAATGAGGGTTCAATGCATCATTTCAAGGTGGCAATCACTCAAAATCAAGGAGCTTGATCATTATGCAAAATTTATCTAAGACTAGGAGCAATTCATGCATACATGGATCCATTCTCATCATTCTATCCAATTCCTAAATGATTACAAGATCTACACCCCTTTTATTCATCCCATAACCCAAAATTGAAAAACATTCTCACATCACTCACCCCATGAACAACTTTCCTTCCTTTGAAATTCAACCACTAAGGACCTCTAATCACTTTTCTAAGCTCTAACTCTTTAAATTTTCCCTTCCCCACTATCTTATTGAATCTTTCTTTTTCTTTTTCTTTTTCTTTTTCTTTTCTTTTTCTTTTCTCTTTTTTTTAATATATATACATGAAGGGGGAAGGTCAAAAACATCAATTAAGAGCTTCTTATCTTTTTATTTTTAGGTCCCTAGGGTTCTTCTTTCTTATGATACTCATTTTTTCATCAATCTTAACATTGTTGCATTCCAAACCCAAGATATAGACCATTAAGGAACAAAAACCCCACTCACCATCCTAGAAGCTAGCTCAAATGAGGACCCTATGCTAGCAAGAGATGAGAACAAATCCATGTCACTCCCAATACTCTCAAGATTTTGCACATGACAAGCTATCAGAAAAGGCCTCACTCAAGCAAATCAATGTAGGCTGCAAAGAATGGCTAGGGTTCAAGGGTATGGAAGTGCCATTTGGGTTAACATAGAGCGGTATAATGGGGAAAGATAACCCAAATGTGTATGAGATCCATGATCAAGTATGCAAATGCCCATATGCAAGAGAAATTAAGTTCATTCAAGTCTAATTTCAGGATGGAGCTGGTTTCAAGAACAATGTCAATATCAAGCAAGCAAGCAAGTTTCAAGAAGAGTTTTCAAGGCTCAAAGCATGCAAGCCTTTCAAAAGATGCTTAAGCTACTTGATATGTTTAACTAGGGTGTCAAATTCATTGCAAACAAGTGTTCTTTACAAGGCAATGCTCCATGTGCAAGTGAATGCAACATATATGCTCTAGACTCAATCTTAAAGATGCAAGTGATGCAACTACATGATTCAAAAATTTTAAATATATATATATATTTTTTTTTCTATGCATATATGAATGTACAATGCAATGCATGAGACTCTCAATCACAAAGCAAACATGATCAAATACCTGGTACCTCCCCCACACTTAAATCACACAGTCTCTGTGTGAGTAAGAGAGAAGGAGAATACCCCAACAAGACAAAAGCAAATGTATATACAAGAAGGGTTGGAGTGACACATACTTGGAGTTATTGGCTGAATTGGGTGGTAGAGGACCCTTGGCCTCGGATTTGTGCCACCGGGAGAGATAGGCTGAAGCGGATAAGTGAAGGCCGGTGTCTAGAGTTGCAATGCTTGGCCGCCTTTCACCTTTTGTCTAGCCTTAGACCCAACCTGAAAAACCTCAACTATCCTTATTAAAAAGCTTCAAAAGAAAGAAAGATAAAGAAATATATAAAATGGATAAACATGGGAATGCCTCCCAAGCGTGCTTGTTTTAAGTCTCTAGCTTGACTTTGTGTGCTTGCTAATCATAAGTATCAAAAGGCTGAGCCAATGCACCTTTGGTCCTTCTCCTATGAGAACAATGAACCAAGTATGCAAAGGAGCACACTACTGTCCATAGAAAATAGACAGATTTTTCATCAAAGAGCTTCACTAAAGATGCATCATGAATCATGAGATGCTCTTTGAGGTTCAAATGGTCATGAGAATCAAAAGCATTTGGAAACACAAAATCAACTACAGGTGCAAACAAAGTTTTAACAAAGTAGTCAACTCTATCTCCATCAACCAAATAAAACACAATTTTCACATTCTCATGATAATTTTCAGCATGGGGGTTTTCTATCTCAAGCAAGAGCTTATCCACATCAAGTTAACCCCTTAGATCAGCAAGTGCAAGAAGAGGTCTAGGTTCATTAAGAATGAAAAACTCAGATTCAAGATCAAATGAAGCACATAGATAACTCTTGTCCAAACAAACTTCAATATGATCTCTAACAAGATTTTCTATTCTCAACTCATCTAGTTTCCTAGTTTCACATATAGGATCAAGAAATTCATTGATGAGCTCAAGAGAATCAAGATCATGGGCAATATTCTCACCACAAGGCAAGCAAAATTCCTTAAGTTGAAGTTCTCAAGTGGAAATGCTTGTACCTTCCAGCTGGAGTGGTGGAACCCAATACATTACCTATTTAAGGTCATAAGCAACATCAAACTCATGTGGTGTAACCTTCCTTTCTTTAAACTCTGCTCGATCCCTAATGAGGTGTACCCGGATCATTCGTGCCAGGGATCTCATTGGCTTGCCCCAATTTTCTCTCATTCTCTGAAGCCGATGCAACTCCACCCTTTGGTCTGGTGTGAGTATGCGTATATCAAAGGGTGGCGGCTCCACATACACATATGGCTCATCTTCAATGTGATCTTCCTCTTCTTGTGGCTTTTCAAGGTAGCTTGAAGCCATCACTACAAAACAGAAATTCTAGAATAGAAAGTTAGTAACTGTACAAAAGCAAAACAAAGCAAGAAAATAAAGCTTAGTCTCAAGAAAGATTCAAATCCTAATGATAAATCTACTAGTTTCCCGGCAACGGCGCCAATTTGATAGTGGAAGTTTTCAAGGCTCCCAAGTCAAATGATAGTATAGAAAGTTTGTCGAACCACAGAGAACTAGTGATCTATAGCACCAAGAATACACAAGCTTCCTTAATCTAAGCAAACAAGAAGATGGATGAAGGTGACAAGCTAAGATCCTAGAAATATAAACAAGGTGATCTCAAATCCAATCAAGAAACAAGTGCAGGAACTCAATCAAATGCTAAGGTAGGATCCATGGGACTAGGGACTTGACTTTAGATGATTAAGATCCAATATAAGGGTGGCAAGTAATCAATCAAACATTCTCCTTATGCCTAAACAACAAAACTAAGCAAGCTCTATCTCTAGACGGATGCTCTTTTGCAATGATCACCCAAGTACGCCAAATCTCTTTGGCTGTAATGATCAAAGCAAGCATAAAGAACGAGTCTAATAGCAATCCTAGCTTCTTTGACAACTAATCTCTTAGGTAAAGCAAGCTAAAAGCATAGATGAAATGTTTCAGGCATTTCATTGAACACCTTTCGGGCATGTAATGCCTATAGATCTATTTTGATATGATCAAGACCAAAATAGCATTAAGAACCCTCAACAAGCAAGGAAACAAGTAGATCCGATCTAAAGGTGGCGGCTTTCAATCAATCTAACAATCTTAGGCCTAGGCACAAGTCTAAACAAACTCTATGGTCAAGAAGAATGTTCATTTGCTAACACATCTCAAACATCAAATGGTCATTGGCTGAATAACATGCAAGCAATCATTAAGAACAAGCCTACTAGCCATCTTAACACCTTTACAACAAATGGTCTTTGGTAAAGAAAGTTAAAAGCTTAGTAGAGTTGGTTCAGACATTTCATAAAACACCTTGTGGGTGAGAAATGTCTAAAACTCAACCTTTGAGAGGCCAACTCAAAAGAAGCATTAAAAGCACTCTACTAGCAAGGAACAAGATATATCTACACTAAAACACCCTAGATCTTCACTTAATCACCCTAGATCTTCACTAATCACCTTTAATCACCCTAGCTTATGAATCCAAAGTGTGTCTACTCTCTAATCTCCATGAAAAACCTTAAATCTATGTGAGATTCAAGGCTAATCATGTTTGTGAGAAGGAGAAACTAGATATAAGATGAAGAACTTTCTTAGATTGATAAAAAGATTCAAGCTTTTACAATATGAGGCAAGGTCTTGAGAGAAAATGAGATAAGTCCCTCAAAGGGGATACAAGAGTATTTATATGGGGCTTGGAAACCCTTAAAAACGTAAAGGAGAAAGTCTAAAAAGTCCTTGAGGTCATTAAGTCTTCAGCCAATCAGAATCCAAGCAAGAAGGAAGAAACTGGCCGATACCCGGGTAAGGTGGTCGAGTCCTGACCCGCGTATGCCGACCCGCGTATCTCTTGTTGATCCGTGGCCTCGTCCCGTGCGGGTAGCTTACCCCGGGTGTGCCAGGCCGCGTACCGTCCGAGCTTCACCATCCATCAGGCCGTGCGGGTGGCTTACCCCGGGTACATCAGGTCGGGTGTGTCCAGCCTTGTCCATTCCCGAGCGGGGTGCTCAACCCGGGTACTTCACCCCGGGTACGCTGACATGCCTTCAGTGATTCGACCATAACTCCTCCAATATAGCTCCAAATGACTTGAAACCACTTCCATTGGAAAGCTAACTCAAATTTCTGTGTCTCCACTAAATGTTAGCATCAGAAGATATCTCTAAGGCCTCCGTCCATGCTCATCTTTGTCTCGACCAGATTATGGATTGACTTCTCTTTTCATGGCCAAACTTGATTCTTCACCTCTTTTTGGGCCATAAGGCTTCCAAACACCTCAAATCACACCAAAGCATACTCCAACACCTGATAAGGACAAATGAATGCAAAATGGACCTAAAGATGCCTAACTTATATGATCGAAATGCATGAGATATGGATGCTAAAAACATGTAAATATGCAAGATATCAATGTGTGGTGACTTCCCATAACCCGAAACAATCCTAGAATCAACTCCGCTCTGATACCAACTTGTAAGACCCGATCCTGGCTTATAAGCCCAACTAGGACCCGCGGCCTTACTTGCCTAAAACAGATTGTTTTATTTCATCTTTATGTCCAATATTTTTCGAAGACATTTTCAATCATATGAGGTTCATTCAATTTGATTCATGCAAACACTTATAATCTAAGATAGAAAGAAATAGTCATTGTATAGATATAAAATTGTGATTCAATACATAGGTTCAGTTTGCACAATAGGTTATCATAAGTTCATTCCTAATATGATCTACCCATACACCACCCATCTTCACACGGCTGGGGTCTTCATGGCTCCTTAGCTTTACCACGATCCAAGTCAAATCCTTAAACCAAACACATCACGACATCTATACATAAGTACAATCCGATATCCTAACAAGCACATATAACATTGCATGGTTCGGTTCTCTTAAACTAAGTTCCATAAACTATCCAATCAATCCGCAAAGCACACGGCTACACTTAGATCATCATCTAAGACAATCCTAACAATTATTTAATCCATGTCCAGTCTGATCTAATGTGATCTAACCCATCGACCAGACCACATCGGATCCGCCCATGCTCAGGTCTGGAAATGACGTTTCATAAACATGCTCCAAAAATTAATTAAAATTCACTAAAACTCCTGATAAATCCCCACTAAGATATTTCCATGGTCGAACCAATGAATCCATCCAGACCATATGATTTCTGACCATGATCAGTCCGGCCAATGGCCAAGGACTATGTTCCTGGACCGGCCAAGACCATGGTCCAGTACCACTGAGTCTGAAACACAACCAGAATATATAGTAAAGAGATAACTCAGTAAGGAAAAGAGAAGAGATGGATCCGGTGTTGGGGTCAAAATCGGTCAATGACGAAATCGTCACCCGAAAGTCCTCGAAAGAAAAGCCAAGCGACGATCAAATCCAAGAAACGGGTCGTCGCTCGATAAAACTCACGGAAGGCTCGTCCACTCCCATCTGGCGCCAACGGCGAGGGTCCTGGCGCCCATCAATGCGATCGTCTCACGATCTCGGGCGATGACAGCATCCTGGTCCCTTGAAATCCATGTCTGGATTGTCCGAGATCTACAATGAGTCTTCCGTAAAGCCTTCCCGATTGTTTTAAAGATTCATCTTTGACATATCTAAAACTCGGAGCCACATCGCTCTCATCCTCGACGACGGAAAATCTGAAGATCTAAGTCCATCTCAAAATCCCGATACTCGCAGAATCTCGTTGGAAACAATTATCTCGAGATCTACGACTAGAGACCCTCCCGAAACTCGAAAGATTTCCCGCAAACGACTGACGAGGGAAAGATCGAACAAACCCATAGACGGCAAGACGGCCTGGCACCAGCAGCGCGCGGGACGCGGGCTGGCGCCGGCGGCACCCCGGCCTGGGCGCCGGCGGCACGCGGGACGCGGGCTGGCCTGGCGCCGCGGCACCCCGGCCTGGCGCCGGCGGCACGCGGGACGCGGGCTGGCCTGGCGCCGGCGGCACCCCGGCCTGGCGCCGGCGGCACGCGGGACGCGGGGTGGCCCTGGCGCCGGCGGCACGCGGGACAGCGGGCTGGCCTGGCCGCGGCCGGCACCCCGGCACCTGGCTCCGGCGGCACGCGGGACGCAGGCCGGGCCTGGCGCCGGCGGCACCCGGCCTGGCGGCCGGCGGGCACGTCTGTGGACGCGGGCCCGGCCTGGCTCCGGCGGCACCCGGCCTGGCGCCGGCGGCCCGCGTGACGCGGGGCTGGGCCTGGCGCCGGCGGCACCCGGGGTCCTGGCGCCGGCGGGCACCCGTCACGCGGGCCGGCCTGGCGCCGGCGGCACCCGGCCTGGGCGCCGCGGCACCCGTCACGCGGGCCGGCCTGGCGCCGGCGGCACCCGGCCTGGCGCCGGCGGCACCCGGCCTGGCGCCGGCGGCACCCGTCACGCGGGCCGGCCTGGCGCCGGCGGCACCCGTCGCGCGGGTCGGCCTGGCGTCGGTCCACGGCCCTCGTCCCGGATTCGTTCCTATCGTGCCCGGTTCGATCCCATCTTAGCTTGTTCGGATCAATCTACGCAGGTTTGGTATGATCACGGTTACTCTAGAACGCCACTTCCTCGACTAAACAAGGAATTAAGGTTCCTTCGGAAACACCGAGACCTTCAAAGACTGTCCTTTCGAAAAACCGTAAAAACGCCTAAACGGCCCAACGCGGCCAAAACGGCCCACGTACGATTTTCCGAAAAAGAAGGATAACTATGACGGTTTATCTTTATCCTCACATAAGAGATAAATGTCAAGTTTCCATAAGAGATAAATATCAAGTTTCCAGAAGATAAATGTCGAGATTTCCGAAGATAAATGTCAAGTTTCCCGATAAACACAAAGATGGACGAAAATGGAAAAAGCCCGACTCAGCCCGCGAGAAGATAGACCGTCATAGGAGGAGTATATAAGGAGAGCTTTGAGCAAGAAGCAAACCAGATCACAAAAAACGTCCAGAGCACTTAGAGCAACTTAGCATTCTTTTCTGTTTTCACTAGCGAGCTGCGACTCAACTAGGATAGACTTAGGCGATCAGACTAGCGAACTTGCCGACAGCTCTCGTAGCCAAGGCTCTTACCTGTTGTTCACGCTCAAACGCGGATTCGGAAATAAAATCTTTTGCTCTATTCTTTTTTTTTACGATTTTTATTCCGTTTTCATATTTTCTTTGTCGAACTGATTGTGTCGTGTGCGGCCCAGCAGATATCCGGGACCTTCAGGGAAGGCTTGGTTCACTTGGCTTTCCTCCAAATCAACTTAATTTGACGGTGCGAATTTCGGTTCCCACAGTTTGGCGCTAGAAGGAGGGGGGGGTTACGGATCTATCTATCTCGCAACTGCACACGCTCGATCATGTCAGCCGACGCCACCAAGGATCAGCCAGCGCTAGACGGCACACCCGTCGATGCCAACGCTGAGAAGACTCCAGCTGGAGACGCGTCCGCAGTCACTGCTGATGCAAACACTGAGGCGCTCAGGCAGATTAAGGAACTGTTTACCTCCGCCCAGGCGCGGGCGGAACAACAGGACAAGCTGATAACCTCGCTCGCAAAACAGGTCGATACCTTAACTGCGAGGAGCAAGTTGCCGCGCGGATCCACCAAGGCGCGCCGCGGCAGAAGACTCGACTTCGGATCTCCCCAAGCACGAGACAAAGATGCCCCGAAAGAGCCCACTCCCGAGGAAACGGCTCCAAAAGGACAGCAAACGACCTCGCAGAACCTTCCACTCCCGGCTGCGGGAAACAAGGAAAGCGACGTCGAGCGCATCGACCTAGATGTCAGCGACCGATCGGACCCTTCCGATGAAGACGCTGACATCCACCCCAGGAGAACCCGAAGCCAGTCCGCTCGGCAGACGGTATCCTTCGATAGGCCCATGACAGAAGAGGAAGAAGAACTCTACTGGATGGAGCAGGAAGAACTCGCGGAAGATCAAACTCGGATCTATCGCGACCAGCGTCGACAGGTTCGGAGGAACGCCGGCGGCAATAGCGAGATCCATGATCTCCGTGAATCTCTCAAAAAGACCGTGGCTGAAGTGAAAGCGGTAAAATCGCAGATCCATCAGGCGACCAGTTCTGCCCCCGAGATCGATAGACTTCTCGAGGAAGCACGGAAAACGCCTTTCACCACTCGGATCACGGAAACACGCATCTCAGACCCAGGGAAGATCAAAATCCCGGTCTATGACGGTACGACGGATCCTAAGTCACACCTGCAGTCCTTCCAGATCGCAATGGGTAGGTGCAAACTCCCGGAGCGCGAACGGGACGCAGGTCATTGTCTTCTCTTCGTCGAGCACCTCAAAGGTGCTGCGCTCGAGTGGTTCTCCCGGCTCAAAAGGAACTCCATCGGAAGCTTCCGCCAACTGGCCTCGGCGTTTCTCAAACAGTACTCCATGTTCATGGATAGAGAAACGTCCGACGTGGATCTATGGAGTCTAGCTCAGAAGGAAGACGAGTCACTCCGCGACTTCATGCGAAGGTTCAAACTGGTGATGGCCAGAGTAACGGGCATCAGCGACAATATCGCAATCGACGCCCTGAGAAAAACTCTCTGGTACAAGTCGAAGTTCCGAAAGTGGATACTACTGGAAAAGCCGCGGACAATCCAGGATACTCTCCACAAGGCAACAGACTTCATCATCATGGAAGAAGAGATGAAGCTTCTATCGCAGAAGCACGGACCGCAGAAAACCGCGTCCAAGAAGAAACCCTCTCGTAACGACAAATACGTCCATCACGAAGGGGAAGACGTCCAAGGCGAGCATAACTACGCCATCAACTCGGAGCAGGGCAAAACCTCCGGAAACACCTGGACCAGGAACCAGTACAAGGATAACTCCTACTGCGAGTTCCACGAGACCAGAGGTCACTCCACTGCGAACTGCAAGGTTCTCGGCGCCCGGCTCGCCGCAAAACTCCTCACCGGCGAGCTATCAAAGGTCAAGAGTATAAAGGACTTGCTCCTGGACTCTGACCGCCCAAAGACTAACAAAACTACCTCCGAAGACCGCGCGACCGAAAACCAATCAGGGGAGAAGCGCGGAAGAAGACAAGACGACCAAGGGAACAACAACAGTCGCCAGAGGGTAAACATGATCATCGGAGGATCACAGTTCTACCAGGACTCTGTCTCATCGATAAAAGCCTACGGGCGAAAAG
This sequence comes from Brassica juncea, assembly GCA_018703725.1. Lineage (NCBI taxonomy): Eukaryota > Viridiplantae > Streptophyta > Magnoliopsida > Brassicales > Brassicaceae > Brassica > Brassica juncea. The sequence goes on from CM031936.1 coordinate 24,398,901, forward strand.
CCGAGACCAGTTCCAACTGGTTCCCGGACAGCGATGTTCCTAACCACACAATCGCTTTCGAGGAACACGAGACCGTCGGAATCGACAAACCTCACTGCGATCCTTTGGTAATCGACCTGGTCATCCAGGATCTCGAAGTCGGCCGCATTCTCGTCGATACTGGAAGCACGGTCAACGTCATCTTCCGCGACACCCTCTACAGGATGAAGATCCCACTTGGGGAAGTCGTCCCTGAGCCAAAACCTTTGACGGGGTTCTCGGGCGTCACTACCATGACCCTCGGGAAAATTAAACTCCCAGTCATGGCGAAGGAAGTTACAAAGATCGTCGAGTTTGCAGTAGTCGACAACCCGGCCATCTACAACGCCATCATGGGAACCCCTTGGATCAACTCCATGAAGGCAGTACCGTCCACATATCACCTCGGTATCAAGTTCCCGACTCCGACCGGAACCGCAGCCATCTGGGGTAGCCAGAAACAGTCGAGACTCTGTTACCTAGCCGAGTTCAAACTACGAAAAGATCGGAACGCCCCTGCGGTCAACTCAAAACGAGCAAAGGAATCACACAACATTCCCGAAGACTCAAGGAAAGATGATCCAGAATCATCCGAACAGGCAACGATTCAAGAAGGCGACAAAGCCTCTGAATCCACCGCCGTAGGACCGGACAGCTCGACCCCCGCACACACCACTGATCCGACCAGCACGATCGGAACGGCGACGCACGGGGAGTAAAAACGTCCGCAGCAACTATCAGAACTACGAGATGGCTTGATCCTCGAAAGAGGTACGTAGGCAGCTCGACGAAACCCGACGAGTTCAGCTATCCCCCTCACCAAAAAGGGGGGGGGGACTGGGTGCGTATACTCCTATACTCCCACAAAAACGCGAAAATCCGCATATGTACTTTAAACTTCTCGAAATTTTTTAATAAAATTCTTTCTATCTTTTATACTTACTGAAACGCATCAACGCTTCGGAAAAACGAAAATCATATCTTCAAAAGAAACGCGAGACGTCGCAACTTCTTAAAAAGATAACAAAACTCGTATTATCCGCAAAAGACAGTCCACCAGCGACTTAAAAATAAACTCACGCCCGTCGATTGGCCCCGACGGACGCTCATAAGAAACGTTTCACTCAATACAAAATCGTAGTCAGACCTACAAAGGTCCTCTTACATCCGACAAGGATATCATAGCGCGCTATACAAGAAACCCAAAATTTTGGTTTAGCATCTCGGATAAACTCCGAAGATAGCTCGATTCTTTAACACAAGTCATATAAGCCGGCGACTAGTCGCGGACTTTAAACGAAAAGAATCAGGAAGAAATCACTAACAGGCAAAACGAAAGCCGATCAGTCATCGCACAGCCTCAAAGCTGAGAGTAAACCTAGGTCTTGCCCTAAACCCAGTCTTGCTGGATCTTGACATCTCACAGACATAGTATCGTATACGAGATCCCAAAACATGTCTCTTATCGCTTACACCTAAAACGCTCGCTAAAAAGTAGCATACGGACCAAGCGACGAAAAAAGAGTTAGGATACGAAGTGACTACTCGCATCCTTCCCTCTACACTTGACGAAAGTATAAATCAAAACAAAAGACGAAATCTCGCAAATTTTCATATTCATAAAAGCCGCAAAAGACGGCAGGATTCAAAGCCACCAACGGCCAGTCCCAAAAACATGAGAATGCAACCTCCAACGGTCGCAGGATAAAATTACTAAAAACGGCCACACACGGCCAGAAAATTCAATTCATAGAAGGAAGTCAACGTTGAGAAATCCGGATGCAGAAATCCCAAATGAACTAGCAGGCTGGTCCACTTCTTCATTCACACCTCGAGCATTCCCACCATTCTCGGTGTTCTCATCGGCTCCGACCTCCACCGTATCCTCGGAAACCTCGATAGGTTCCCATAGTCTCCGGACTCTTTCTTCTACCGGAGGAACCAAGGACTCAGCATGAGCACACTCGGCCATGAAATCCTTCATTTCAGCGATCTCGGAATCGAAAGAGAAATCTGGGTTCTGAGACTTGTAAAGATTTACGACCGAACCTCGGCACTCGCGGAAATCACCAACAAACTCCTGAGCTTCTTTAAAGCATTGAAACTCAGCAGCAAACGATTCCGCCCGTCTTGCCACCTCCGCTGCGACCAGTCCTTCTTCCTCTCCTTTCCGCCCGTACGAGAGCCCGAGCGTGAAGCTCAGCTTGCTTCACGTTCTGTGCCTTCACCTCTTGACGGAACCGGAAAAGCTCTCGCTCCACTTCTGTGGTCTTGAAGTTAGCAATCCTGGATTTGCGGAAACTCGAGTCAAGCGCCTCGCTAAACACTCTTAGTCCCTGCATGAAACTCAAGATCAGCAAGCATGCTTATATACGGATTCAAACGCAAGGTTAAAGAAGTTCAAAGGGCCAAACCTCGTTGACACATTGGGAGCCCTCGGCAAAAACCCGTTGTTTCTCCTCATCCTCCAGCGACTCATCAGTAGTAAACTCCGGAGGAAGGCCATCAAAGAAGTTGATAGGTGGAAAACCGCTGGCTCCATCTTTTTCCGTTGGAACAAAACTAGGTTTTTCTCCCAACGGTGAAGGGTTTTCCGAGCCTTCCCCATCATCGATTTCCTTCCCCTTACGAGACCTCTGTCTGCGCCTCCGAGAAGGAACCACGGTAACAGGTTCGGCGTCGTACGACGGAACAGAACCCCGGGACCGATAAAGGTTAACCGCATCTCGGATCCGTTCAAGGGTGAAGGATTTCCAGAAAAACGGCCTTTGACGAAGAAGATCTCTCTTGACGAAAACGTTACCAGGCAAATGCGCGGTAGGGTTGTTCCCTACAAAACGAAAATTTTGTCAAAGACACGCACTTCCGAAAAAGTGAGATAGATAACAGAATTTTCGTCATATTACCTCGGTTAAAGTTCCATGCCCGCGGAAATAGATGGAGGCAGCTCTCCTCGACAGACTCGCCATCTATTTGAACAAAGAAGAAACGCTCCTGCCACGATTTGGGATTCGAAGTAGTCCCCTGAATCACGGCCATATCCTTCTTAGGCAGCATGGAATAGTAACCGTCACTCCCCGTCGGCCGAGTACCCCAAAGACCTTCGAAATCATCGGGACCGAGATCAATCCCGAGTTCGTAGCTAGCAATTAGTACGCCAAGCCAACTCTCCAAGGCAGGAACGCTGAGTTGGCTGATCGAAAGTTCAAAGCGGTGAAGCGCACGAACAATGGCACCAGGAATTGGAAACCACATACGGCAGTACGTAAAGAAAGCTTCGTAACATGTAAAGAAATCTTGCGGAGGATTCCTTGCACTCTCGTTACCAACGGGAATCCGAAATTTGACTCCTTCAGGAACCTGGTAAAAATCTCGAAGAACCTTGAGATATTTACGAGAAACCGAGCTCGGCGCAAAAGGAGCACCGGGCTGCCTCAGAGGCCTCTTCGGAACAGGGATCTCTGGCAGTGTAGGGGGCGAACCTACAAGGGCTCGGTAATACGCATTCCTCTTTTCCTCCTCGACCGACTCCTCCTGCTTTACCGTTACATGGGCAGGAGAGTCATCCGAGGATGAATGGGAAGAAGAGTTTCTCTTTGAGGATCTTGAAGACATTGTTCTTAAAGAGAGAGAAAGGATTCTTGAGAGAGAGAGTAAAATTCTTGTGATAAAGTAAGAATGAGATTTCTTACTCCATCCATATAAAGGAGGTAAAATCACTATTTACCTCGACTTTCGGCAAACGATTACGTCTCAACACCTTCCCACACGGCTATACCGCAAGCTAGGATCCGACAGGCTCTACGGTTCCTAGCTAGCTGGGGGGCTAACTGTTGGGGTCAAAATCGGTCAATGACGAAATCGTCACCCGAAAGTCCTCGAAAGAAAAGCCAAGCGACGATCAAATCCAAGAAACGGGTCGTCGCTCGATAAAACTCACGGAAGGCTCGTCCACTCCCATCTGGCGCCAACGGCGAGGGTCCTGGCGCCCATCAATGCGATCGTCTCACGATCTCGGGCGATGACAGCATCCTGGTCCCTTGAAATCCATGTCTGGATTGTCCGAGATCTACAATGAGTCTTCCGTAAAGCCTTCCCGATTGTTTTAAAGATTCATCTTTGACATATCTAAAACTCGGAGCCACATCGCTCTCATCCTCGATGACGGAAAATCTGAAGATCTAAGTCCATCTCAAAATTCCAGATACTCGCAGAATCTCGTTGGAAACAATTATCTCGAGATCTACGACTAGAGACCCTCCCGAAACTCGAAAGATTTCCCGCAAACGACTGACGAGGGAAAGATCGAACAAACCCATAGACGGCAAGACGGCCCTGGCACCAGCAGCGCGCGGACGGCGGGCTGCGTCCGGCGGCACCCCGCCTGGCGCCGGCGGCACGCGGGACGCGGTCTGGCCTGGCGCCGGCGGCACCCCGGCCTGGCGCCGGCGGCACGCTGGACGCGGGCTTTCCTGGGCGCCGGCGTGCACCCGGCCGGCGCCGGCGGCACGCTGGACGCGGCCGGCCTGGCCCGTGCGGACCCCGGCCGGCGCCGGCGGCATGCGTGACGTCGGGCCGTCCTGCGCAGGCGGCACGCAGGACGCGGCCTGCCTCGCCGGCGGCACCCCGGCCTGGCGCCGCGGCACTCTGGACGCGGGCTGGCCTGGGGCCGGCGGCACCCCGGCCTGGCGCCGGCGGCACGCGTACGTCGGGGTTGGCCTGGCTCCGGCGGCACCCCGGCCTGGCGCCGGCGGCACGCACGGGACGCGGGCTGGCCTGGCGCCGGCGCACGCTGGACGCCGGCCGCCTGGCGCCGGCGGCACGCGGGACGCGGGTTGGCCTGGCGCCGGCGGCACCCGGCCTGGCGCCGGCGGCACGCACGCGGGTTGGCCTGGCGCCGGCGCACCCCCTGGCGCCGGCGGCACCCGCCTGGCGCCGGCGGCACGCAGGACGCGGGCTGGCCTGGCGCCGGCGGCACCCGGCCTGGCGCCGGTGGCACCGTCACGCGGGCCGGCCTGGCGCCGGCGGCACCCGGCCTGGCGCCGGCGGCACCCGTCACGCGGGCCGGCCTGGCGCCGGCGGCACCCGGCCTGGCCGGCCGGCGCAACCCGTCACGCGGCCGGCCTGGCGCCGGCGGCACCCGGCCTGGCGCCGGCGGCACCCGTCACCGGGCCGGCCTGGCGCCGGCCACCCGGCCTCGGCGCCGGCGGCACCCGTCGCGCGGGTCGGCCTGGCGTCAGTCCACGGCCCTCGTCCCGGTTTCGTTCCTATCGTGCCCGGTTCGATCCCATCTTAGCTTGTTCGGATCAATCTACGCAGGTTTGGTATGATCACGGTTACTCTAGAACGCCACTTCCTCGACTAAACAAGGAATTAAGGTTCCTTCGGAAACACCGAGACCTTCAAAGACTGTCCTTTCGAAAAACCGTAAAAACGCCTAAACGGCCCAACGCGGCCAAAACGGCCCACGTACGATTTTCCGAAAAAGAAGGATAACTATGACGGTTTATCTTTATCCTCACATAAGAGATAAATGTCAAGTTTCCATAAGAGATAAATATCAAGTTTCCAGAAGATAAATGTCGAGATTTCCGAAGATAAATGTCAAGTTTCCCGATAAACACAAAGATGGACGAAAATGGAAAAAGCCCGACTCAGCCCGCGAGAAGATAGACCGTCATAGGAGGAGTATATAAGGAGAGCTTTGAGCAAGAAGCAAACCAGATCACAAAAAACGTCCAGAGCACTTAGAGCAACTTAGCATTCTTTTCTGTTTTCACTAGCGAGCTACGACTCAACTAGGATAGACTTAGGCGATCAGACTAGCGAACTTGCCGACAGCTCTCGTAGCCAAGGCTCTTACCTGTTGTTCACGCTCAAACGCGGATTCGGAAATAAAATATTTTGCTCTATTCTTTTTTACGATTTTTATTCCGTTTTCATATTTTCTTTGTCGAACTGATTGTGTCGTGTGCGGCCCAGCAGATATCCGGGACCTTCAGGGAAGGCTTGGTTCACTTGGCTTTCCTCCAAATCAACTTAATTTGACGGTGCGAATTTCGGTTCCCACAATCTTTGTTTTATACGATATCTTCTACGAGAAATCCAATCCTTCTAGTTTATGTCGTAAAACATCGAGGACGATTCCAACCGAATCGAAAGATGTTCATTCCGTAGCCGTGATTGTACCAAACTCACGAGGATCGATCCAAACAAGCCAAGATGGGATCAGACCGAGCATGATAGGACCGAGACCAGGACGAGGGCCGTCGACCGGCATCATGGGGCTTGCCGCCGGCGCCAGGCCGGCTTGCGGGACGCGTGCCGCCGGCGCCAGGCCGGCCCGCGTGACGCGTGCCGCCGGCGCCAGGCCGGCCCGCGTGACGCGTGCCGCCGGCGCCAAGCCGGCCCGCGTGACGCATGCCGCCGGCCCCAGGCCGGCCCGCGTGACGCCTGCTGCCGGTGCCAGGCCGGGATGCCGCCGGCGCCAGGCCGGGATGCCGCCGGCGCCAGGCCGGGATGCCGCCGGCGCCAGGCCGGCTCGCGTGACGCGTGCCCCCGGCGCCAGGCCGGGGTGCCACCGGCGCCAGGCTGGCTCGCGTGACGCGTGCCGCCGGCGCCAGGCCGGGGTGCCGCCGGCACAAGGCGTCCGGTGCCAGCATGGGCGTTTTGATGATCTCGGTGAGGGCTTTGATTTGATATCTTGATCGTTTTCTGATTGCTTACGGTTTGAGAGAACGACCTCTTCGAAGTTTCGAGGCAGATTCTTTTGTGTTTAGGGTTTTTGTGGTGATCGAATCTTGATGTCCTTGGGCGAGCGGACCGATATTTCCTGGGACTCTCGTACGCGCACGCCCGTAGTCTTCCGATCTTACTTTCAAGAAGTGTTTCACGAAGAACCCATAAGTAAAAAATAATCCTAGCCGTTGATTTCGAGATAACCGTTTTCGACTCCACCAGAGAGTGGATATTCTAATTTGAGAAAATCTCGTATAACATCTTTTCAAATTATATGAGACTTTTTGTTTCAAGAAATACTTTCCAGAGACTTTCAGTCATTGATTCCGTCGTGACCGATTTTGACCCCAACAGACATCGATCGACAGGGCCTTCTCCCCATCGATCGATACTACTTGCCTCGCATCATTCGACAATACAATCAACAACACACGAGAGGGAGACTACTATCTCGGGAGCTGGGCAAGCGACTACCAGTACGAGAGCTTCGCGGTCGAAACGGCCACACCAACATACATCACCCAACCCGAAGAAGTCTCATCGATCGACACGGCACGAGTACAATCGACCGATAGGCCTGAACAACCATCGACTGATTCAGAACCAGTGCAATCGACCGATACATACACCCAACCATCCCATGTAACACATTCAAATGTACTTAATTTCGGTAATCTAATTCCGGATGAGTTTGGTATTTTCATGGATTCACAAGGCTTTGCACGCTCAATGGATGGACGAACACTCCACATATCCAAAGAAGACATTGCAGACGTCCTACAGTTAGCCAATGGATCCCACAACCTATTCCAGCAACAACGCTACGGACCAGACCACCACTATTAGCACCAGGAGGCAGACACAACAACCGAGCCAAAGGAAGCTGAGGATAACCATCTCAACAAGGAGGATCCATATCTTCAACAAAAATCGATCGATACAGATTGTGTTTCATCGATCGATAAGTGTCCCGAATTCGGAAAGAGAGCCTTTCGATATGGAGTTCGAAAATTCTTTTGGGAGCAGAGAGATGAGTATGGGGTCTACAGAGACGAGAATGGTTTTGCTAGAGGAATAGATGGTGACATCATCAGAATTTCTAAAGACGACATCAAGAAACTGCTCCAAAGAACTTCAATGGACGAGCGCTCCTACATCTGTCTACCAGAGCACGCTAGTTCATTTACAAGAAGAGAATTGGTGCAAGAAACCTACACCAAGGACGAGATCAACGAGATGTTCACCGGTTTACTTGGAGAACGCAAATGGGAAAAGCTCTCCATGGAAAAGAGTTTGGAAGAGGCCACAGACAAGCTTCGCAGTGAGATGAACTGGATGGTCAGTGCAGACAAAGGATTACTCAAGAAGGTTCAACGTCTTGAGCTGGAACTTGAAGATCTTCGCAACGCACAGAACCATAGCCAGAAAAGATCAATATCGATCGACGGAGTAACGTCCACATCGATCGATACGGAGCCCACACCATCGACCACTTACTCAAAACGTGAGGTTGATGAGTCTCTTGGAGATATCTGGAAAGAATTGAAGAAAGCAGAAGCTCGTCTCAGCATCAAACAAACCACAACCTGTGAGGGGATCTTGCACAACCTAGCAGATCTAAGAATCTGCACAGAAGAGATGAGGAGATCTATCCGCCTTATCAATAAAGCACATGCAGATATGAACCCTGCTGCACCTTGCAACCCTTTTGGAGGATTGACCCGTCTGAAAGCAGTTGAGAGGAAAATTGCTGATATACACTTCTTAATAGACAAAGAAGTGAAGGAACTCGCACTACGCATAGATACTACGCAGCAGGAGGATGAGAAGTTCCAACGTTAACTTGATTATCAGGCTGCATCGATTGCATCGATCGACGAGCTCAACCTCACATCGATCGATAGGCGATTGACTGAAATCGACGTCCAGATGAAGCTCTTTGCAGAGAAGCTTCACGAGAATCTGCAGAAGCGAAAATTGACCGATAAGCAAGCTGTTGCATCGATCGATATACAGATTTCAGAGATCTGTACCAGAGCCGATTTGGATAAATTAGCTGATGATGTCTACACAGCAATAACAAGCGTGGATGATTCATAAGATAGACGTCTAGACCAAACATATTTCCCCCTTGTTAACGAGGTTGGAAGCATGGAATCTAGCATAGAAGGGATGCAGAAAGAAATTAAAGCCATTCAGAGACAGCTTGCGAGCAGAACTGCGCCCTTAGAATCGATCGACCAAGCAACCAGCGCATCGATCGATGGACTTCAACAGCCATCGACCAATATTTCAACCAAGGAATCGATCGATACCAGCTCCATCCACAACAAGATGATCCAACGCCTTGATTCAATGCAAGCAGAGCTTAGTAACCTTTCAGAACATGCCTACAGGAAGATAGGATGGCACGCGATCAGCATTGAAAGTCATGAAGAAAGGATTCAAAGGATCACTGATGAGTTGATTGAGTTAAAGAAGAAACGAACCAGAGAATATGAAGCCACAAGAAGCCTATTTGACGCATGGTTTGGTGAGAAGAAAGATACAGAGGATACTTGTTTCTCAACAAGTACCTGGACTTCATCTCAGTAGCTCATCCCATCCAAAGTCAAGCTAGATGACTATAATCAAAGCGCTGAGTGGGAGGCAACCCACTGTTAGGTAGTTTTTCATTTTATTTTTATCTTTAGGATTTTATTTTTCGTATTTGTTTTTCTTTGCAGTTACAATTAGACGATTGCCACTGAAATCGACCGCCATGACACTGTCGATATCGATCGACATGAACCTAAAAGAAGCGATCGACGAAAACGACTCAACATCGATCGATACGCAACGCGGTCAGGTATATCGTTCTAAACTTTTTGATATCAGTGTACTTTATTATTACCTATGCCTTCACTGGACTGGTTATACACTGGGGACAGTGTATGATTTAAGTCTGGGGGGATGTTACTGATGCTGTTTACCTTTTGATTTCATCCAAAAATGTTTTCAAAATGGTTTTTATCGAGTCAAAAAAGGGATAATGATAATTTTAATTTTCTCTTTTTATCTAACCAATCTTTTAGGCACCATTCTTAGATTTGTTGATGCAGAATGTACTATAGATGCTAAAGTTGATCACCTATCAGCTATGACAACACTTTCATTGATTGTCTGGAGGAACCAAAGCTGATTTCCAACCTAACCTGACAATTCTTTGCTTGTCTTGGGGCTTGGTATACATGGGATCGGATGCTTCAAACAAGTGTGGAAGGTAAAAGCCTTGTGTAGATAATTTTATCACCCTCTCTCTCTCATTTTCGAAATTAGATTTAATTTTTATTCAGTTAAAAAAACAAATTATCTTAAATTTATGTTCTTGGAATATTTAGATATTAACTAGGAAGGAATTCGAACAGGGCTTGGCGGTTATCCCTCTCAAGACTTGATTCATAAGAATTCTATAGGTAAAGGGTTCGAACAGGGCTTGGTGGTTACCCCTTTCAAGACTTGCTTCGCAATGAATCCTAGGATATAGGTCAAAAAGAAGTGAACAGAACTTGGTGGCTGCAACCATTAACGCTTGATTCATGGAAGCCTGTCCAATCTTGGTCATTGTCTTGCAAATGAAAGATGACTTGACTGGGAGAGAAATAGTAGAGAGAGAGGATAGGAACTAATTTTTTACCTGCAGATCCAGATACTTGTTTGAGCAACCTTGCATCATGTGATCGATACTCCCAAGGTAAAGCCTGCACTTTTATTTTTATGTACAAAAATGAAATCAGTAGAGGGGTTAGTCAGACATGATTGCTAAGTTGTTGGCTAGATGATCAAGGTAGCTTAACTAGGATATTGCATAATGTGCTTCTGTGATTGACAGACTCCTAGATGTGGTTTGATTGTCCCTGCTTTTCAAAACCTCTTTCATAAAGACTGCATGTGTGTTTGCTTGAGGACAAGCAAAAGGTTAAGTCTGGGGGAGATATACCATGGATTTTACCTGCTTTTACCCCTGATATATGAGTGTTTTTACTACTATTATCTATGTTTGGAGTCTATTAGGTATGTTTTCAGGTTCAGAAGCATTTTGGAGAAAAGTGATGTTGTAGGTGCCTTTTTGGAGCTTAAAGAAGAGTGTTGGTGTCAAAATCGGTCGCGACGGAATCAATGACTGAAAGTCTCTAGAAAGTATTTCTTGAAACAAAAAGTCTCGGATAATTTCTAAAAGGAGTTATACGAGATTTTCTCAAATTAGAATATCCACTCTCTGTGAGATCGGAAGACTACGGGCGTGCGCGGACGAGAGTCCCCGGAAAGATCGGTCCGCTCGCCCAAGGACATCAAGATTCGATCACCACAAAAACCCTAAACATAAAAGAATCTGCCTCGAAACTTCGAAGAGGTCGTTCTCTCAAACCGTGAGGAACCAGAAAACGATCAAGATATCAAATCGAAGCCCTCGCCGAGATCTACAGCCTGGCGCCGGCGGCACGCGCCACGCGGGCCGGACTGGCGCCGGCGGCACCCGACACGCGGGCTGGCCTGGCGCTGGCGGGCACCCGTGACGCGGGCCGGCCTGGCGCCGGCGGCACCCGGCCTGGCGCCGGCGGCACCCGTCGCACGGACTGGCTTGGCGCCGGCGGCACCCGGCCTGGCGCCGGCGGCACCCGTCGCACGGGCTGGCCTGGCGCCGGCGGCACCCGGCCTGGCGCCGGCGGCACCCGTCGCAAGGGCTGGCCTGGCGCCGGGGGCACCCGGCCCTGGCGCCGGCGGCACCCGTCGCACGGGCTGGCCTGGCGCCGGCGGCACCCGGCCTGGCGCCGGCGGCACCCGGCCTGGCGCCGGCGGCACCCGTCGCACGGGCTGGCCTGGCGCCGGCGGCACCCGTCACCCGGGCTGGCCTGGCGCCGGCGGCACCCGTCGCACGGGCTGGCCTGGCGCCGGCGGCACCCGTCACCCGGGCTGGCCTGGCGCCGGCGGCACCCGTGAAGCGGGCCGGCCTGGCGCCGTCGGCACCCAGCCTGGCGCCGGCGGCACCCGTCGCACGGGCTGGCCTGGCGCCGGCGGCACCCCGGCCTGGCGCCGGCGGCGCCCGTCACGCGGGCTGGCCTGGCGCCGGCGGCACCCCGGCCTGGCGCCGGTCGACGGCCCTCGTCCTGGTCTCGGTCCCATCGTGTTCGGTCTGATCCCATCTTGGCTTGTTTGGATCAATCATCGTGAGCTTGGGACAATCACGGCTACGAAATAAACATCCTTCGACTCGATTGGAATCGTCCTCGATGTTTTACTACAAAAACTAGAAAGATTGGATTTCTCGCAGAAGATATCGTATAAAACAAGGTCGATTAACTTGAACATCGATCCTTTAGGCTATACGGTTTATTTTACGAGAAAAATAGTCTTTCCGAGAAATCGTATAAAACGTTCAACGACTTAAGACAAGTCCACGGACTTACTTACGATTTTAAGAATTCAGGCCCAATCAGGCTATGACGGTTTATCCGATTTCCCGAACATCAGATAAACATCAAGTCACCGAAAACTCGAGGATAATTACGAAGATCGACGAAAATGGAATACTTCCTGAAGAGATAAGCTTGGGCCCAAAGGCGAGGTCCATTATCTTAAGGCAAACCGACCTAGGAGTGAGTATATAAGGAGAGCAAGAGCAGAGGAGAGAAAAATCCAAAAATCCTAGATTGGAGACTTAGAGCATCCTGCTAGCTTAGAGAACTTAGAACTTAGGCGGTTAGGCCAGCGAGGCAGGACTCAGAACGTCTGGCCGCCTCTTGTTCTAGTTTTATCTTCTCCGCAGACCCACGTTCCTCTCGGAAGGATCTAACTATACTTTTACTCAGAGCTCCGCACATAGAAACCCTAGGCATTATCTTCGACATGCCCGCTTCTATGACCAACGCTCATATTAGACGAACCAGGCCCTAAAACGTCTGGCCGCATCCTGCTCGCAAATCTCTGCTCCTCTCGGAAGGATCAGACAATTCTTTTACTTAAGAGCTCCGCACATAGAAACCCTAGGCGTTATCTTCGACATGCCTGTTTCTATGACAAACGCTCATACTAGACGAACCCGCCCAGACGGTTCGATCTCTTGTTCAATTCTTTCTAACTGAACTACGTCCGACTTGATCCTCGAAAGGGGTACGTAGGCAGCCTTTCTTAAGGTCCAGTCTCAAATCTTAACAAATATTTTTCCGCATTTATTCGGTCACTTGTCGTTGGTTGTCGCAGAGAATCCGGACCTTCAAGGAAAGTCGGGTTAACTTGGCTTTCCTCCGCAATCTTATTCATTAAAATTGACGGTGTGAATTTCGGTTCCCACAGTTTGGCGCTAGAAGGAGGGGGGGACGGATTACTCTTACTCATACGGCCGCAAAGCGCTTGATCGAACCAATGTCCAGAAATATGAAAGAAAAAGTTGAAATTTTCGTCAACGATGGTAAAACAACTCCAGCAGCGACTGTTCCTATGGCCAACGCTTACGCAAACGCCACGGTGCTCGAGCAAATCAAAAACCTAGCCGCGGCTTTCCGCCACAGGAAGAGCACAAAAACGAGCTCGCAATTTCTCTATCTAAACAGAAAGGGCAACGATAAAATCTATCAAACCCCAAAAATTCATCTTGTTACCAAGTTAGAGAAATCGCAACGAGCAAGGTTTATACGAAAAAAGTTTCTTTCGAGAACCTCTCGAAAAAATAAAATTTATTCTCCTCGAAACCTTGGGGAAACCCTATATTACTCGTGGAACAGAAGCACGGCAAATCGGTTCACCGATTCCCACTGCCATACTTCTTACAAACAACTCTCGAGGAACAAACGGGAAAACGAAAGGAGGTCGGAGCTTGATCTTACTAGGACGACTTGCCATAAGGTAAGATCAGTCTTCCCAGTTCGCCTTAGTAAGAGCCCACTTTGTTCTCCTTTGTGTCTAGGTCAAAATGGCTTTCGTTTCGTCTCAATCGGAGTTTCCGTTGAGATTTTACGAAGGGAACAAAATCACTCTCCCGGCCACCTCGCCTGTGGACGAGAACAACCATTACCAAGGTCACCTCGCCTGTGGAAACCTCACCTTGCTCTTGTTGGGGTCAAAAACGGTTATCTCGAAATCTACGGCTAAAGACTTTCCCAAAACTCAAAAGATTTCCCGCAAACGACTGACGAGGGAAAGATCGAACAACAAAAAAACCCACAGACGGCAAGACGGCCTGGCGCCGGCGGCACGCGGGACGCGGGCTGGCCTGGCGCCGGCGGCACCCGGCCTGGCGCCAGCGGCACGCGGGACGCGGGCTGGCCTGGCGACGGCGGCACCCAGGCCTGGCGCCGGCGGCACGCGGGATGCGGGCTGGCCTGGCGCCGGCGGCACGCGGGTCTCGGGCTGGCCTGGCGCCGGCGGCACCCCGGCCTGGCGCCGGCGGCACGCGGGACCCGGGCTGGCCTGGCGCCGGCGGCACGCGGGACGCGGGCTGGCCTGGCGCCGGCGGCACCCCGGCCTGGCGCCGGCGGCACCCGGCCTGGCGCCGGCGGCACGCGAGACGCGGGCTGGCCTAGCGCCGGCGGCACGCGGGACGCGGCCTGGCCTTGCGCCGGCGGCACCCCGGCCTGGCGCCGGCGGCACGCGGGACGCGGGCTGGCCTGGCGCCGGCGGCACCCCGGCCTGGCGCCCGCGGCACGCAGGACGCGGGCTGGCCTGGCGCCGGCGGCACCCCGGCCTGGCGCCGGCGGCACGCGGGACGCGGGCTGGCCTGGCGCCGGCGGCACCCCGGCCTGGCGTCGGTCGTCTTCCCTCGTCCTGGTCTCGGTCCTATCGTGCCCGGTCCGATCCCATCTTGGCTTGATCGGATCAATCTTTGTAAGTTTGGTACGATCACGGTTATTCTAAACACCAATCGTCTCGACTATACGAGGAAATGGGATTCCTTCGGAAATGCCGAATCCTTCAAAAGACTATTTTCTCAAAAAATTTAGTAAAGGTTTTAATTCTTTGTAGGACAGGAACAAAAACGTCTTGAAAAACTGCCGTAGAATTTAGGGAACTTAGGACCTAGGTGGATAGTCTAGCAAGCTAAGTCTTAGGCAAAATTTCCAGTCTTGTTCCATCGTTCCTTGATTGTCCAGGCAGAACATGCAAACCGATCTAGTCTCTCGAAAAACCGAGAAACGATCGCCACGCGTTCTAAAATCATACTCACCCCGCTTCCTAAAAGAAAGAAAAAACGTACACAAGCCTTCGGAAGAACGGCTAACCCGTTTTCTTTCATAAAAAGAAAAGGGAAGTAGGTACGTATACTATACCCGTATAATCCCATCTTCGAAACTTTTTGCTTCAGCATCAAGACAACGCTTTTAACAAAGCAAACTCTCGCAGCAATAAGATTAGTCTAAAAAACGCTAACGGCATAGCCCAATCGTTACAAACATAGTCTTGAAAACTCTACGTCATCTCTCGTCGCAAACTCGCGACTAGAAACGTGTACCAACGTCAGACTAATAGCACGACGGTGAACTACGAAAACAACGAAATAACCTTCGGTAAAACACCATAAGTAGTTCGAAGCAGCTTTCGTCCAAAGGTCGAAATCATAGCGGAAACATCTCCCGTGTAATCCGCGGAAACATCGCTACTTTAAATCTGTGATTTTCTATCTCCATGAAACCGGTCATCCATTACTTTCGTATAACAAGAACATTTTAAAACAAAACAGCCTATGGAAAAAACATGATCGGTCTCATGCAAAACGATTTCGCAGTACGCAAAGGTGAATGAGGAAAACATAATCCGTGGTCGCGAATATCGCAAGTAATTTGTGAGAAACGCTCTCCGGTTACCTTTGCAAAAACCCCCTTACATCACTTTTACAAAAATCCTCTGTATGGTCGAGTCAATTCATACAAAGCAACTTTCGTAAAATAAACATAATGGGTCCAACGGGTAACTGACGTAGACAGTTTTCGCTCCACAAAGTTTCTGGCTCCTGCTTTCACTCCCCGCGGTTACATCCGAGCAGGAAATAATCACGCAGGCGAACCCGCACGTGTCCTGCGTCGATCCCTTAAACTTTGTCCCCCTCGGATAAAATGAAACGATTTTCATGCAACAAAAAAATTTTTATACGAACCATTCATCGTATAACTGAAACCTAAAGTGGAAGATCGTTTCTTAAAGCCATCAGCCGTAACTCAGAAAACTCCGCTATGCTTGGCATGTCTATCTCGGCAAACGCTATTTGGCCCTCGGCCAACTACGCCCTTCTGTAAAGCCCGGACCTGAATTCGGCATCCGCATTAAGGAAAATCGTAAACTAACATGACCTTAATAAGGGCCATGGTCTGATCGTTTACCAAACAACTTCCTTGGCGATACGGCTGAATCTAGCTTCCATGCCAATCCAAAGCTACTGAGCGACCACCGCTCCAATCACTTAACGGCTAAAAACAACAATCCACGATTTGTTCATAGAACGCCAAGTGACTATTACGCAAGCAATTTGTCGCATAACCCAGAATCGGAAATCATACGATAAACTCTCCATACCAAGACTCAGTCCTAACAACCATATGGTTAACGGAAGATTCAAACTCATCGTCAATCGATTAAGTTCTATACGCCCCGTAAACACTGCATGAAAAGAAACACTCGTGACAAGGCTCCAAGAGTTATACGAGTCATCCTTAATATATACAAACAAATCCCGGAAGGCCAACACTTCACGAAGCACTGTGAATGTAGACGCTTCTCCCTGGGTCGGACTTACGCGACCTCTTGGTCCTGCGTCTAAACCGAAACAACAGTTTCTGGCTGCGAACATTCGCAAAACATCTCCAAAGCCCGCGAACATTTCAACCACGAAATGCGGCACAAGGGAAACTCGACCTTCAGCACTGCGAGACGTCGCTAACGCTCGAAGGACATTCTTTTCCTCAAAACGTTCCAGACAAAATCCTCGTCTCTAGAACTCAAAACATACAAACACACCTCTAAACGGTAACATGCCTCTAAACTGGCATCATTTCGTCGTTGCTGATCACAACAAACGAACTCTAACGTCCTAAACAGACAAATAGCCGCCCTTCAAGGGGTAGGCTCTCTTGCATCCGACAAGGATAAACATAGCGCGCTATACAAGAAATCCAAAATTTTGGTCTAGCTCTTCGTAAAGGAAGTAGCTCGACTCACGCCCAGACAAATCATATAAGCCGACAACAATTCGCGGATTTTAAACGGTACGAGTCAGGTTAAAATCGCAAACAGGCAAAACGAAAGCCGATTTGTCATCGCAAAGCCTCAGTCCGAGAGTAAACCTAGGTCTTGCCCTAAACCCAGCCACGCTGGATCTTGACATCTCACAGACATAGTATGGTATACGAGATCCAAAAATTTATCTCTTCACTTAAGCCTATTCGTTTCACGAACTTTCCGCTTAAATCGGTAAATCGCGGAAAATCTCGCTTTATGCAAACGATAGGTACGGTGATCATCAGGGAACTAGGAATGAGACGACAACTCACACCCTCTTTCTCATACTTCGAAAAAACTGAAGTTCATAAATAATCGAAAAACAAATACATCAACAGCATCATGCTCGAAAGTCTCTCATGACACATAACCAGACCATATAAATCTCGCTGGAAAACAGATCACAAGGGTCTTAAACTCCAAAACGAACTACGGAAGGCTTGATCCCTACAACAAGGGTACGTAGGCAGCCTTCGAAAGGCGCAGCCCCAATCTTACCACTTTCAACGGAGCCTTTCAACCATTGATTCCGCCTATCTTACCTGACATGTCTTATCGCTCGCAAGAACAACACGAAGGTTCTAACGAGCTGGGGGGCTAACTGTTGGTGTCAAAATCGGTCGCGACGGAATCAATGACTGAAAGTCTCTAGAAAGTATTTCTTGAAACAAAAAGTCTCGGATAATTTCTAAAAGGAGTTATACGAGATTTTCTCAAATTAGAATATCCACTCTCTGTGAGATCGGAAGACTACGGGCGTGCGCGGACGAGAGTCCCCGGAAAGATCGGTCCGCTCGCCCAAGGACATCAAGATTCGATCACCACAAAAACCCTAAACATAAAAGCATCTGCCTCGATAACTCGAAGAGGTCGTTCTCTCAAACCGTTGAGGAACCAGAAACGATCAAGATATCAAATCGAAGCCCTCGCCGCGATCTACAGCCTTGGCGCCGGCGGACACAACGGTCCTGGCGCCGGCGGCACCGCGGCCACGAGGGCCGGACTGGCGCCGCGGGACACCCCGACACGCGGGCTGGCCTGGCGCTGGCGGACAACCCGTGACGACGGGCCGGCCTGGCCGCCGGCGGAACCCGGACTGGGCGCCGGCGGCACCCGTAGCACCGGGACTGGCTTGGCGCCTGCGGCACCCGGCCTGCGGGCCGGCGGAGACCCGTCGGCACGGGCTGGCCTGGCCGCCGGCGGCACCCGTCGCAAGGGGCTGGCATGGAGGCCGGCGGCACCCGGCCTGGCGCCGGCGGCACCCTGTCGCACGGGCTGGCCTGGCGCCGGCCCGGCACCCGGCCTTGGACGCCGGCGGCACCCGTCGCAAGGGCGGGCCTGGCGCCGGCGGCCACCCGTCACCCGGCTGGCTGGCGCCGGCGGCACCCGTCACCCGGGCTGGCCTGGCGCCGGCGGCACCCGTGACGCGGGCCGGCCTGGCGCCGGCGACACCCAGCCTGGCGCCGGCGGCACCCAGCCTGGCGCCGGCGGCACCCGTCGCACGGGCTGGCCTGGCGCCGGCGGCACCCCGGCCTGGCGCCGGCGGCGCCCGTCACGCGGGCTGGCCTGGCGCCGGCGGCACCCCGGCCTGGCGCCGGTCGACGGCCCTCGTCCTGGTCTCGGTCCCATCGTGTTCGGTCTGATCCCATCTTGGCTTGTTTGGATCAATCATCGTGAGCTTGGGACAATCACGGCTACGAAATAAACATCCTTCGACTCGATTGGAATCGTCCTCGATGTTTTACTACAAAAACTAGAAAGATTGGATTTCTCGCAGAAGATATCGTATAAAACAAGGTCGATTAACTTGAACATCGATCCTTTAGGCTATACGGTTTATTTTACGAGAAAAATAGTCTTTCCGAGAAATCGTATAAAACGTTCAACGACTTAAGACAAGTCCACGGACTTACTTACGATTTTAAGAATTCAGGCCCAATCAGGCTATGACGGTTTATCCGATTTCCCGAACATCAGATAAACATCAAGTCACCGAAAACTCGAGGATAATTACGAAGATCGACGAAAATGGAATACTTCCTGAAGAGATAAGCTTGGGCCCAAAGGCGAGGTCCATCATCTTAAGGCAAACCGACCTAGGAGTGAGTATATAAGGAGAGCAAGAGCAGAGGAGAGAAAAATCCGAAAATCCTAGATTGGAGACTTAGAGCATCCTGCTAGCTTAGAGAACTTAGAACTTAGGCGGTTAGGCCAGCGAGGCAGGACTCAGAACGTCTGGCCGCCTCTTGTTCTAGTTTTATCTTCTCCGCAGACCCACGTTCCTCTCGGAAGGATCTAACTATACTTTTACTCAGAGCTCCGCACATAGAAACCCTAGGCATTATCTTCGACATGCCCGCTTCTATGACCAACGCTCATATTAGACGAACCAGGCCCTAAAACGTCTGACCGCCTCCTGCTCGCAAATCTCCGCTCCTCTCGGAAGGATCAGACAATTCTTTTACTTAAGAGCTCCGCACATAGAAACCCTAGGCGTTATCTTCGACATGCCTGTTTCTATGACAAACGCTCATACTAGACGAACCCGCCCAGAGGGTTCGATCTCTTGTTCAATTCTTTCTAACTGAACTACGTCCGACTTGATCCTCGAAAGGGGTACGTAGGCAGCCTTTCTTAAGGTCCAGTCTCAAATCTTAACAAATATTTTTCCGCATTTATTCGGTCACTTGTCGTTGGTTGTCGCAGAGAATCCGGACCTTCAAGGAAAGTCGGGTTAACTTGGCTTTCCTCCGCAATCTTATTCATTAAAATTGACGGTGTGAATTTCGGTTCCCACAAAGAGTTCACCCGAGATCAAGATCAGAGGTCGACGTCAGAGTTACACATCGATTGATGCACACTCTGTGCAATCGATCGACACACATTAGCCGAAGGACAATACATCGAGACAATAATCGACCGATGTACACCCTGCTCTGTGCAATCGATCGACACACATTAGCCGAAGGACAATACATCGAGACAATAATCGATCGATGTACACCCTGTACTATCGATCGATACTCAGGCGGCTGAAAGACAAGTTGGACCTGGCCAAACTTGAAGCCCAAGATATCACATTTTACAAGAATGCCCCTGGCGAGTTTTTTAACCTAATGAACTCATATATTTATATGCCTAAGTGTTTTGGCATTAAAAACAAGTCTTTTTTCATATACAAGCTTTTTACAGTAATACAAGTTTTCATAGTTTCTAAGAGTTTCTTCTTCTTCTACTCATTTTCTTTTACTGAATCTAACAACTTTTCTTTACTGTTTTCAAAACCAAATCCTTTCAACTGAGTAATCTCATCTTTACTCAGCAAACCTGCACTTTACTGTAAACTATTTTCAACCTAGCATAGTCATTAAGATTGCATCTTATTTGTGCACTAGCTCTCTGTGGATTCGATCCCTAAGTACTACAACTGAACCTCTTATTTGAGAGAGTAAAGTCACTCCTTAGGGTAATTTGAGTGATATCAATAATGATGGAGGAAAGTAAGCAAAACCCTACTTTCCTTGAGTTCTGGATTCTCTGCGACAGCCAACGACAAGTGACCAAATAAATGCGGAAAAGGTTTTGTTAAGGTTTGGGACTGGACCTTAAGAACGGCTGCCTATGTACCCCTTTCGAGGATCATGTCGGACGTAGTTCAGTTAGAAAGAATTTAACAAGAGATCGAACTGCATGGGCGAGTTCGTCTAGTATGAACGTTTGTCATAGAAACGGGCATGTCGAAGATAACGCCTAGGGTTTCTATGTGCGGAGCTCTGAAGTTAAAGAATTGTTAGATCCTTCCAAGATGAACAAAGGTCTGCGGAGAAGATAAAACTAGAACAAGAGGCGGCCAGATGTTCTAAGTCCTGCCTCTCTGGCCTAACCACCTAAGTTCTAAGTTTTCCGAGCTAGCAGGAGTTCACTAAGTCTAGATTCTCGGATTTTCGGATCCCTTTCTCTTCTGCTCCAGCCCTCCTTATATAGTCGTTTTAGGTCGGTGGCCCGTTTACCCTTTCGCCTTTGGGCCCAAGTTTATCTCTTTTGGAAATATTCCATTTTCTGTCGATCTTCGTAGTTATCCTCGAGAGTTAACATTCATCCGCATAAACTTATCATTTATCCTACTTCCGTGTGTTAGGATAAATCGTCATAGCTCCTATTGGGCTTGGATCTCCAAAATCGTAAGAGAGTCCGTGGACACGTTTTAAGCCCTCGAACGTTCATACGATTTCTCGGAAAGATTAGCTCTTCCGAAAAATAAATCGTATAGCCTAAAGAATCGATGTTCGAGTCGATCGTCCTTGTTTTACACGATACACTTTGCGGAAGAACCAACCTTCCTAGCTCTAGTCGTAAAACTTCGAGGATAACTCCAATCGAGCTGAACCGAGGAACATTAGGTCCGTAGCTAAGGTGTTACGACTTCACGGAAGCCACGAGGTGCGATCTAAATCGGACGGGCTGGGAATAGGCTGGACGCGCCGGCGTCCGGGGCCAGGACGCGGATGAGCTCGCGCCGGCTCCCGGGACCAGCACGGGCGAGCTGGCGTCGGCGCCCGGGACCAGCACGGGCGAGCTGGCGCCGGCTCCCGGGACCAGCACGGGCGAGCTCGCGCCGGCGCCCAGGACCAGCACAGGCGAGCGCGCGCCGGCGCCCGGGACCAGCACGGGCGAGTCGGCGCTGGCGTCCGGGACCAGCACGGGCGAGCTTGGGCCGGCGCCCGGGACTAGCACGGGCGAGCCGACGCCGGCACCCGGGACCAGCACGGGGGAGCCGGCGCCCGGGACTAGCACGGGCGAGCTCGCGCCGGCGCCCGGGGCCAGGTCAGGAGTGCTCGCGCCGGCGCCCGGGACTAGCACGGGCGAGCTCGCGCCGGCGCCCGGGGCCAGGTCAGGAGTGCTCGCGCCGGCGCCCGGGGTCTTGGTCGCGTCCATTCTTTTCCGATCCAACCTTTGTTGATTGTTTTTTGCGGAAAGTCCTGTAGACAGGAAATGATCTTAGCCGTTGATTTCGAGATAACCGTCTTCGACCCCAACAGAGAGTGGATATTCTAATTTGAGAAAATCTCGTATGACTTCTTTTCAAATCATACGAAACTTTTTTGTTTCGAGAAATACTTTCCAGAGACTTTCAGTCGTTGATTCCGTCGTGACCGATATTGACTCCAACAGAGTGGTGGTCAAGATGTTCAAAAGCATTATCTTTCCAAGATTTGGAGTGCCCAGAGTAGTGATAAGTGATGGAGGCTCACACTTCATTAACAAGTTGTTTGAAGGGCTTCTCAAGAAGAAGGGAGTGAAGCATAAGGTGGCAACACCTTATCACCCACAAACCAGTGGCCAAGTTGAGATCTCCAACAGGGAAATCAAGGGCATTCTAGAGAAGATTGTTGGGACTAAGAAGAAGTATTGGTCAGATAATCTTGATGATGCACTTTGGGCCTATAGGACAGCCTACAAGAGTCCCTTGGGTACCACACCTTTCAACCTTGTGTATAGGAAGGCTTGCCACTTACCAGTAGAGCTTGAGTACAAGGCATTGTGGGCTGTTAAGTTACTGAACTTTGACATCAAGAATGCCAAGGAAAAGAGGCTTCTTCAACTCAATGAGCTGGATGAGATAAGGATGGATACCTTTGAGAACTCAAGGATTTATAAGGAGAAGACTAAGGCCTTTCATGGCAAGCACATCCTCAAGAGAGAGAGTTCAAGGCTGGAGATCAAGTCCTTCTCTATAACTCTAGGCTGAAGTTATTTCCAGGAAAGCTCAAGTCAAGATGGTCTGGTCCATTTGTGGTTAAGGAAGTGAGACCTTATGGAGCTATTGTGCTTTGGAACAAGCAAGGTGGAGACTTCACAGCGAATGGTCAAAGAATCAAGCAGTACATGGTCACCACACCAACGGAGGATGGGACATCAACCCCACTCTCTGATCCTTCCCCAGCCTAATCTCAAAGGAGCAAAGTCAAGCTAGTGACTTTAAACAAGCTCACTTGGGAGGAAGTCCCATGTCTATCCTTGTAAATATTGCATTAGGATTTCTTTTTCGAGACATTTGGATGAAGAGTAATGAGTATGGTCGAGATGGTTTGAATAAGTCTTGGAAAGGCTGAAAAAAGGTGGAACGGCCAGGAACTGAGGTCAGGACAAGCCGGCCAGTCTTTGGCCGAGAACGCTTGGGTGGCGTATACCGGGTGGAGCTACCCGCGCGGGAAAGATGGCTCGATCAGGAACCAGAACACGCGGCCAGCTTTGCACGAGACAGATGACCCGTGCGGGACAGACGACCTGTTCGAGAGCCGGAACGCGCGGCTGCATATGCGCGGGACGGCATGCCCGCGCGGGACCCGGATGCAGTACGAACGTCCGGAACGCGCGGCTGCATATGCGCGGGACAGACAACCCGCGCGGGATCGGGATGCACGGGACAGACGACGCGCGACCTGATACGCGCGGGACAGATCGTACGGATGTGCAACGCGCGGGGAAGAAGATCGCGGGTCAGTCGATCCAACCCGACCCGCGCACGACCCGGCCGACGACCCAGGTAAGTTTTTTTTCCCTTTTTCGACCCAGACCCGACCTGGCTCACCCCATAACCTAAAAATCGTGTCTCTCTCTCCTCATTTCATCCTCTTCCCAAATCTAAAAACCTCCCTAGCCTCCATTCACCAAAAACCTCATCTCACTCAAATCTCCACCAAATCACTCCATTCTTTTTCCTACACCCAAGTCTTCACCCTCTTAGTCTATTTTTTGAATCCATTCATCTTTTCCATTCATCCACAGCAAGGTATGGTTTCTTTAAGTTCAAATTCGCAATGCTCATGAACCCTACAAATTTGAACTTGAAATTTGACCATTCTCTTGCTATATTCTTGTGAAATAGACTAGGGAAAACTTATATATCATGCTGGGTAGTTGATTTCATGCTGGAATTGGTTTGAAATTGAACTTTGAGAAATTAGGGTTCATGAGATTTGGGGGTTTTTTACTAATTGTTAATTTGGGGTTGATTGTGGTTTATATTGATTGGATAAGGTGTTCTAGAACTTGATTAAGTTGCAATTTCAATCTGATTGATGATTTCTCTTGAGTTTGGCTTGATTGAGATTCTCATGTTCATAAAAAAAAAATTATGAGCATGGGAGCTTGATTGCATTGTGATAGCTTTTGCTGGGTTGCTGGTATTAAATTGAGCTCACAATTGTTTACTCAAGTTTCTCTCATTCAAAAGTTTTCTCCTTCCTTGTGCTTAATATTTTCCAAGACTTAAAATTTGTCAGGTACCAAATGGGGAGGAAGGATGCAAACTTGATTGAAGAGGAGAGGGTTGAGGCTGCTCAAAGAGAGACTGCTCAGTTTGGGAAAGAGTTAGGCTCCATGCATGAATCAGAGGAGGAGCGTAGACAACAAGCTTTGGCCATGCTAAGGAAGAAGGCACATGCTAAAAGGGATGGAAAGAGAGTTGTTGTTGATGAGAGTGTGGCTGATATTGCTCACAAGCAAGCCCCTCCCAAGAGAGCTAGAGCGCCAAGGACTAACAGTGTGGGAGCTCTTGTTTTAGAGAAAGGGAACAATGGAGGTCATCATGAACCAGCTCCCACCACCAAAGCTAAGGACACCAAGAAAAAGTGTGACACCTCCTCCTTTGGAGCAAGAAGGTGCAAGTAGTGGAGAGGAACCATTCTCAGGAGGGCAGTGAAGCTGAGCAGGATCCTAACACAACAAAGAACTTCAATGCTCACAGGGATAGAAAGAAGAAACCCACTGAAGATGAGCTGTTAGAGCAATTCAGAAGAGGTGTTTCTTGGCCTCCAACCAGATTTCTTGATAGGATGGTCCTGAAGGAGTTAATGATTGAAGAAGACATCCAAGAAATGCTAGACCACATGCACATGGGCTGCCTCTACGCTATGGCTCATCCTACACACAAAGAGGTCTCATGCCAATTCTTGGCATCCTTGGAAGCCACCTTTCACACCTCCAAGCATGTGAAGCAAGGATGGGGGAAGATACAGTTCAAGATTGATGGGCGAGCCTACTCCATGGGCTTCAAGGAGATTGAGGAAGTGCTTGGCTTTCAAGACCAGAAAGAGACATCCTTTCCCAAGCTTGCCAAGGTCAAAAGAGAGATGAACATCACAAGCCTGACTTGGAAGCTGTTATCAGGCAAGAACAGGAGTGCCAACCGGGACAAGAACGCCTCCATTAGACATCCTTCGGTGCGCTATCTCCACAGGTTGCTTGTCCATATCATATTCCCCAGGAAGGAAGTAGGAACAGTCTCTGGAGATGAATTGAAACTTCTACACCAAGCTGTCCAGCAGTATGCTCTACCCCCTCATCTCCCTTTGGTTCCCAGCGACTTCTACAAGGATTTTGGCATGGTGGGATTCTTTGTGCAACGCCTCATGTACTATAAGGATTGGGCCTGGTCAAACAGAGACCCTGACGCTCAGATTGGGATTGGTGGCTTGATAACACCATTGCTTGCTCACATGGGGATAAGTTTGGGAAATGATGCAGCTGGTCCCTCTTTCATGGATCTAAACTACTTGAGGTCAGCTCACTACTTCTCTGGGAGGTTCAATGGGAAGTGTGTCTACTCCTACCTAAGAGGTGCAAAGAAAGTTGAGCTGGTTCTTCCTGATTATGCTCTCACCACATTGAGCACTCCAGGAGCAATCCGATTTGATATCAGTGAGAACCACCTCCTTAGCAATCACAGAGCCCTTGGTCCCATGACCTTGAAAAGCGCCAAGAAGAGGGCAGACAAGGCAGCCATGTTTGATGAGGGTCACTCTAGCAGAGACACTGCACACCTCTTTGGTCCCCCTCGTTACCACTTCGACCAGTACACTGCCTCTTTGCCCCTTGGTTCACTTCGCCAAGCTCATGACCATATCAGCATTCTTCATAGGTGGAGCAAAGCTCAGGATAGAACCATCTACAAGCTCACACACAAGTGCAAGGAGTTGAGTAGGACTGTGAAGAGGCAAGCTGAAGCTTCAGCTCAGTTCATGCGAAAAGTGGCAGATGTTTTGACTAGAGGAGCTATGGCCGGTTGCAAAGCAGAGGACTTTGACTTGATGCCTTCCTTGCCCCTCCACCTCGGCCACTTGTAGATCCCTCAGCATCACACACAATGAAACAACTTCTTCGTCGCAAAAGGATGCATTTGTGTTTCTTGTCATAAGCATGCATTTGTAGATAGCTATTGCATAGAAAAACCATAAAAATTTGAAAAAATTGAAAAATACAAAAAGAATCATGTAGTTGCATAAGGATTGAGTATAGAGCATTCATTTAGTTGCATAAAAAAATATATTAGAAGTCTTGAGCATATAGGATTGCATCATGCATAGGGGACAAGGATGATATCAACCTTGTAAAGAGCTCATGCTAAGTTTTCAAATTGATAACCTTTATAATCATGGCAAGTAGCTTGAGCATCCTTTAGTAAGCTTGTAGACTTCGAGCCTTGAAAACTCTTATTAAACTTATGAAAACTCTTATGAAACTCATTGATTGTTAAACCTCACCTTTTGAAGTAAACTCCAGTCTTATTTGAACTTGATGTCTCTTGCTTATGGTTCTTTGTGTGCTGAGTCATGGCTATACACACTTGAGTTGTCTCATCCATTTTGCCAATCTCTTTAGACAAACTTAAGTGGCACTCCATTACCTTAAACCCTTCCCTCCCTTCAAGCCTTCATTGTTTGTTGAGTGAGGCCTTCTTTGGAAAGCTTTACATGTGCATAATGTTGAGAGTATTGGGAACGACAATGCTTGGTCTCCATTTTAGCTAGATTAGACTCTCATATTGTCTAGCTTCTAGGATGAGGGTGAGTGTTGGGAAGATTGATCTTGGGAGTGTAAAAAAAAAATAGACGGAAAGAAAAGGTTGACTCATGGAACTCTAAGTTATAAGTGATTAAGTCTAGAAGGGATAAGGGAAATAAAAAATTATAAGCTCTAGTTTTTAAAGAAAGTCTTGGCCCCCATAATAAAAAGAAAGAAAAATAAGAAAAAGAAAAAAAAAGATTAATAAAAAGGGGGCTAGCCAATGTTTAGAAAGAGCTGATAAGAGTTTAAAAATATGAAAAATATCTTGTAGACTTCCAAAGAAAGAGTTCTAAGTGAGAAAGTATCTTTGAGTGTTTTGGGGAAGTCTTTGGGTGAGAGAAGTGAGTGGGGTTGGCATTGAGATTTAGAGTGTAACTTATGTATTTGAGAAAAGGGTAGAACAATGGAGATTGAGCATTGTATGCATGAGTTGATCCCTTTCTTAGATATATTATGTGCAATGTCAAAGCTACTTTGTTTTGAGAGTAAACCACCTTTAAAGACCTTCTTGAACCCCTTGATTTACTTTGCATCAAAGCTTTTTTCTTACCAAACCAAATGACTTGGACCATTTGACCATTTCCAAGATTTATATTGAGTTTGATTAATGATTGTAAGGGAGTTGATGGATTTGTGGTTGGTGGATTCATGATGATGAGTGTAGAAGTCACAGGAGTTAAGATAGGCTTAGAGAAGTTAGAGTTCGAAAAATTCTTTGCTCTTCCTATTTGGTAAGATTATGCAAGGTTATTAGTTTGAAAATTAAGAAGAGCTTCTTTTGGTTATGAGTCCCCTCTTTCAAACCTCTCCTCCTTAGTTCTTAAAAGTTTACTTGTGGACAAGTAAAGGATTAGTGTGGGGGAGTTGATGTCTTGCATATTTTCATTATTTTAGTCATCTTTATCATTCATTCTTTATCTTATAGATTAAGGTTTAGGCATCTTTAGGATCAATTTGTGTTCTCATCTTACAATTTGGTGAAAGTTTTATGTTTGAATCATAATCTCATCTTATCTTTGTGTTCTCGATTGTTTGATTTCATCTTCTTTCTTTCTCTACATGATTAAGCTTGAATCTATCATGGGTTTAAGAGTAAGCATGTGGAATGGTGAGTAGATCCATTTAAGATTCATGGGTTAGGGTGATTAAGATTGATTAAGTGTAGATCCAAGGTGTTTAGTGTTAGATCTTTCTTTTCCTTGCATGATTGAGTGTTTTTAATGCTATATTTGGGTTGGCCTCTCAAACATAGAGCTTTAGGCATTTACGCCCGGAAGGTGTTCGATGAAATGCCTGAACCAACTCATCTATGCTTTTAGCTTGCTTTACCTAAGGGATTAGTTGTTAAAGAAGCTAGGATTGCTATTAGACTCATTTTTAATGTTTGCTTTGATCATTACAGTCAAAGGGAATTGATGTACTTGGGTGATCATTGCAAAAGAGCATTCATCTAGGGATAGAGTTTGTTCAAGCATAGTGTCTAGGCATAAGGAATTAGATTGATTGAAAAGTTGACATCTTGGATTGAACCTTAATCACTTATGATCAAGTTCCTATACCCATGGATCTCATCTCCTCATATTGAAAGAAAGTTTCATCTTTTATTGCATTTAAGTATTGTCTTAGTTTAAAAATCATCTCTCTTAATGGTTGCATTTAGATTAAGCATAGGCTTGCATTCCCTTTGCTTTAGAATCACTTAGAACTGGTTTGACATCCTTTATATTATAACATTTGATTAAGACCCTTGAAAAATCTTAGCATCACTTGGCTAGGTCGCGTCGATCGATAATCCTATAGAGTAATCGATCGACGGTGCCAAAGATGTATCGATCGATATTCCTATAGAATAATCGATCGACACTTTCTAATTGAACGAATTGAAAGGAAGATCATTAGATATACTCTATAGAGGAATCTAGAAGGCGGAAGCTGATGGATTGTTCATATGAAGTTGAGCTCTACAATATCATGCATACAACTTGTTAGGCATCTATAGGATTATGATCTTGATTACCTGAATAGAAACCCTTAGTATAGCTACTTTCCTTTAATTGTAAAAACCCCTCAATCAATCATCTGAGCAATTTACTTGCTTAACAACCTGCTATTTTACTTTAATCATATTCAACCTAGGTTAATCACCCTGATTAGATCTTATTGGTTCCCTAGCTCTTTGTGGATTCGATCCCTAAGTACTACAGCTAAACCTCTTATTTGAGAGAGTAAGTCACTCCTTAGGGTAATATGAGTAGACATCAGACTTCACATTCCTCAACTTAGAATTTTATTTAAAATAGAATATTTGTTCTTAGAAAAAGTAGATTAACTTGTTTAACCTGAAATTCAATTTATACCATGCCATTTTTCATAGAAGATGAAATCTACTATCTGTAGAACATAATTTAAAAAGGATATATTCGTGCATCAGTCTACATATACAGAAATAGTGTGGAAATGATTGAACATGGACAAAGCAACTCACTCAGCACTCATAGAATCGTCAGATCACTTAATGTTCTAAATGATCATTTTCGAACACAAAAAGAAAATGAAGAGATACTTCGTTCTGAGTGTCATATCTGATTGTAATATGAGCACTTATGTATCTTGCAAACTGTAATTGGTCATATTTATCATTTGCCGTTATTTTTTTTTGGCAAGATTCAACGCATCGCTTACCCTAAGACATTGAAATGGGATCAAACATGTCTTTCGCTATCTTCAAGAAACGAATGATTTATGATTATTTTATCCTAACAACTCAAGCTGAGAAATGGTTGGCTTTGCAGACGCATGGTATTTATCTGATTCCCATAAAACTCGATCACAAGATATATTTTCATAGTTGGAGGAATTTGTGTATCACGGCCTCTAAGAAACAAACACTTGTTGCCACTTTGTCAAACCAGCTGAAATAATTGCTCTCTACGAGGAAAGTAGAGAATGAAACAGCTTAGATAAATAAATTAACACATCTAATCAGATAGTAGTATCTACATCAGTATAAAACAGACCAATCTTATATGAAGATAATGCAGCATGTTTTTTTCAAACAAGGGAAAAATAAATCAAAAGCGATATATCCAAACATATAACACTGAAATTCTTTTCATATACCCAAGAACCTGAAATGAATATAGAAATTGAAGTGAGATATTTTTGATCCAATGACAATAGTGTAGACCTCTTCACGAAGTCATTACCCACTACGATATAGAAAACACATTTACAGCATTACCATTGGAATATCTCATAAACAAAAGTTTTAAGCCATTTTTTACTCGAGGGGAAATTTCTGAAATAGTACTCTTTTTACCTTAGTATAGTGTCTCCCACTGAATTTTCCATGAATGATTTTTAACATTGCAACTAGAACCATTACAATCGACGTAAATAACAATGGACTCTAAGGAAGAGTGTTAGGCCCTGTTTTTTGCAGGGTTCTTAGCCTAATATAAGAGCCGTCTCTTAACTTTAACTAAGAAAAATTAAGAACCATCTCTTAAATATCTTATTTAAGAGTCGGTTCGTAGTTTTTCTTCGTTAAAAGTTAAGAGACGGTCCTTATATTACGCTAAGAAGCCCACCCTAAGAACCCCGCAATAAACAAGCCCATACAAAAGTCAAGGAACACAATCATGTAGTAATATATGTCTAGTCTATGTCATAATGTAACAAAATTTTATCTGTCTAATATGTTGCCTATATAAATAACTGTGAAAGACATTTTTTTCAGCCAAGTAACCCAGAGAGATCCCGCATTTGTAAAAAAGTTCCACACATACTTCAGCCGAAACACCAATTTAAAATCCTCGAGCAGTCTAATAGCTAATCCACCTTCTTTTTGGGCTTGCAAATGTTATTCCATGCTACTCTAGCTCCTTTGGAAGATGATGACTTGCTCGTCTATAAAAAAATCCTCACAGAGAGAGAGAGAGAGAGAGAGAGAGAGAGAGAGAGAGAGAGAGAGAGAGAGAGAGAGAGTCGGTGTGGAAAGTCTTTGGCAAGTTAAACACATAGCTCCAAATATTTACCTTTCCATAAATAACTGAGGTGATAAGTTTGATTTTTCATGCAAAAGAAAAATATTTCATAGGAATAGAGTTTCATGTGATTTGCTCTAGGAATGGCTGCAAAGTTGCTTGTGTGATGCGACCTGGTTTTAACGAGAAGCCCATGTATCTTGTTGGAAACACTCCCATTTTTATTCCAAAAAGTCACTCAAAACCTCCTACTCTATGTCTAAAAATCTTTCAAAGAAGAACTTTGATTTAGTTGGGTTTATGTCCAACCCAATGAAGAGCTTAAACTCATTTAATACATTCTAAATACTAGACAAGAAGTGTCTGTATCCATAACAGAACACCAATAAATCATCAACAAACAAGAGATGTGAAACTAGAGGTTCATAACACTTTGGGTGAACTCTAATTTGTCCATGCCCTACCGCCCATTCAAGGAACTTTGAGAGGACCTCGATGACCATTATGAATAGATAAGGAGATATTGATTCACCTTGTCTCAAACCGTTTTTACTTCCAAAGAATCCAGTCAATTCTCCATGCAACGCAACCGAGAAACATGGAGATGAGATGCATTCCTTGATCCATGTTTAGAAAGAGGTGGAAATCCATGTACTTAAAGAATTTTTCATAAGAAATCCCATGTCATAGTATAAAAGTTCTTCCTAATGTCAACCTTCACAATAGAGCTCTTTGAACATGACACTTTCTCATAGTCCATGATAAGGTCAGAAGTAAGCAACACTCCAAGGCCACAACCTTGTAAAAAAGCAGCTTAGTTCTTGCTAATGCACTCATTTAAGATTGGCTCCATAAGGTTTGCAATCTTTGAAATAATTTTATAAACCACATTGCAACAATTGATTGGGAGGTAGTATACCAGAGAACAAGCTTATGTTGACTTTGGTATAATCCTTAAGAAAACGACCAATACAGAAAAAGCTCTTTTATTGGTTCAGTGACATCTCTACTGACAATGCTCCAAGAAGCTCTGAGAAACTCAATATTATAGCCATCTAGCCCCGAGCACTTATCCTTAGGCATTGAGAAGACTATTTTAGTTATTTCCTCATCGAGAATCAATCTTTGAAAGTAATCTATCTGGCTAGAAGAACAACAGAATGACAGAAGATTTTCCAGCTCAGTGTTTAAACAAGCTGATGCCAGTGCTCAACCTCCCAAGATACCTGAGAAACAGTCAGTTGTATGAGCTTGCAACTCATCCATGCCACATACGAAACTTTTATCTTGAAAAACCAGAAAAAGAATGTGGTTATGAGCCGCATGTTGATCCACCATTTTGTGATAGAAAGCAGTGTTTCTGTTCCCAAGGTCATACCAATGAACTCTAGATCGTTGATGATAAAACTTTTCTTCTGCCTTAGCAAGAGTATGCCCTTTCGTTTTTACCGTATGCTCCAAATAAGATGTTTCACTGTCCATATAGGTTAAGCGGCGTCTTTGCAATTCAGAAATGACATTTTTCTGATCTTTAACCCGGTTAGAAATTCCACTATAAGGCCTCTGATTTATCCTCCTCGAATCTTTCTTTAGCAGTTTCAAAGACCTTACCAACTTAATCTGATAAGTTCCAATAATCGAATCCGTCTGCCACACTGACCTCACTTTTTCATTGAAGAGCGGGTGATCTATTATATGATTGAAGAACTTGAAGGGTGTTGGAGCTCTTCTCCATGCAGATGGCAAGTGAAAGAGAGAAGGTGCATGGTCCGATTGATCCGGTTCAAAAAAATCAGCATAGCCGTCTGGAAACCGCTGAGCCCAAGTCTGGTCGATGAGAGCATCAGTAAATATTTTTAGATATGGGATTTTCTTCCTGATTGTTCCACCACGTAAAAGTAATCCCCTTACACTGCGTTTTGAAAATTTACGCATCTTACATTGCCAAATTCATATTAATTATACCATTTGTATCCACATCCTGGTCCTTAGATTGAGAATGATAGCTAGTCCGAATGATTTGATTGAAATCCCTGATAAAACCCAAGGATGGGATAAAACTGGCATGATAGAATTCAGATTTTCCAGCTCCTACAGTATACCTTTCCTTGATTCCACTTCATTGAATCCATAAAAAAAGAGTTACAGTCACACTGGTACTATCCAAAGGAAGAAAGAAACCACAAGTAACCGCCTGAGAATTAGATATGTAGATTGTTGTTATTATATTTGGACTCCTTACAACAACGGCCTAACAGTGTGATGTTGATCCCAATTTGCAAAATATTTCCAACCACAAGTAAGAGCTTATATTATCCTGTCTTCTACTAAAGGGTGGTATATGTATTTATTATTATGATCCAAAAGAAGGAATGTGGTTATCTACCCACTCCTTGACCGTAGTGTGGCATCCTTCACTGTTGAGTCCTCTTACATTCCACACAAAAAAACATATTTGATAATAGATTAGTGACGTCTGACCTTGCGGCCACTCTTCCGGTTTAGAAACCAAGAAGAAAGGCGATGGATTCTGATCCATGTTGCCCTGAAGATCCTGCAATTAATGTTTCACATTGACGCATAACCGCAACTATGCAAGCACATCATGCCCTGTCCAAGGAGATCACCTAAGAGCTTGTCAGTCCTTTAGTGTCTCTTTCGGTAAGAACAGTATCTCATGGTGTGTGTTCCATGCTCTATTTGACCCGAGTCTGAGACTGTAAGTATAATACTCAATGTTTCCAATCCCGTATCACCCTCAATATTTCTGAAAACACACTTTTTTTTCTCCGCTTCTGAAGCGGAAGATAGATCTCCACCCTCAGCGATTCTATCACTAGAGATAGCAGATTAATGACTTGTTTCTTCTAGATCTTTATCTATTGCTAGTCCAGAATCATCTAAGATCGCCAAGTCGTCCACTCCAGGATGCATTCTAGGGTGTTGACTTCCATACATAAGTTGCAGACCTTCCTGACCTAGACTGCCTCTTGAGACTTTTGTCTCTACTCTTGACCTCCTTGACGTCCTAGTTTGTCGAGTACAGTCTAGAGGTTTAGCAGAGCATCTTCTAGACTCATGTCCAAATTTACCACAACAATCACATTTCCTCTGAAGCCACCGATAGGAAACAGAGATACCCACCTCCAATACATTTGAAAAAAACAGAGACGATCGTCTTCGGTAGCTCATATTGGAGATCCACATGAACCCACAGTTTTGCGACCTCAAAGTTTTATTTTCTTTCAGACTCAGGTGTAATAGAAACTGGCTTTTCAAATGTTGTGGCGAGTCGACTTAGATTTTGCGACCTCTAAGCTCCATTCGCACCACAGCTTAGGTATTTTTTAGGTTCCTATGTGAGAATTTAGGTGACCATGGTGCTAGACACATTTTAAATGTGACTAAGATCCAAACACTTCCCGCTAACACAAGAGCTCGAGTTCGTGGGCTAGTAACTCTGAGTAAAAAGGTTAAAGGCCCTAGACGTTGGAAAAATATTCTCGGACCTGAGTGACTCCAATTAGTATTGACAATGCCAATAATTCTGCCCATATCCAGAGCTTCACTATATAATCTTGCAAACAAAAACTCTCATAACTCTTTCCTTGCTTCCTCAAACTTTCATCAGGGATTAGAACGAAAGGGCCCCTTAGATATGTTCAGAAGGGGCTCCAATTTCTTACAAATTCGATGTTTCATTGATTACTTTCAAATACTTCCAAATTCCAGGAGAAATAGACACTACCGTCTTTGCAGAAGATGTCTCAACTCCTGTTGACTTTCCAGCAGAAGAGTCGACTCCAATTTGCGAGTCAGAGGGAACAACTCCAGCAGTATCTGAGGTTGAGGCGAAAGCAAGTCCAGTAGTAGCTGAGGTTGAGGCCAAAGCAAATCCAGCAGGGAGGTATATTGTGCTCCAGGAGATTAACTAGATGGTAGCATCACAACTGACTTTCTCAGATACAAGAGGGGAAACCCTCGGAGAAGATACTCCTTCCCTAGGAAGAGAAGAAACAGGAGGACCCACATCCACTGAAGCGGGAGGCCCAGATTGTGCCACGCCTGTCCTGCACCTATTTTGAAACTTACGACCCATCACGAGAAGAAGAGACGACGTGTGAAGATGCAGCCCTAACACGAGAGAACTTTGAAGAGAGGGGGGAGATTAGAGGATGCAGTCTCCTCTTACCCATCTTAGAGATATCTCAACGGCGGCAAGAGGCGACACCATTGGTCGGCGGCGTACCAAACCCTAATTCCCTTCAGAATTGACTCTTTAGTGTGGAGAGAGAAGGATATTTATAAACAGAAAATTGTTGCTAGGGATGGGGAAAAATCTGAATCCGAAGAACATAATCAATCTGATCAAAAAAATTAGTACCGAACCCGAAAAAAAATTTGTTAAAAATCCGAACGAATTTAAAATTTCGGTATCTAAAGAAAAAAAACAAATCTGACCGGAACCAAACTATTTGGGTATCCGAATATATACGGATGAAATTTATATTCTTACATATATTAATTATTTTTAGATTTAACATACAAAATATATCTAAAATATATAAGATATTTTTAAATTGTCCAAAATACTTGAAAATATATATAAATAGTCCAAAATAAATATCAAAAACAGAAAAAAATACTCAGAAAAAATACTTGAAATCTCTACTGATTCACTATCCAAATATTAAGCCAAACAAATTTATATATTAAGTTGTTTGGCATACGTTATTCAAATTTATATGCAATATTTATATTTTTAGTTTTAGTTCTTTTAGAAATTAAAAGAATATATGAGTTTTTATAAAAAATTAAAATAATTTAAATGGATTATCTGAATTTAAATCGAGTCCGAACCAAAATTTAGAGATACCCGAATAGCGCTAATATCTTTATCCCTAGAAGTTTAAAATCTGAATAAACTCGAACTAGAATTAAATAAATACTCGAATGTACATCTCCAATTGGTACACTGAATGAGTTATCTCAAGAAAAAGTGTACCAAAAAATTGTTCAAAATAAAAATTTCTGGCTTCTCACTATTTTTTAAATTTCCTCTCCTTGAACAATTTTTGTGGAAAATCATATCTTCAAGCACACTTGCCTAGGACCACACATGACATACACCCATAATATAAAAACAAAACGAAAGATATAATTTGTTTATATAAAAAATCCAACCGCTAGAAAAAACATCCACTATCAAATGCAGAGACACTCCATAATATACTTATAAGTTATAAGTCACACACATTTTCAGGTCTTATCTTTAATATATTATAAAATAAACAAGTTTTTTTTTAAAGAAAAAGCAAGTTTTACTTGATAGAACCCAATTTCTCTTTAATTTCTGTTGACATCTGGTAGTAAGATTGTTGTTGTTAGTGTTGGGTCATCCTCAGAGAACTTGTTATCTTCATTTCCTATCTTGGCACCGGTTTTCGAATATATGAATATTTCCTTCACCGTATTGAAAAATTTGCTACATAAAATTAAAAGTGTTCATTAATTTTCCAAAATATTAAGAAAAAAAAAGAAAAGCAAAAAACTTACAGCCACGGATCTTCTCCAAGAAGCATCTTATCTCCATCAGTGTTTATGAAAACTATTTTCCATTGATTGTGCATATGCAATGTGCCTTTAATATCGAAGAGTCTTTCTAGTTCATCGATCAACTGATTGTATCCATCAAAAACAGTTAGGTCCACTGTTCTTTCTACAGCTCCTTCCATATGAACCTGATCAATTTACATATAAAAAAATATGAACTTTATAGTCATCTAAATTTATTACAGATATGCAATTTTTATTTAATAAGATCAGAATAAAACTATCAATGCAAACACACACATATATATAATTATCTAATAATCAACATATTTTTTTAATGAAAACCCCATGTATTAGTTGTACCTAATAAATAATTTAAACTTGACTAACAAGTAAAAAATAAGAAGATGGTGATCTATTTTATACCTTAGTATGATTTCTAGTTTGGATGTGGTCAAACTTTTCTTCTTCAAAGGTTTTAGAAATCTTAGACTTTTTATGTGAGTCATTTGGTTTTATGGAATCTTTTATTTTTGCGGGAATTGTTAGATCAACTCCAAACAGTCTGTAGCTAGTAGCCACGGTGGTGGTTGACGTTTCTTTCATTGCTTGAACCATTTCCTCATTATAGTTTAGTTTGGACATGGTAGGGAATGAGTATCTAACTGAAGATTGTATGCTTGAATGTCCAACTTCTTTGCCTTGGGTCAATGTAGGAACCCACATATTTGAACATTTAAGAAGAAATAAAATATGTCAAAAAAGGAATGATAACTAATTTACAAATAAATTTTAACTTATTGAGAAGCGTTAACTTACCAAACTCATGTATTTCGCTTTGACGTTTATGCTTTAGAAATCCTGATTTGAGAATGTTTGATGAATGTGTTAAATGCTCGATCTCCCATGGAGATACCTTATCAGGTCTTGGAATTGTCGCAGCTTCATCCCATTGTACCTATAAAATATAGGATATTATTTATTGATTTTAAAAAATATATTCTAAAACAATATAATTAAAGTAGAACTAGTACTAATCTTACTTCTAGATTTCGCCATTCTGAATCCTTCCAATGAACGGAGAAATCTCTCACTTTTACTACTGTTCCATAGTATCTAGTGTAGTAAAATCATTTGTGTAAGCAATCATATCTCAAAAAAAGTAAAATAAATGTACAAGATTGACCTGATTTCATTAAAATCTCTTCCTTCAAACTTCATCAAAAATCTGGAGCCTATACTAAATTTCTTATTCACTCCATCTATGAATTTATGGAAGTTGACAAGGAATTGGCTCGACCTGAAATCATAACATCTAATAAATAAAAATGTATTTACTGAATAAACTATTTTCATAATTTTTAATTTAGTAAAGAAATGTTTTTTCTTTACCTTGGCTTATAGAACACAACAAACATACATTTGCTTTTAATAGCATTCAATGCAGTAGCAACTATACCATGGTGCATACTCTCCTTTGAAATTAATGATGATGGTACGTTGTCTTGTTTATGATGAGCTACTTTTCTGAATCCAACTCGTGATTCTCCATTCTCTCCTCTGTGATAAAAAAATATTTAAAATCAAAATTCCAAGAAACAAATGAGATGTAAAATGAAAAAATATATACCGAAGGAATACAAAAGAGTCTCCATCAACCAACTCTTTTTCTTTTGCGAACTCATTCCAACCAGATGTGAATAAATGTCTTTGTGGTGTACCTAGTTGAATGTTTGTAAGAAAATAAATATCAGTAATCACCACACGCATATTTTGATATCAATAAAAATTTGTTACCTCTTAAAGTATGTTTAAATTTCCATTCACGACCATGTATATCTTTAGCACTTATCTCTTGACTTGGCGTTAGGTGAGATGTATCCTAAGAAATATTTGATACAAAATGTTATATAGAAATTTACAATTTGGTCAAAGTAAGTAATTGTTAATACCATTGGAGGAAGACACTCGATGGCATGTCTTTTATTCAAGACAAAACTACCCTTTTTACTGGTATCAGAAGCACTTAACACCTTAGTGAAATATTTAATGTTTTGTATGTTGTTTTCATAGTTAGGAGTTGGGATTTCAACTTCCTATAAAATTAAAATTCATAATATTAATTAAAATAGATATTAATAAGATCTGCAATTAAGTTATTAAAGAAATAAAGTATTATTTTGCCACTCACAGATGTATCAGGCGACAAAAAAATTTCTGCATAAATTTCATCTGCAGTAGTCTCTACCTAAGACCATACAAAAAATATACCCAAAGCAATATCATTTACAATAATTCAGTATAGCTCATGTGTATTTACTAAATAATAACATAAATAATCAATGAAACATACCTTAAGCTTGATACTAAAAACATTGCAGAGTATTTTTGAAGGAATATTAAAAGCTGGTTTTAATTGACATAGTTCGCCGTTTATAGATGTAACTAGCTGGAAATATCATCAAATATTTTTTTAAGTTTTACAAATAAAAACATATGTGAAACAATATAATAATTATGTAAAAATATAAAAATATTGCCTCCTCTATATGCCCTTGAGGAAAATAATATACTTTTTCTCCAACTTTTGGAAGATCAAACAGAGAACCAGCACATAACTTCCATAGTTGTCCATACAGATAGTTATTCGTTCCATCAGTAACTACACAAACAGACAAAATATAATTATTGATAAATACTTTTCATCAATCAAAAACCAAACTCAAACCAAAGAATTATTCACTTATACCTATAAATTCAGGTTGTGCATGCATGATTTGATCATTGGCCATCATTGAATTGGTGAGAACTTTTGATCTTTTTCTTTTTTTCGAACAAGTTTTGTTCCTTATACGATCTTTAATTATTTTTTTTATATTTCCACTTATGTGATATGTATAAGTATTTATATGTGAAACAAAATAGTATAGTAATAATTATTCGGATATAAGTTTTGACTAATAATTTCAACAAGTTACCCGAAACTTGTCGGGTCAAATATTTATCTTCTAAAAATACCCAAAGTTCTTTAATATCAATAAATTATGTTTCTAAGCGTATAATAGTATTGTCATAGAGAGGACATGGACCAGCCCCGTCTCATAATTAGATGGATATGCCTTTTGATAAACGACAAGACAATGGTATTCCATAAGAGAAGTCAAAGGCAGAGTCTATCGATCTTCTACTTAAAAATTAATGCATTTTTATCACTTTCATTAATAGAAAAATCACAAAACGGGTATTACAAGTAATTCTAGAGCTAGAAGTCAATTCCCATCATTTACATCGTTAATTAAAATTTACCCAAAAATCCATACAATTTTACACCATCCACACATGTATAGACAATAACCAATAGTTCCGCAATAAATCTAATCACTGTCATCGGTCCACATAGAAAGACCACTGCGAGCTCCTTATAAAAAAATTGTGCCTTCAATAAATTCATAGACTACATACATCCACCTTTGAAGAAGCCCAAAAAACCAGATGTTGTGGTAGATAGATCTGATCCCGAGGATTCTCCACATTTGTGCTTATGTAGGATAAGTTGGGATGGTTCCTGAAAATCTGACTAAAATCATATCTTCAGGAATCCTATAATTTTCACCTCTTCATGATCATAAAATCACTTATTCCACATACCTACGTATTGATGTTAACCACATCCTGACAAAAGCTGTCTCTTTTTGCCTTATTGGCTCTTTAGTATATGAGCCATCATTTCCTTTAGCTTAGATATGTGTGCTCTTTC
This sequence comes from Brassica juncea, assembly GCA_018703725.1. NCBI lineage: Eukaryota > Viridiplantae > Streptophyta > Magnoliopsida > Brassicales > Brassicaceae > Brassica > Brassica juncea. The sequence goes on from CM031936.1 coordinate 24,439,047, forward strand.
AAAAGTGGCTCCTCAAATAGTCATGTCACACTCTGAACACTTTTTGATGTTGCTGGTTGCGAGATTATCAATTAGTTAATAATATCATCCTCAATAGACTTGGTCACTAAATCTCCATTTCTAGATGAATCTGGAGACTGCAGATATCTTGCTTTATTGCCCCTGTAGAAGGTGTATAACAGAAATTTTTGAGAGAAATTATGGTGAGAGAATTATTTGATGTTGTCTTAAAACGATCCCAAACCTCGAAGAAAGATTCAACTAAACCCTGTTAAAATACTGATATCTTGTTTCTCAACTGATTTAGATCTTGACTTTGTGTAGAAGTGGCCAAAGAAAGCTCCTCTGAGCTTATCTCAGGATCCCAACGGTGATGGTGGACGAGACTTGTACCTCTTTAGATCCTTGTCAGCTAGAGAGAATGTGAAAACTATGCACCTTAGTTACTCAGGTGGAACAGCACTGGAGCGTGTAGTCCCTTGGATGCTCCTTATTTAAGTCATGAAACTGATTTTGTTTTTACCAACTAAATTATTTGTGGTTTGATCTAATAATCATGTCTATGGAGAAGAAAAATTTTGATTGGACTCTATTTCATGAATAAGGCCTCTTATAAATTGAAATCTCTAATCCTAGGTCACATATGTGGCCTTTTCTGCTGGCCCTGCGGCTATGGTATCTGATTCTGAAACTGGTCATGCAGATTGTGATGTTGAACATGTTGATTCTGAATGTGATAACCCATCAAAGCTTGTTTCTTTTCTTTTTTTTTACTTTTATGTTTTTGCTTTCTACTCTTGATAGTTCATTATTTTCTAAAGCAATAAAATCTTAAGAATATTGTCCAATTATTGTCATTCACCTGAAACACCAAAGAGAATAACACCAAAATAAAAATGATCAAAATATGGAACTTCATATTAAAAAAAAAAAATCTTTTCATTAAGATATGACGTCTTTCTTTGTATGCAACATGTGTGGTTTCAATAAGCCATGTAAGCACATGGTAGTTCAAAAGTGGATGCAGTCTGAGAAGCCAATTTTGGATGTCTTATTGAGACGAGTGTGCAAGAGATTAATGATATACTATGGATTTTATCCGTTTTTACCCATGGTATATAGGTGTTTTAAGATATATATATATATTATGTTTTGGAGTCTATTAAGTATGTTTTCAGGTTCAGGAGTATTTTGAAGTAAAGTGATGATTTTGGAGCATTTTGGAGCTTAATAAAGATTTTATCTGATGATATCACTCAAATTACCCTAAGGAGTGACTTTACTCTCTCAAATAAGAGATTCAGTTGTAGTACTTAGGGATCGAATCCACAGAGAGCTGGTGTACAAATAAGATGCAATCTTAATGACTATGCTAGGTTGAAAATAGTTTAAAGTTAAGTGCAGGTTTGCTGAGTAAGGATGAGATTACTAAGTTTAAAGGATTTGGTTTTGAAAACAGTAAAGAAAAGTAGTTAGATTCAGGGTAAGTATTCAGGAATTCAGGATTATAAATACTATAAAGGCTAACAAGTTGCTTGCATGATATGTCAGAGCTCAACACTTATTAAATGAATCCATCAGCTCTCGCATTATTTAGACCATCTATTACTTAGATGCTAAATGGTGTTGCGGTCGGCTACTTCTGCCGCTGGTATCGCTCGATAGTTCGATAGGAATATCGACCGATACACCTCTAGCTACGTCGATCGATTACTCTATAGGAGTATCGATCGATACGGCTCTAAGCAAGCTTTATGCGCGAGTTGATACAATGCTCACCATGATCTTAGATCAGCTTTCGCATATCTCAAGAGGGTCATAGCATGTTTAGGATGTTATCAGGTATTGCATGTAATGAGTCAATGCAATCCAAGTTCATGTTCTAGGTAGCTAAGCTAGAAAAGCATTAGTGAACAATCCTAACAATAAATATCACAACTATAGCAATTATAGGCTGGGGCTAATCCCTCATATCCTATTTAAACCCTAAATCTAACAAGTGAATCTACTCAGACATGGCTAAGTAGTTCATAGCAACAAGGTAATAATAGAAGTTCATAGACCTATTAGAGGGTGAACACTCAGGTTCCAATCACAAATATCTTTGGATCTCTCCTCTAGGTCTAGAATCCTATAACCTTTGTTAACAATTAAAGAACTGAATAGAACTTTATTGAGAACTTGCAATGTATTGAAACAGTAAAAGAAAATGAGTAGAAGAAGAAGAAACTCTTAGAAACTATGAAAACTTGTATTACTGTAAAAAGCTTGTATATGAAAAAAGACTTGTTTTTAATGCCAAAACACTTAGGCATATAAATATATGAGTTCATTAGGTTAAAAAACTCGTCAGGGGCATTCTTGTAAAATGTGATATCTTGGGCTTCAAGTTCGGCCAGGTCCAACTTGTCTTTCAGCCGCCTCAGTATCGATCGATAGTACAAGGTGTACATCGATCGATTATTGTCTCGATGTATCGTCCTTCGGCTAATGTGTGTCGATCGATTGCACAAAGTGTGCATCGATCGATGTGTAACTCTGGTGTCGATCTCTGGTCTTGATCTCGGGTGAACTCTTCTTTAAGCTCCAAAAAGCACCTAAAACATCACTTTTCTCCAAAATGCTCCTGAACCTGAAAACATACCTAATAGACTCCAAAACATAGATAATAGTAGTAAAAACACTCATATACCAGGGGTAAAAGCGGGTAAAATCCATGGTATATCATCCGAGTTGACCATCAAACCAGACCAGAGGTCGATATTCAGAGACAACAATCGATTGATGCACACTCTATGCCATCGATCGACATCTGTATCCAAAGGTCGACGTATGAAGATTATAATCGATCGATGCAAATCCTATGACATCGATCGATACGGAGTCGCACAAGAGACAGAATGGTTCCAGCCGACTTAAAGCCCAAGTTTTTACCAAATTACAAGATTGCCCCTGACGAGTTTTTAACCTAATGAACTCACTATATATAGCTTGCCTATGTGTTTAAGGCAATGCATGCTTTCTATTTTGTTCTAGTTTATTGTGTAAGGTTTTTAGAGATTCTTAGAGTTGGAGAGAAGATCCAAAGAGATTTGTGATTGGAACTCCATTATTTGTTTCTATATCTACCTATCTATGAGTTTCTTTTATCTTGTTGCTATGAATTGCTTGGCCATGTCTGAGTAGTTCCATTGTTAGATTTAGGATTCAAATAGGTTGTGAGGGATTAGCCCCAACTATAGATTGCTAAGTTGTGATATTCATTGTTACGATGTTCTTAATGTTTGTGTTCTAGAGTAGCTAACTAGAATCTTGACCTAGGATTGTTTGTGATCTAGAAACTTAGTGAGCATCCAGTTCAACCCGCGCATAAAGCTTACTAGAACCGCGTCGATCAATATTCCTATAGAATAATCGATCGACGGAGCGAAAGGTGTATCGATCGATACTCCTATAGAGTCATCGATCGACACTTTCTAATTGATCATCCCAACAGGTGATATCATTAGATCTAGTCATCAGATAAATCTAGAAAGCGAACGCAGATCGATTTGTGCATAAGCTGTTGAGCTCTTTAATATCATTCATGCAACTTGATGGCATCTATAGGATTATAATCCTGATCACCTGAATAGAAATCCTAAGTCTAGCTACTTTCTTTAATTGTTAAAACCCTCAATCAAACCCACCGAGCAACTGCCTTGGTCAAATCTGCACTTTAAAGTTAATCATAATCAACTTAGCTGAGTCACTAAGGATTAGATCTTTTTGTGTTCCCTAGCTCCCTGTGAATTTGATCCCTAAGTACTACAACTGAACCTCTTATTTGAGAGACTAACTCACTCCTTAGAGGTAATTTGAGTGATATCAAATTTGGCGCTGTTGATTGGGAGGTTTGATCGCCATTAGATTTAATCTGATTAGGTCTAGGTTATTTCTTTTTAGTTGTTTCTAATAAAAACTTTTCTTGTCTTTTCAGGTGCATGCCCAGCAGTACCAGAAGCAACAAAGAAATTCAGCTACTATTCTCAGAAGATCCTGCAAGCTTGGAACGTTCGAACCACAAAGACAAACGCTCCACATCAATCGACATCAACACAAGTTCGTCGACCGATACTCGCACACCAGCATCGACCGAGACATCTTCTCCGTCGACCGATACTCGCTCATCACCGTCGACCGACAATACTCTTTCGTCGACCGACATCTCTCATCCGACATCGATCGATACCTCAGTCTTTACATCGATCGACACTCAGCCGCGAGACATGGTTGCGACACTGATTCTCAGACAAGACGAGAATGGGGACTTGCGTGATCAAGAAGGTCACCTGCGTAATGCAGCAGGTCAAAAGATAGATGCTCATGGGACTGTAATCCCTGAACCTAAAGCTACAAGAAATTTGGGTGATTAAAACCGTCCATATCAGTTCTACGCCAACAGACCAGCCATTCGCCCTCCAGCTATTCAGAGAGGCGATTTCGAGTTGAAGCCGCAGTACTACACACTTGTGGGACAGAAACCCTTGTGGGAACCGAAATTCACACCGTCAATTTCCGATAAAGATTTGTGGAGGAAAAACCGAGTAACCCGATTTTCCTGAAGGTTCCCGGATATCTGCTGGGCCACACACGATACAATCAATGGAGATTAAGTCGAAAAGGTAAAAATCGTAAAGTAGAGCGAAAAGAGATCTTATTTCTGGATCGCGTTTTGTAGCGTGAACAACGGGTAGAAATAGCTACAAGAGCTGTCGAAAGGTCTGCTCGTCCAGCTGCCTAGCTCTAACCTAGTTGAGTCACAGCTCGCTAATGAAACAGAAAAGAAAGCTAAAAACGCTCTAAGTGCTAAGTGCTCTGGAAGTTTGGTGATGATTTGCTCCTCGCCCAAATCTCTCCTTATATACTCTTCTTAAGACGATCTATCTTCTCGCGGGCTGAATCGGGCTTTTTCCATTTTCGTCCATCTTCGTGTTTATCGGGAAACTTGATATTTATCTTCGGAAAACTTGACATTTATCTTCTGGAAACTTGACATTTATCTCTTATGTGAGGATAAGGATAAACCGTCATAGTTATCCTTCCTTTTCGGAAAATCGTAAGTGGGCCATTTTGGCCACGTCGGACCGTTTAGACGTTTTTACGGTTTTTCGAAAGAACAGTCTTTGAAGGTTTCGGTTTTTCCAAAGGAACCCTAATTCCTCGTATAGTTTAGATGTTTGGTGTTTAGAATAACCGTGATCGTACCAAACTCACGAAGATTGATCCAAACAAGCCAAGATGGGATCAGAGCGAGCATGAAGGGACCGAGACCAGGACGAGGGCCGTCGACCGGCGTCGGGGGGCTTGCCGCCGGCGCCAGGCCGGCTTGCGGAACGCGTGCCGCCGGCACCAGGCCGGCCCGCGTGAGCGTGCCACCGGCCCCAGGCCAGACCGTGTGACGCGTGCCGGGCGCCAGGCCGGGTGTGCCGCCGGCGCCAGGCCGGTCCGCGTGACGCGTGCCGCCGGCACCAGGCGGGTGTGCCGCCGGCGCCAGGCCGGCCCGCGTGACGCGTGCCGCCGGCGCCAGGCCGTCTTGCCGTCCGTGGGTTTTCCGTTGTTCGATCTTTCCCCGTTAGTCGTTCGTGAGGGAAATCTTTGAGTTTTGGAAGGATCTTTAGCCGTAGATTTCGAGATAACCGTCTTCAAGGGTTTGAGTAATGTGGCTTCAAACTTTAGACGTTTAAAATATGAACTTTTAAACAATCGAGAAGGCTTTGCGGAAGAATCATTATAGTTTGCGGAAAATCCGGACATGGGTTAAAGGGACCAAGATGGTGCCGTTGCCTGAGATCACGAGACGATTGCATAGATGGGAACCACGACCCTTGCCGCCGGCGCCAGACGGGACAGGGCAAGCCTGCCGCCCGTGCCGTGTCCTGCGTCCATGTGGGAACCGAAATTCGCACCGTCAAATTAAGTTGATTTGGAGGAAAGCCAAGTGAACCAAGCCTTCCCTGAAGGTCCCGGATATCTGCTGGGCCGCACACGACACAATCAGTTCGACAAAGAAAATATGAAAACGGAATAAAAATCGTAAAAAAAAGAATAGAGCAAAATATTTTATTTCCGAATCCGCGTTTGAGCGTGAACAACAGGTAAGAGCCTTGGCTACGAGAGCTGTCGGCAAGTTCGCTAGTCTGATCGCCTAAGTCTATCCTAGTTGAGTCGCAGCTCGCTAGTGAAAACAGAAAAGAATGCTAAGTTGCTCTAAGTGCTCTGGCCGTTTTTTGTGATCTGGTTTGCTTCTTGCTCAAAGCTCTCCTTATATACTCCTCCTATGACGGTCTATCTTCTCGCGGGCTGAGTCGGGCTTTTTCCATTTTCGTCCATCTTTGTGTTTATCGGGAAACTTGACATTTATCTTCGGAAATCTCGACATTTATCTTCTGGAAACTTGATATTTATCTCTTATGGAAACTTGACATTTATCTCTTATGTGAGGATAAAGATAAACCGTCATAGTTATCCTTCTTTTTCGGAAAATCGTACGTGGGCCGTTTTGGCCGCGTTGGGCCGTTTAGGCGTTTTACGGTTTTTCGAAAGGACAGTCTTTGAAGGTCTCGGTGTTTCCGAAGGAACCTTAATTCCTTGTTTAGTCGAGGAAGTGGCGTTCTAGAGTAACCGTGATCATACCAAACCTGCGTAGATTGATCCGAACAAGCTAAGATGGGATCGAACCGGGCCACGATAGGAACTGAAACCGGGACGAGGGCCGTGGACTGACGCCAGGCCGACCCGCGCGACGGGTGCCGCCGGCGCCAGGCCGGCCCGCGTGACGGGTGCCCGGCGCCAGGCCGGGTGCCGCCGGCGCCAGGCGGCCCGCGTGACGGGTGCCGCCGGCGCCAGGGCCGGGTGCCGCCGGCGCCAGGCCGGCCCGCGTGACGGGTGCCGCCGGCGCCAGGCCGGGTGCCGCCGGCGCCAGGCCGGCCCGCTGACGGGTGCCCGCCGCGCCAGGCCGGGTGCCGCCGGCCGCCATCCAGCCCGCGTCCTGCGTGCCGCCGGCGCCAGCCGGGTGCCGCCGCGCCAGGCCAGCCCCCTCCCGCTGCCGCCGGCGCCAGGCCGGCCCGCGTCCCGCGTGCCGCCGGCGCCAGGCCGGGGTGCCGCCGGCGCCAGGCCAGCCCGCGTCCCGCGTGCCGCCGGCGCCAGGCCGGGGTGCCGCCGGCGCCAGGCCAGCCGCGTCCCGCGTGCCGCCGGCGCCAGGCCGGGGTGCCGCCGGCGCCAGGCCAGCCCGCGTCCCGCGTGCCGCCGGCGCCAGGCCGGGGTGCCGCCGGCGCCAGCCCGCGTCCGCGCGTGCTGGTGCCAGGCCGTCTTGCCGTCTGGGTTTGTTCGATCTTTCCCTCGTCAGTCGTTTGCGGGAAATCTTTCGAGTTTTGGGAGGGTCTCTAGTCGTAGATCTCGAGATAATTGTTTCCAACGAGATTCTGCGAGTATCGGGATTTTGAGATGGACTTAGATCTTCAGATTTTCCGTCGTCGAGGATGAGAGCGATGTGGCTCCGAGTTTTAGATATGTTAAAAGATGAATCTTTAAAACAATCGGGAAGGCTTTACGGAAGACTCATTGTAGATCTCGGACAATCCAGACATGGATTTCAAGGGACCAGGATGCTGTCATCGCCCGAGATCGTGAGACGATCGCATTGATGGGCGCCAGGACCCTCGCCGTTGGCGCCAGATGGGAGTGGACGAGCCTTCCGTGAGTTTTATCGAGCGACGACCCGTTTCTTGGAATTTGATCGTCGCTTGGCTTTTCTTTCGAGGACTTTCGGGTGACGATTTCGTCATTGACCGATTTTGACCCCAACAGTTAGCCCCCCAGCTAGCTAGGAACCGTAGAGCCTGTCGGATCCTAGCTTGCGGTATAGCCGTGTGGGAAGGTGTTGAGACGTAATCGTTTGCCGAAAGTCGAGGTAAATAGTGATTTTACCTCCTTTATATGGATGGAGTAAGAAATCTCATTCTTACTTCATCACAAGAATTTTACTCTCTCTCTCAAGAATCCTTTCTCTCTCTTTAAGAACAATGTCTTCAAGATCCTCAAAGAGAAACTCTTCTTCCCATTCATCCTCGGATGACTCTCCTGCCCATGTAACGGTAAAGCAGGAGGAGTCGGTCGAGGAGGAAAAGAGGAATGCGTATTACCGAGCCCTTGTAGGTTCGCCCCCTACACTGCCAGAGATCCCTGTTCCGAAGAGGCCTCTGAGGCAGCCCGGTGCTCCTTTTGCGCCGAGCTCGGTTTCTCGTAAATATCTCAAGGTTCTTCGAGATTTTTACCAGGTTCCTGAAGGAGTCAAATTTCGGATTCCCGTTGGTAACGAGAGTGCAAGGAATCCTCCGCAAGATTTCTTTACATGTTACGAAGCTTTCTTTACGTACTGCCGTATGTGGTTTCCAATTCCTGGTGCCATTGTTCGTGCGCTTCACCGCTTCGAACTTTCGATCAGCCAACTCAGCGTTCCTGCCTTGGAGAGTTGGCTTGGCGTACTAATTGCTAGCTACGAACTCGGGATTGATCTTGGTCCCGATGATTTCGAAGGTCTTTGGGGTACTCGGCCGACGGGGAGTGACGGTTACTATTCCATGCTGCCTAAGAAGGATATGGCCGTGATTCAGGGGACTACTTCGAATCCCAAATCGTGGCAGGAGCGTTTCTTCTTTGTTCAAATAGATGGCGAGTCTGTCGAGGAGAGCTGCCTCCATCTATTTCCGCGGGCATGGAACTTTAACCGAGGTAATATGACGAAAATTCTGTTATCTATCTCACTTTTTCGGAAGTGCGTGTCTTTGACAAAATTTTCGTTTTGTAGGGAACAACCCTACCGCGCATTTGCCTGGTAACGTTTTCGTCAAGAGAGATCTTCTTCGTCAAAGGCCGTTTTTCTGGAAATCCTTCACCCTTGAACGGATCCGAGATGCGGTTAACCTTTATCGGTCCCGGGGTTCTGTTCCGTCGTACGACGCCGAACCTGTTACCGTGGTTCCTTCTCGGAGGCGCAGACAGAGGTCTCGTAAGGGGAAGGAAATCGATGATGGGGAAGGCTCGGAAAACCCTTCACCGTTGGGAGAAAAACCTAGTTTTGTTCCAACGGAAAAAGATGGAGCCAGCGGTTTTCCACCTATCAACTTCTTTGATGGCCTTCCTCCGGAGTTTACTACTGATGAGTCGCTGGAGGATGAGGAGAAACAACGGGTTTTTGCCGAGGGCTCCCAACGTGTCAACGAGGTTTGGCCCTTCGAACTTCTTTAACCTTGCGTTTGAATCCGTATATAAGCATGCTTGCTGATCTTGAGTTTCATGCAGGGACTAAGAGTGTTTAGCGAGGCGCTTGACTCGAGTTTCCGCAAATCCAGGATTGCTAACTTCAAGACCACAGAAGTGGAGCGAGAGCTTTTCCGGTTCCGTCAAGAGGTGAAGGCACAGAACGTGAAGCAAGCTGAGCTTCACGCTCGGGCTCTCGTACGGGCGGAAAGGAGAGGAAGAAGGATGGTCGCAGCGGAGGTGGCAAGACGGGCGGAATCGTTTGCTGCTGAGTTTCAATGCTTTAAAGAAGCTCAGGAGTTTGTTGGTGATTTCCGCGAGTGCCGAGGTTCGGTCGTAAATCTTTACAAGTCTCAGAACCCAGATTTCTCTTTCGATTCCGAGGATCGCTGAAATGAAGGATTTCATGGCCGAGTGTGCTCATGCTGAGTCCTTGGTTCCTCCGGTAGAAGAAAGAGTCCGGAGACTATGGGAACCTATCGAGGTTTCCGAGGATACGGTGGAGGTCGGAGCCGATGAGAACACCGAGAATGGTGGGAATGCTCGAGGTGTGAATGAAGAAGTGGACCAGCCTGCTAGTTCATTTGGGATTTCTGCATCCGGATTTCTCAACGTTGACTTCCTTCTATGAATTGAATTTTCTGGCCGTGTGTGGCCGTTTTTAGTAATTTTATCCTGCGACCGTTGGAGGTTGCATTCTCATGTTTTTGGGACTGGCCGTTGGTGGCTTTGAATCCTGCCGTCTTTTGCGGCTTTTATGAATATGAAAATTTGCGAGATTTCGTCTTTTGTTTTGATTTATACTTTCGTCAAGTGTAGAGGGAAGGATGCGAGTAGTCACTTCGTATCCTAACTCTTTTTTCGTCGCTTGGTCCGTATGCTACTTTTTAGCGAGCGTTTTAGGTGTAAGCGATAAGAGACATGTTTTGGGATCTCGTATACGATACTATGTCTGTGAGATGTCAAGATCCAGCAAGACTGGGTTTAGGGCAAGACCTAGGTTTACTCTCAGCTTTGAGGCTGTGCGATGACTGATCGGCTTTCGTTTTGCCTGTTAGTGATTTCTTCCTGATTCTTTTCGTTTAAAGTCCGCGACTAGTCGCCGGCTTATATGACTTGTGTTAAAAGAATCGAGCTATCTTCGGAGTTTATCCGAGATGCTAAACCAAAATTTTGGGTTTCTTGTATAGCGCGCTATGATATCCTTGTCGGATGTAAGAGGACCTTTGTAGGTCTGACTACGATTTTGTATTGAGCGAAACGTTTCTTATGAGCGTCCGTCGGGGCCAATCGACGGGCGTGAGTTTATTTTTAAGTCGCTGGTGGACTGTCTTTTGCGGATAATACGAGTTTTGTTATCTTTTTAAGAAGTTGCGACGTCTCGCGTTTCTTTTGAAGATATGATTTTCGTTTTTCCGAAGCGTTGATGCGTTTCAGTAAGTATAAAAGATAGAAAGAATTTTATTAAAAAATTTCGAGAAGTTTAAAGTACATATGCGGATTTTCGCGTTTTTGTGGGAGTATAGGAGTATACGCACCCAGTCCCCCCCCCCTTTTTGGTGAGGGGGATAGCTGAACTCGTCGGGTTTCGTCGAGCTGCCTACGTACCTCTTTCGAGGATCAAGCCATCTCGTAGTTCTGATAGTTGCTGCGGACGTTTTTACTCCCCGTGCGTCGCCGTTCCGATCGTGCTGGTCGGATCAGTGGTGTGTGCGGGGGTCGAGCTGTCCGGTCCTACGGCGGTGGATTCAGAGGCTTTGTCGCCTTCTTGAATCGTTGCCTGTTCGGATGATTCTGGATCATCTTTCCTTGAGTCTTCGGGAATGTTGTGTGATTCCTTTGCTCGTTTTGAGTTGACCGCAGGGGCGTTCCGATCTTTTCGCAGTTTGAACTCGGCTAGGTAACAGAGTCTCGACTGTTTCTGGCTACCCCAGATGGCTGCGGTTCCGGTCGGAGTCGGGAACTTGATACCGAGGTGATATGTGGACGGTACTGCCTTCATGGAGTTGATCCAAGGGGTTCCCATGATGGCGTTGTAGATGGCCGGGTTGTCGACTACTGCAAACTCGACGATCTTTGTAACTTCCTTCGCCATGACTGGGAGTTTAATTTTCCCGAGGGTCATGGTAGTGACGCCCGAGAACCCCGTCAAAGGTTTTGGCTCAGGGACGACTTCCCCAAGTGGGATCTTCATCCTGTAGAGGGTGTCGCGGAAGATGACGTTGACCGTGCTTCCAGTATCGACGAGAATGCGGCCGACTTCGAGATCCTGGATGACCAGGTCGATTACCAAAGGATCGCAGTGAGGTTTGTCGATTCCGACGGTCTCGTGTTCCTCGAAAGCGATTGTGTGGTTAGGAACATCGCTGTCCGGGAACCAGTTGGAACTGGTCTCGGCTTTTCGCCCGTAGGCTTTTATCGATGAGACAGAGTCCTGGTAGAACTGTGATCCTCCGATGATCATGTTTACCCTCTGGCGACTGCTGTTGTTCCCTTGGTCGTCTTGTCTTCTTCCGCGCTTTTCCCCTGATTGGTTTTCGGTCGCGCGGTCTTCGGAGGTAGTTTTGTTAGTCTTTGGGCGGTCAGAGTCCAGGAGCAAGTCCTTTATACTTTTGACCTTTGATAGCTCGCCGGTGAGGAGTTTTGCGGCGAGCCGGGCGCCGAGAACCTTGCAGTTCGCAGTGGAGTGACCTCTGGTCTCGTGGAACTCGCAGTAGGAGTTATCCTTGTACTGGTTCCTGGTCCAGGTGTTACCGGAGGTTTTGCCCTGCTCCGAGTTGATGGCGTAGTTATGCTCGCCTTGGACGTCTTCCCCTTCGTGATGGACGTATTTGTCGTTACGAGAGGGTTTCTTCTTGGACGCGGTTTTCTGCGGTCCGTGCTTCTGCGATAGAAGCTTCATCTCTTCTTCCATGATGATGAAGTCTGTTGCCTTGTGGAGAGTATCCTGGATTGTCCGCGGCTTTTCCAGTAGTATCCACTTTCGGAACTTCGACTTGTACCAGAGAGTTTTTCTCAGGGCGTCGATTGCGACATTGTCGCTGATGCCCGTTACTCTGGCCATCACCAGTTTGAACCTTCGCATGAAGTCGCGGAGTGACTCGTCTTCCTTCTGAGCTAGACTCCATAGATCCACGTCGGACGTTTCTCTATCCATGAACATGGAGTACTGTTTGAGAAACGCCGAGGCCAGTTGGCGGAAGCTTCCGATGGAGTTCCTTTTGAGCCGGGAGAACCACTCGAGCGCAGCACCTTTGAGGTGCTCGACGAAGAGAAGACAATGACCTGCGTCCCGTTCGCGCTCCGGGAGTTTGCACCTACCCATTGCGATCTGGAAGGACTGCAGGTGTGACTTAGGATCCGTCGTACCGTCATAGACCGGGATTTTGATCTTCCCTGGGTCTGAGATGCGTGTTTCCGTGATCCGAGTGGTGAAAGGCGTTTTCCGTGCTTCCTCGAGAAGTCTATCGATCTCGGGGGCAGAACTGGTCGCCTGATGGATCTGCGATTTTACCGCTTTCACTTCAGCCACGGTCTTTTTGAGAGATTCACGGAGATCATGGATCTCGCTATTGCCGCCGGCGTTCCTCCGAACCTGTCGACGCTGGTCGCGATAGATCCGAGTTTGATCTTCCGCGAGTTCTTCCTGCTCCATCCAGTAGAGTTCTTCTTCCTCTTCTGTCATGGGCCTATCGAAGGATACCGTCTGCCGAGCGGACTGGCTTCGGGTTCTCCTGGGGTGGATGTCAGCGTCTTCATCGGAAGGGTCCGATCGGTCGCTGACATCTAGGTCGATGCGCTCGACGTCGCTTTCCTTGTTTCCCGCAGCCGGGAGTGGAAGGTTCTGCGAGGTCGTTTGCTGTCCTTTTGGAGCCGTTTCCTCGGGAGTGGGCTCTTTCGGGGCATCTTTGTCTCGTGCTTCGGGAGATCCGAAGTCGAGTCTTCTGCCGCGGCGCGCCTTGGTGGATCCGCGCGGCAACTTGCTCCTCGCAGTTAAGGTATCGACCTGTTTTGCGAGCGAGGTTATCAGCTTGTCCTGTTGTTCCGCCCGCGCCTGGGCGGAGGTAAACAGTTCCTTAATCTGCCTGAGCGCCTCAGTGTTTGCATCAGCAGTGACTGTGGACGCGTCTCCAGCTGGAGTCTTCTCAGCGTTGGCATCGACGGGTGTGCCGTCTAGCGCTGGCTGATCCTTGGTGGCGTCGGCTGACATGATCGAGCGTGTGCAGTTGCGAGATAGATAGATCCGTAACCCCCCCTCCTTCTAGCGCCAAACTGTGGGAACCGAAATTCGCACCGTCAAATTAAGTTGATTTGGAGGAAAGCCAAGTGAACCAAGCCTTCCCTGAAGGTCCCGGATATCTGCTGGGCCGCACACGACACAATCAGTTCGACAAAGAAAATATGAAAACGGAATAAAAATCGTAAAAAAAGAATAGAGCAAAAGATTTTATTTCCGAATCCGCGTTTGAGCGTGAACAACAGGTAAGAGCCTTGGCTACGAGAGCTGTCGGCAAGTTCGCTAGTCTGATCGCCTAAGTCTATCCTAGTTGAGTCGCAGCTCGCTAGTGAAAACAGAAAAGAATGCTAAGTTGCTCTAAGTGCTCTGGACGTTTTTGTGATCTGGTTTGCTTCTTGCTCAAAGCTCTCCTTATATACTCCTCCTATGACGGTCTATCTTCTCGCGGGCTGAGTCGGGCTTTTTCCATTTTCGTCCATCTTTGTGTTTATCGGGAAACTTGACATTTATCTTCGGAAATCTCGACATTTATCTTCTGGAAACTTGATATTTATCTCTTATGGAAACTTGACATTTATCTCTTATGTGAGGATAAAGATAAACCGTCATAGTTATCCTTCTTTTTCGGAAAATCGTACGTGGGCCGTTTTGGCCGCGTTGGGCCGTTTAGGCGTTTTTACGGTTTTTCGAAAGGACAGTCTTTGAAGGTCTCGGTGTTTCCGAAGGAACCTTAATTCCTTGTTTAGTCGAGGAAGTGGCGTTCTAGAGTAACCGTGATCATACCAAACCTGCGTAGATTGATCCGAACAAGCTAAGATGGGATCGAACCGGGCACGATAGGAATGAAACCGGGACGAGGGCCGTGGACTGACGCCAGGCCGACCCGCGCGACGGGTGCCGCCGGCGCCAGGCCGGGTGCCGCCGGCGCCAGGCCGGGTGCCGGGCCAGGCCGCCCGCGTGACGGGTGCCGCCGGCGCCAGGCCGGGGCCGCCGGCGCCGGCCCGCGTGAGGGTGCCGCCGCGCCGGCGCCGTGACGGGTGCCGCCGCGCCAGGGGTGGCCGGCGCCAGGCCGGCCCGTGACGGGTGCCGCCGGCGCAGGCCGGGTGCCGCCGGCGCCAGCCAGGCCCGGTCCGCGTGCCGACGGCGGCCGCGGTGCCGCCGGCGCCAGGCCGGGTGCCGCCGGCGCCAGGCCAGCCCGCGTCCGCGTGCCGCCGGCCGCCAGTTTGTCCGGTTTGGTGTGCTCTTTTGTGTCTGCAGTGTGTAGTCCAGGCCATAGTTTTGTCCTCTGCGGTCCGGTTGGGTTTTTGCTGAAGGCGCCAGGCCCGGGGTGCCGCCGGCGCTGATTGAGGGCAGCCAGTATTGTGACGCGTGCCGCCGGCGCCAGGGGGGTGTCGCCGCGCCAGGCCAGCCCGCGTCCCGCGTGCCACCGGCCAGGCCGGCGGGTGCCGCCGGCGCCAGGCCAGCCCGCGTCCCGCGTGCCGCCGGCGCCAGGCCGGGGTGCCGCCGGCGCCAGCCCGCGTTCCCGCGCGCTGCTGGTGCCAGGCCGTCTTGCCGTCTATGGGTTTGTTCGATCTTTCCCTCGTCAGTCGTTTGCGGGAAATCTTTCGAGTTTCGGGAGGGTCTCTAGTCGTAGATCTCGAGATAATTGTTTCCAACGAGATTCTGCGAGTATCGGGATTTTGAGATGGACTTAGATCTTCAGATTTTCCGTCGTCGAGGATGAGAGCGATGTGGCTCTGAGTTTTAGATATGTTAAAAGATGAATCTTTAAAACAATCGGGAAGGCTTTACGGAAGACTCATTGTAGATCTCGGACAATCCAGACATGGATTTCAAGGGACCAGGATGCTGTCATCGCCCGAGATCGTGAGACGATCGCTTTGATGGGCGCCAGGACCCTCGCCGTTGGCGCCAGATGGGAGTGGACGAGCCTTCCGTGAGTTTTATCGAGCGACGACCCGTTTCTTGGATTTGATCGTCGCTTGGCTTTTCTTTCGAGGACTTTCGGGTGACGATTTCGTCATTGACCGATTTTGACCCCAACAGTAAGAGCAACGCCAAGGAGCAACTTGCAGAGATGGAGAATCTGGAGTTGGACGAGGCAAAAGCTAGTGCGAGCCAAGGACGAGAAGTCCTGGAGAGTGTGGTGGCATAACATTTTGCCCTGGTGATTCTATCCATTGATTATAAAGATCTGATGAAGTGCATTCTGTGGAATTGCCGGGGGGCAACTAAACCCCAATTTCGTAGATCGATTCGATATTTGGTGAAGAAATTTAAGACATATATTCTTGCTGTTTTTGAGACTCATGCTGGTGGAGGAGCGGCAGACCCGATCTGTCGTGGTCTGGGGTTTGAGAACTCGTTTCGGGTGGATGCGTGTGGCCAGAGTGGAGGTTTATGGCTGCTATGGAGGGAGGAGATAGGAGAGCTTGAGATTGTCAAGTCGTCGGATCAGTTTATACATGCTCGAATAGGGAATGGAGCAGAGGTGATTAATCTGATTGTTGTGTATGCTGCTCCTTCACCGAGCCGTAGAAGTGGCTTATGGGCTGCTTTAGAAGAAGTGTTACGTAATGCGAAGGGTCCGGTTTTCGTTGGGGGAGACTTTAATACAATAGTGAGGATATATGAAAGGAGTAGTGGGAATGGGAGATTGTCTGAGGATTCTCTAAAGTTTGGTGATTGGATAAATGATATGTCAATGATTGATATGGGATTTCATGGCAATCAGTTCACATGGAAAAGAGGGAAAACTGAAAGCACATTTGTAGCGAAGAGGCTGGATAGAGTATTATGCTGTTCCCAGTCTAGACTCAGGTGGCAGGAGGCAAGTGTGAGGCATCTACCTTTCTTAGCGTCAGATCACGCTCCTTTGTATTTACAGCTCACACCAGAGGTTAAGGGTGATGGACGTCGACGTCCATTTCGTTTTGAGGCTGCATGGATACAACACAGTGAGTTTCAAGACTTGCTAACAGCTTCATGGGATCGTGAAATTGACACGAGAGAGGCTTTGAAGAGGTTGGAAGTGAAACTCCGAAAGTGGAACAGAGAAATTTTCGGAAATGTCCAGAGAAGGAAGGAGGAATTGTTGATGGAGATTACAGAGATACAAGACAAAATTGAGCAAGACCTCTCTGATGAGATCTTGGTAAAGGAGGGAGAGCTACTAAAGGAACTTGAGATCGTCCTCGAGCAAGAAGAAGTGCTCTGGTTCAAAAAGTCTCGGGAGAAGTGGTGTGTGCATGGAGATAGAAATACCAAGTTCTTTCATATGTCGACAATCATTAGAAGAAAGCGGAATCGAGTGGAGATGCTAAAGAAAGATGAAACTCAGTGGGTATCAGATGCACAAGAACTTGAGAAGCTAGCGGTGGATTACTTCAAAAAACTATATTCTCTGGAAAACGTGTATACAGACACACAAATGCTAATGGAGAGGAGATTTGTGGGGCTTACAAGACAAGAGAAAATGGATCTTAACAAAATGTTTTCTGCGGAGGAAGTAGAGAAGGCGGTCAGAGCTATGGGCAGTTTTAAGGCACCAGGTCCGGACGGGTTTCAACCAGTTTTCTATCAGAGGTGCTGGGAGACAGTAGGTGCATCTGTGATTAGGTTCGTCCATCTCTTCTTTGAGACGGGGAAGTTACCAGAGAATACAAATGATGCACTCGTGGTGCTAATTCTGAAAGTGACGAAACCTGAGTATATTACTCAGTTTCGACAGATAAGTCTCTGCAACGTGTTGTTTAAAACTATCACGAAGGCTATGGTAGGGAGACTCAAGAGTATTATGCCTAAACTGATTGGTCCTGCTCAGTCTAGTTTCATCCCGGGTAGATTGAGTGCGGATAACATTGTTGTGGTTCAGGAAGCTGTTCATTCGATGAAAAAGAAGCAGGACCGCAAGGGTTGGATGCTGCTGAAACTAGATTTGGAGAAAGCCTATGATAGGCTGCGTTGGGGTTCCCTAGAAGACACGCTAAGGGCTGCTGGTTTGTCTGAGAATTGGGTCAAGCGGATTATGGAATGTGTGTCTGGTCCGTCAATGTGCATTTTGTGGAATGGGGAAAAATCTGAGCCATTTAAGCCATCAATATGACTGCGACAAGGAGATCCACTGTCCCCGTACTTGTTTGTCTTATGCATGGAGAGATTATGTCAACTGATTGAGGAAGCAGTGGAGGCTAAAAGATGGAAACCGATAAGATTGTCAAGAGGTGGTCCAAAGCTATCTCACATTTGCTTCGCAGATGATCTAATCCTATTTGCAGAGGCATCGGTGACGCAGATTCGAGTGATCAGGAAAGTGTTGGAGAAGTTTTGTAAAGCCTCTGGTCAGAAAGTAAGCCTCCAGAAATCGAAGATTTTCTTTTCTAGCAATGTCTCTAGAGGAAGAGAAGAGAGAATAAGCAGAGAAAGTGGTATTGCATCAACAAAGGAGCTGGGAAAATACTTGGGGATGCCGATACTACATAAAAGAAATAATAAAGATACCTTTGGGGAGGTACTGGAGAAAGTAGCTTCACGGCTAGCAGGATGGAAGAAACAAACATTAAGTCTCGCAGGAAGGATAACAATGACGAAGTCGGTTCTGTCATCAATCCCGGTACATACGATGAGTACGATAAGCATGCCAGTGGGTATACTGGAAAAGCTTGATAGCCTAGCGAGAAGCTTTGTGTGGGGAAATGAAAAACACTTAGTCTCCAGGGATAAAATATGCAAACCGAAGGCGGCCGGAGGTTTGGGGATCAGGGTGTCGAGAGATATGAACAAAGCCTTGTTAGTGAAAGTGGGATGGCGGCTGTTATACGATACTGAGAGCTTATGGGCCAAGGTTTTACGAAGTAAGTACGCTGTGGGGGATATCCATGACATAACTTGGATGGTAGGGAGTAGCTCTAGCTCGTCAACATGGAAAAGTGTTGTAATGGGGATAAGAGAAGTGGTTCTTGTGGGCCATAGCTGGGTCACGAGTAATGGGAGACACATCAGGTTCGGGACAGATAGTTGGATAACAGGCCAACCACTCATGACTGAAGTGATTGCAGGGCTTCCAGAAGGATATGAAGATAAAACAATTAGAGATATGTGGGGGGAAGGTGGAGGTTGGGATTTTAATAGAATTTCCCCGTTTGTAACAGCTGGAAAAAGACTAGAGCTTATGGCAGTAGTAGTGGATACTATTACTGGAGCACAGGACCGTTAGGCATGGGGGCAGACTCCGAATGGGCAGTTTATAGTGAAGTCTGCATACGCCTTGCTCACAAGAGATGAGAATCCAAGACCGCAGATGGGGAGATTTTTTCGATCTATGTGGCGCGTTGTCGCACCTGAGAGAGTTTGAATGTTCCTCTAGCTAGTGGCAAACCAAGCAATCATGACGAATGCAGAGAGACATAGAAGGCACCTGAGTGGGACTGATATATGCCAGGTCTGCAGAGGAGGAATTGAGACTATACTACATGTGTTATGTGATTGTCCTGCGATAAAAGGTATATGGGAGAGAGTTGTTCCGAGAACGAGAAGGGAGGCTTTCTTCAGAATGCAGTTACTAGAATGGTTATATAAGAACCTATGTGACAATAATGCAGGTGGTGGTATTCCGTGGGCTACTACGTTCGCTTTGACTGTGTGGTGGGGATGGAAGTGGAGATGTGGAAATGTATTTGGTGACACCCGACTGTGGAGAGATAGAGTCAAGTTCTTACGTGACTTGGCTAAGGGAATTATAGCAGCGAATAGAGCAGAGAATGTTCACATAAAGGAGAGACATATGGTTGAGATAATGGTGGGATGGAAGCCACCGTGTGTGGGGTTGATGAAACTGAACACGGATGGGGCATCTCATAGGAACCCGGGGCCGGCGGCTGCAGGGGGAGTACTGCGAAATGGAGAAGGCGAGTGGTGTGGTGGTTTTGCGATAAATATAGGTAGCTGTACGACACCACTAGCGGAGTTATGGGGGTGTGTACTATGGCTTAGTGGTTGCTTGGGAGAAAGGGGTGAGAAGGTTGGAGGTAGAGGTCGATTCTATGATGGTGATGGAGTTTCTTACGACAGGGATTGGGGATACTCATCCGCTGTCTTTCCTGGTACGCTTGTGCCATGGCTTCTTGACAAGGGACTGGCTGGTCCAATTTGTTCATGTGTATAGGGAAGCAAACCGCTTAGCTGATGGTTTGGCTAACCTTGTATTTTCTCTTCCGTTTACCTATGCCTTTCCCCCGATATCGACCGATACTGCAAACCGTACATCGATCGATACC
Organism: Brassica juncea; assembly: GCA_018703725.1. Lineage (NCBI taxonomy): Eukaryota > Viridiplantae > Streptophyta > Magnoliopsida > Brassicales > Brassicaceae > Brassica > Brassica juncea. Next base: position 24,458,859 of record CM031936.1, read on the forward strand.
GAGTCACCGAGCATGGTCGCGACACTAATACTCAGGCAAGATAACGAAGGTAACCTGCGTGACCAGGAAGTTCACCTGCGTAATGCAGCATGTCAAAGAATCAATGATCAGGGGGCTGCAATCCCTGATCCAGAAGCTGAAGCTGCTGCAGCAACTGTTCGAGCTGCAGAAAAAGCCAACAGGAACAGATCACTGGCTGACTACAACCGTCCAGACCAATTCTATGCCAACAGATCTGCAATCCGTTCTCCAGACATACAGAGGGCTGATTATGAGGTGAAGCCTCAATACTACACACTTGTAGGACAGACACCCTACAGTGGAGCATCCAATGAGCATCCTATGGACCATCTAGAGAGGTACGAGGATCTCATATCTGCTATCAAAGCCAATGGAGTCCCAGCTGACTACCTACTTTGCAAGCTTTTCAAGTATTCTCTTTCTGGAGAAGCTTTGCAATGGCTTAAGCAACTACCAACAGGATCTCTCACATCCTGGGATGACATCAAGAATGCCTTCTTGATTAATTTCTTTGATGAGGCACGCGCAGAGGAGTTCATAAGCAAGATTGCTACATTCATGCAGAAGCCTGCAAAACCTTTCAGACATTGCTGGGTTCGTTAAGAACTTGACAACTAGCAATAGCACCAAGAACACTGATTATGAGAGAAGGAGACTAGCCAATGCTCTTGGAAAGGAGCAGCTAGATGATATGAAGGCTAAGCTAGACAGTGTTCAGAAGCTTCTAAGGAAGCAGGTCAGCTTTGCAGAAGATGTAGAAGCTATAGAGACTGATGAGGAAGGATGTGAAGAAGAAGTGAATTTCATAGGAGGATCTCAAAGGTTTGGAAACCAGAGTGGAAATAGGAACTTCTATGGCAACAGTCAGAGGAGCAACTACAATCAGAATTCGCAGTACCAGAAACCCTTCAGCAACAGCAACTACAGCAACAACAAGAATCTCAATAATTCTTTCTACCAAAATCCACCACCACCTACTCAGGAAAGCAAGATTGAAGCAATGCTTGATTCATTTCTAGAGGGTCAGTAGAGGCTTACTGTGGATTTCAATGAAAAGATAGATGCTGCATACAATAGCCTGACTATGAAGTTTGACACCTTGAGCATCCATGTGAAGAAGCTAGAGACACAGGTGATTCCATCAGAAGAAGCTATTAAGAGGCAAGAAGCCTTAATAAAGGGGAGAGAGGAAGATCTCATCAGACACCACATCAATGCCATCACAGTAGATGAATTATGGCAAATGGATGGAGATGAAAAGCTTCAGGAAGAAGACTTTGAAACCGAGAGCACCATGAGTATCGACAGCTCTCACTCGCATCGATCGACACAAGACGAAAGTCATCGATCGACGTTCAAAGAGGAATATCGATCGATGTTCGAGATACCACAACGATCGACAGAGTCTACCGAGACTACAGCTACGACCAAACCAATCCGGATTATGACACACGCAGAGTTCGTAGCGAGACACCCAAACCCACTCCACCGTTTCTTCGATCGACAAGACGAAGCAGATATCGACCGACAGTCACAACCAGACATCGATCGATTTACACCACCAGACATCGATCGATTCACTACCACCAAACAGCGAGTTCAGCTACCAAAAATAGATGCTGTCCTACTCTATGCAAATAGATCGCGACCCAAACCTACAGAAAATCCACTAGAAGAAGTTGAGGATACATTAGAGCCTATGGAGATTGAAAAGGAAAGTGCAAAGGGAACACCCAGAAAAAGGAAAGAGAAGATCCCTAAGCACCTTAAAAGGGAAGCTAATGAGAAAGAGTTGGAAAACTTCAAGAAGAGAGTTCTAAGGATTCCAGCAGAGAAACCCTTTGAAGAAGCATATTACACACACAGATTGTGGATGTTCTTCAGAGAAACAAAGGTCACAGAGGTTGATATTGAGAAGATGTTCAACAAGATCAGAGAGGATTTCCTAAGGAAGATTACGTTGAAGAAGAAGAGTGATCCTGGAGAGTTCATCATCTCATGCCTAGTACAAGGAATTGAATTCTCACATGCACTATGTGACACAGGAGCATCAGTCAGCATCCTACCAAAGATTATGGTAGACCAACTAGGTCTGAAGGTGGAACCTTCCAAAGAATCCTTCTACTTTGTGGATTGTTCTAGGAGGAGTTCAATGGGAATCATCATCATCAGAGACCTTGAGGTACAGATTGGTAATGCCTTAGTTCCAGTTGACTTTCATGTCCTAGACATCAAGTTAAATTGGAATTCTTCTCTACTACTTGGAAGAGCTTTCCTAGCTACTGTGGGAGCCATCTGTAATTTGCAAACAAGCCAGTTGTGTTTGACACTCATTAACCCAAAGGTTTACTATGACCCAGTCAAGGTTATCAGACCTCCAGCACCCTACCAAAAGCCTCCAGATGAAGCAATACTCGTAGCTACATGTTACTGTGCAGTAGAGTACGAGACAGAGTACTCGGAATCGATCGGCACAACTACAGATGCATTGATCGATTCTATTGATCTCACATCGATCGACGAATCCGTGATCACATCGATCGATACAGGCAACAATTTCCATTCGTACACCTATGTATGAAGTTGATCATTTTACAGGTAACTACTCAGTTGGGAGTTGGGAACCAGACTACTATCAGTCAACATATGCAGTGGAGACAATAGAGGATGACTATGATGAGGATTACATGAGGGAAAGAGATATTGAATACTCTTTCATCCGCAGAGAAGAAGAGTATGATGAGGACTACAACAGGAACATACCATATTCATACATCCGCAGAGAAGAGAATGTATACCACCCTATAGTGGAGAGATTATGAAGACTTGTGGGAAGACAAAGAAAGTCATTTCTTTCATGAAGATGAAGGGCCCACTCAGTATGATCCTCAGCAGTTCATTCCATCCAGATCATATTCATCATGCTACAGAGACTACACCAACATTCAACCGATTCCGAGATCAAGCAGACCGACATCGATCGACATCAGCATATATGAATCGATCGATACGACAGTTTCAAGGACGAGATATGATTGACCAGCACAATGCTATCCAATGTTTTCCCTAGAGACTACTACACCTTTCCAACATGTGGAAGAATGCGATGAAGACCGTGAGGAAGAGCCAGCTACAGACCAGCAGGACATTCTCACTAGAGATGGATCAATATCACATGAAACCATGCTACCGACATCGATCGACGCAACAACACCAGCGTCGATCGATACTAATCCAAGACGAGGGCTACAAGAAGAAGAATCGATTGACACACGCGAAGATGTATCGATCGATGCCAGTCAAAATGACCAAGAGAAGAATGGAAATTTCAAATTTGGAAAATTAGTGGATGATAACAACTATATAAGGAGCCACGGGGTAGAAGCAGTTTCTCACACCAAAGAAGAAACAGATTCACAAACCCTAGAAGAAGAAAAGATGCATCAGCCACCATCCAACCCTAAGCCATATGGAGAAGACTTCAGTTGCAATCTTCCCCATCGGCTATACAACACGAAATCGATCAATGGGAGCCCTACCACATCGATCGATACTCAACCCTTACCATTCGATCTTAATAAAGATAATGTTTTAGATCGTGCATATCTAACACCTGATGGGTTTGGTATTTACAGAGATCCAGAAGGCAATGCAAGAGCTATGGATGGCCGTATGCTACAAGTTTCAAGAGAAGACATCTCAGATATTCTTGCTATGGCCAATGGACCAAACAACCTGTTCTACAATCAACGAGATGATCCAGTCTACCAGAAGATGCTAGCTGATGCAGATTATGCAATGGCCATGAGCAGAGAGCCATAAATCAAATACGACTACCAGCTTGAGGGATGGAAATCGATCGACGGTGACACCACTGAATCAATCGATATGGTACCTCCCAAGTACCATGAAGAGAAGGATAAGTATGGAGTCTACAGAGACATGTATGGACGTCCAAGGGGTATCACAGGGAAAGTCATTCCAGTTTCCCCTACACACATTAGAGACATCCTACAAAGAGCCTCACTAGAAGAGCCATCATTCTTATGCCTACCAGAGCATCGCGAAAGATTCACACCAGCCACACAAGCAGATGAAGATCCTTACAGCAGAGCAGAGATGGATGAGAAGCTCAACAATATCTACACCATTTAGTATGATACCATGAATGATTTCAAGTGAAAACTTGATAGTGTCTACCATCCACTCAATGACAAGATCACACACCTTATCCAGACCATGGAGAACCTTGCAGATGATGTTAACACCTTGATGAGAAACAAACCACAAGGAGTTTCAGCATGGAAGCAATGGAAATCTTCCACTTCCAATGAGTTTCCACACCACACATCGACCGACGAGAGATGGATACCATCGATCGACGCAGCTCATCCTACATCGATCGACAGTCATTACAGGAAATCGATCGATATACGCTTTACCAGATTGGAAGAGAAGTTATATTCTTATGAAGAGAAGTTTGGTAGTTCCTACTACCCGATGATTGATGATGTGATTGCACTAGAATCACGTATGGATGCTTTTCAGCAGGAGATGGGCACGATTCAGAACCAGCTTGATTTTCACCTAAAGACATCTCCATCGACCGACATGCCTACCAGCACATCGATCGATCCTGACCAAGCACCAGTCGAGAATCAGCAAGCATCGATCGACAACAAAAACAACACATCGCTCAATACCTATCTCAAAGAAGAATTCAACACTATGAGGACGAAGATTCTAGATAACGCCGAGACAGACAACAGATGGGAAGAATATGCATTGGAACATGCTCTTGATCTGTTCTACGCAACCCTCAGCTCCAACCTCAGATGGACAGCTGAAAGCCTTGCATTGATGCAAAAGGAATTGCATATACTTCGCAACAGGCAGAAGTGGTCACAATCGATCGACACCAGGCCCTACAGATCGATCGATATGGACGATGGATGGAGCAAGGAATTCCATTATAAACCAAAGTATGGAGCTAGAGCTTATGATACTTATCAGAACAAGAAGAGAAGTTGGTCAGACACAAGAGATGATCCAACCACTTACATAAGAGAAGCTACCTACACCAAGAAAGAAGTCAACAAGATGACAGCTGAGATCTATGAAGCCTTAGATCATTCAGAGACAAAATCCTACAAGAGGTATGATGACATCTACTATCCTTTCGCCAACAGTATTGCACATCTGCAAACAAGAACATAAGGAATAGAAGAGAAGATCACAGCTATTCAGAAACAACTTGCAACTCGCCCATCACACTTCACATCGACCGATATGGCACCAGGTGCATCGATCGACGAGGGCATCAAGACATCGATCGACATCGAAGCAACTAAATCGATCGATACTGATACACCATCAGTCCGACAAGAATACCTTACGGACAGATTGGATGTGCTACATGAAGAACTGCCAGAAACATCATTGAAGACATATGATCCGCTTGAAGAGCAGCAGTTCAACAATGATGATCTACAGGAGAGGCTACACTTATTGAAAGATGAGTTAGAAGATATGAAGAAGAGATAGACCAAGTCAGATGATGCCACAAGAAGCTTCATTGCCACTAAGTCCACAGACCAAGAGGATGTTTGCACACAAGCAAACAACTCCTTTCACACCAACTAGCCATTCAACCTCCAAAGTCAAGCTAAACGACTATAACAAACCGTTGAGTGGGAGGCAACCCACTATTAGGTACTTTCTTTCATTACTTTTAGTCTCAAAAAAAAAAATCTGAGTAGACGTTTACCTTCTCTATCGACCGACGCGACCAACTCGACATCGATCGACGACACTTCATCCGCCACGATCGACACACTTTCGTCTGCATCGATCGATATGGTTTCAGTCAGGTATAACGTTCTAATTTGTTCAATTTCGCATTTATGTTTTGATTTCTTAAAACTCCGACTGTTTTACACTGGGGACAGTGTAATTTAAGTCTGGGGGGATTACTAATGATTATTGTTGGTGTCAAAATCGGTCACGACGGAATCAATGACTGAAAGTCTCTGGAAAGTATTTCTCAAAACAAAAAGTCTCGGATAATTTTAAAAGAAGTTATACGAGATTTTTTCAAATTAGAATATCCACTCTCTTGTGAGGTCGAAAACTTTTATCTCGAAATCTACGGCTAAAGATCCTTCCAAACACAAAGATTTCCCGCACGAACGACTAACGCCGGAAAGATCGGTCCGCTCGCCCAAGGACATCAAGATTCGATCACCACAAAAACCCTAAACACAAAAGAATCTGCCTCGAAACTTCGAAGAGGTCGTTCTCTCAAACCGTGAGGAACCAGAAAACGATCAAGATATCAAATCGAAGCCCTCGCCGAGATCTTCAAAACGCCCATGCTGGCACCGGACGCCTGGTGCCGGCGGCACGCGTCACGCGAGCCGGCTTGGCGCCGGCGGCACCCCGGCCTGGCGCCAGCGGCACCACGGCCTGGCGCCGGCGGCACGCGTCACGCGGGCCGGCCTGGCACCGGCGGCACACCCGGCCTGGCGCCGGCGGCACCCGTCACGCGGGCCGACTTGGCGCCGGCGGCACCCCGGCCTGGCGCCGGCGGCACCCCGGCCTGGCGCCAGCGGCACCCCGGCCTGGCGCCGGTCGACGGCCCTCGTCCTGGTCTCGGTCCCATCATGCTCGGTCTGATCCCATCTTGGCTTGTTTGATCGATCCTCGTGAGTTTGGTACGATCACGGCTATGGAATGAAAATCTTTCGATTCGGTTGGAATCGTCCTCGATGTTTTACGACAAAAAATAGAAGAATTGGATTTCTCGTAGAAGATATCGTATAAAACAAAGATCGATTAACTTGAACATCGATCCTTTAAGCTAGACGGTTTATTTTACGAGAAAGATAGTCTTTCCGAGAAATCGTATAAAACGCTCAACGACTTAAGACAAGTCCACGGACTTACTTACGATTTTAAGGATTCAGGCCCAATCAGGCTATGACGATTTATCCGATTTCCCGAACGTCGGATAAACATCAAGTCACCGAAAAATAGCGGAAAACTCGAGGATAATTACGAAGACCGACGAAAATGGAATATTTCCTGAAGAGATAAGCTTGGGCCCAAAGGCGAGGTCCATCATCCTAAGGCAAACCGACCTTGGAGTGGATATATAAGGAGAGCAAGAGTAGAAGAGGAGGAGATCCGAAAATCCTAGAATCTAGACTTAGAGAACTGCTGTTAGCTTAGAGAACTTAGAACTTAGGCGGTTAGGCCAGCGAGGCAGGACTTAGAACGTCTGGCCGCCTCTTGTTCTAGTTTTATCTTCTCCGCAGACTCTTGTTCCTCTCGGAAGGATCTAACAATTCTTTTACTCAGAGCTCCGCACATAGAAACCCTAGGCATTATCTTCGACATGCCCGTGTCTATAACCAACGCTCATACTAGACGAACCAGGCCCCAGAACGTCTGGCCGCCTCCTGCTCGCAAATCTCCGCTCCTCTCGGAAGGATCGGACAATTCTTTTACTTCAGAGCTCCGCACATAGAAACCCTAGGCGTTATCTTCGACATGCCTGTTTCTATGACAAACGCTCATACTAGATCGAACCCGCCCAGACGGTTCGATCTCTTGTTCAACTCTTTCTAAACTGAACTACGTCCGACTTGATCCTCGAAAGGGGTACGTAGGCAGCCTTTCTTAAGGTCCAGTCCCAAATCTTAACAAAACCTTTTCCGCATTTATTCGGTCACTTGTCGTTGGCTGTCGCAGAGAATCCAGACCTTCAGGGAGAGTCGGGTTAACTTGGCTTTCCTCCGTTTTTATTCATTAAAATCGACGGTGTGAATTTCGGTTCCCACAGTTTGGCGCTAAAAGGAGGGGGGGACAGATTACTCTTCCTCATACGGCCGCAAAGCGCTTGATCGAACCGATGTCCGGAAATATGAAATAAAAAGTTGCAGTTTGCGTCAACGATGGTAAAACAACTCCAGCAGCGACTGTTCCTACGGCCAACGCTTACGCAAACGCCACGGTGCTCGAGCAAATCAAAAACCTAGCCGTGGCTTTCCGCCACAGGAAGAGCACGAAAACCACGAAAACGAGCTCGCAATTTCTCTATCTAAACAGAAAGGGAAACGATAAAATCTATCAAACCCCAAAAATTCGTCTTGTTACCAAGTTAGAGAAATCGCAACGAGCAAGGTTTCTACGAAAAACGTTTCTTTCGAGAACCTCTCAGAATAAAACTTATTCTCCTCGAAACCTTGGGGAAACCCTATATTACTCGCGGAACAGAAGCACGGCAAATCGGTTCACCGATTCCCACTGCCGTACTTCTTACAAACAACTCTCGAGGAACAAACGGGAAAACGAAAGGAGGTCGGAGCATGATCTTACTAGGACGACTTGCCATAGGGTAAGATCAGTCTTCCCAGTCCGCCTTAGTAAGAGCCCACTTTGTTCTCCTTTGTTTCTAGGTGTAAATGGCTTTCGTTTCATCTCAATCGGAGTTTCCGTTGAGATTTTACGAAGAGAACAAAGTCATTGTCCCGGCCACCTCGCCGTGGGCAAGGACAAACATTACCGAGGCCACCTCCCCCTCCGACATGGCTACCTTGCCACAGGGCGAACTCACCTTCGTTATCCTTTGAGTGTAGATCAAAGTGGCTTTCGTTTCGTCTCAATCGGAGTTTCTGTTGAGATTTTACGAAGGGAACAAAATCACTCTCCCGGCCACCTCGCCCGTGGACGAGAACAACCATCACCAAGGTAACCTCGCCCATGGCCACCTCGCCTGTGGAAACCTCACTTTGCTCTCCTTTGAATCTAGGTCAAGATGGTTTTCGTTTCGTCTCAATCGGAGCTTCCGTTGAGATTTTACGAAGAAAACAATGTCGTTGTCTCGACCACCTCGCCCATGAGAAGGATCTCTCTGTCCCGTCATAGGACGAGACCGGTCCTGTCTCAGTACCATGCATCTTTGCCTGAGTTTTCGTAACTCGGTCTTTGAGTCCGTGAGCCCCGGGGATCGACGAAGGCAAGCAACAGCAGCATCAGCGGACGCGGGACACGGCACGGGCGGCAGGGCGCCTGGCGCCGGCGGCAGACCGACCACGCCGCGCCTGACGCCGGCGGCAGGCTCGTCCTCTCCCGTCTGGCGGCGGCGGCAGGCCCATCGTTTCCCGTCTGGCGCAGGCGGCAAGGGTCCTGGCGCCCATCCGTGCAGTCGTCTCGTGATCTCGGGCAACGGCAACATCTTGGTCCCTTAAACCCATGTTCGGATTGTTCGAGAAACACGACGATTCTTCCGCAAAGCCTTCTCGATTTTTTAACAAAGTTCGTATTTTAAAATCTAAGTTCGAAGCCTCATTATTCAAACCCTCGAAGACGGGAAGTTTACGAATCCAAGTCCATCTCGATCCCGGCACTCGAGAAATCTCGGAAGACCATAAAAGGTTCGAATGATGAATGGATTTCGATTCATCGTTTTAAACGATCACGGTTATTCTAAACACCAATCGTCTCGACTATACGAGGAAATGGGATTCCTTCGAAAATGCCGAAACCTTCAAAAGACTATTTTCTCGAAAAATTTTGTAAAGGTTTTAATTCTTCGTAGGACAGGAACAAAAACGTCTTCAAAAACTGCCGTAGAATTTAGGGAACTTAGGACCTAGGTGGATAGTCTAGCAAGCTAAGTCTTAGGCAAAATGTTCAGTCTTGTTCCATCGTTCCTTGATTGTCCAGGCAGAACATGCAAACCGATCTAGTTTCTCGAAAAAACCGAGAAACGATCGCCACGCTTTCTAAAAGCATACTCATCCCGCTTCCTAAAAGAAAGAAAAAACGTACACAAGCCTTCGGAAGAACGGCTAACCCGTTTTCTTTCGTAAAAAGAAAAGGGAAGTAGGTACGTATACTATACCCGTATAATCCCATCTTCGAAAACTTTTTGCTTCAGCATCAAGACAACGCTTTTGACAAAGCAAACTCTCGCAGCAATAAGATTCGTCTAAAAAACGCTAACGGCATAGCCCAACCGTTACAAACATAGTCTTGAAAACTCTACGTCGTCTCTCGTCGCAAACTCGCGACTAGAAACGTGTACCAACGTCAGACTAATAGCACGATGGTGAACTACGAAAATAATGAAATAACCTTCGGTAAAACTCGATGAGTAATTCGAAGCAGCTTTCATCCAAAGGTCGAAATCATAGAGGAAACATCTCCCGTGCAATCCGCGGAAACATCGCTACTTTGACAATCTGCGATTTTCTATCCCCATGAAACCGGTCATCCATTACTTTCCTATAACAAGAATATTTTAAACAAAAAAGCCTATGGAAAAAACATGATCGGTCTGATGCAAAACGACTTCGCAGTACGCAAAAGTGAATGAGAAAAACATAATCCGTGGTCGCAAATATCGCAAGTAATTTGTGAGAAAAACTCTCCAGTTACCTTTACAAAAACCCCCTCTTACATCACTTTTACGAAAAATCCTTTGTATGGTCGAGTCAATTCATACAAAGCAACTTTCGCAAAATAAACATAATGGGTCCAACGAGTAACTGTCATAGACAGTTTTTGCTCCACAAGGTTTCTGGCTCCCGCTTTCACTCCCCGCGGTTACGTCCGAGCAGGAAATAATCACGCAGGCGAACCCGCACACGTCCTGCGTCGATCCCTTAAACTTTTTCCCCCCGGATAAAATGAAACGATTTTCATGCAACAAAAAAGAATTTATACGAGCCATTCATCGTATAACTAAGACCTAGAGTGGAAGATCGTTTCTAAAAGCCATCAGCCATAACTCAGAAAACTCCGCTATGCTTGGCATGTCTATCTCGGCAAACGCTATTTGGCCCTCGGCCAACTACGCCCTTCCGTAAAGCCCGGACCTGAATTCGGCATCCCCATTAAGGACAATCGTAAACTAACATGACCTTAATAAGGGTCATGGTCTGATCGTTTACCAAAACACTTCCTTGGCGATACGGCTGAATCTAGCCTCCATGCCAATCCAAAGCTACTGAGCGAGCACCGCTCCAATCACTTAACGGCTAAAAACAACAATCCACGATTTGTTCATAGAACGCCAAGTGACTATTACGCAAGCAATTTGTCGCATAACCCAGAATCAGAAATCATACGATAAACTCTTCATACCAAAACTCAGTCCTAACAACCATATGGTTAACGGAAGATTTAAACTCATCGTCAATCGATTAAGTTCTATACGCCCCGTAAACACGACATGAAAAGAAACACTCGTGACAAGGCTCCAAGAGTTATACGAGTCATCCTTAATATATACAAACAAATCCCGGAAGGCCAACGCTTCACGAAGCACTGTGAATGTAGACGCTTCTCCCTGGGTCGAACTTACGCGACCTCTTGGTCCTGCGTCCAAATCGAAACAACAGTTTCTGGCTGCGAACATTCGCAAAACATCTCCAAAGCCCGCGAACATTTCAACCACGAAATGCGGCACAAGGGAAACTCGACCTTCAGCACTGCGAGACGTCGCTAACGCTCGAAGGACATTCTTTTCCCCAAAACGTTCCAGACGAAATCCTCGCCTCTAGAACTCAAAACATACAAACACACCTCTAAACGGTAACATGCCTCTAAACTGGCATTATTTCATTGTTGCTGATCACAACAAACGAACTCTAACGTCCTAAACAGACAAATAGCCGCCCTTCAAGGGGTAGGCTCTCTTGCATCCGATAAGGATAAACATAGCGCGCTATACAAGAAATCCAAATTTTGGTTTAGCTCTTCGTAAAGGAAGTAGCTCGACTCACGCCCAGACAAATCATATAAGCCGACAACAATTCGTGGATTTTAAACGGTACGAGTCAGGTTAAAATCGCAAACAGGAAAAACGAAAACCGATTTGTCAATGCAAAGCCTCAGTCCGAGAGTAAACCTAGGTCTTGCCCTAAACCCAGCCACGCTGGATCTTGACATCTCACAGACATAGTATGGTATACGAGATCCAAAAATTTGTCTCTTCACTTAAGCCTATTCGTTTCACGAACTTTTCGCGTAAATCGGTAAACCGCGGAAAATCTCGCTTTATGCAAACAATAGGTACGGTGATCATCAGGGAACTAGGAATGAGACGACAACTCACACCCTCTTTCTCATACTTCGAAAAAACTGAAGTTCATAAATAATCGAAAAACAAATACATCAACAGCATCATGCTCGAAAGTCTCTCATGACACATAACCAGACCATATAAGTCTCGCTGGAAAACAGATCCAAAGGGTCTTAAACTCCAAAACGAACTACGGAAGGCTTGATCCCTACAACAAGGGTACGTAGGCAGCCTTCGAAAGGCGCAGCCTCAATCTTACCACTTTCAACGGAGCCTTTCAACCATTAATTCCGCCTATCTTACCTGACATGTCTTATCGCTCGCAAGAACATCACGAAGGTTCTAACGAGCTGGGGGGCTAACTGTTGGTGTCAAAATCGGTCACGACGGAATCAATGACTGAAAGTCTCTGGAAAGTATTTCTCAAAACAAAAAGTCTCGGATAATTTGAAAAGAAGTTATACGAGATTTTCTCAAATTAGAATATCCACTCTCTGGTGAGGTCGAAAACGGTTATCTCAAAATCTACGGCTAAAGATCTTTCCAAACTCAATGATTTCCCGCACGAACGACTAACGCCGGAAAGATCGGTCCGCTCGCCCAAGGACATCAAGATTCGATCACCACAAAAACCCTAAACACAAAAGAATCTGCCTCGAAACTTCGAAGAGGTCGTTCTCTCAAACCGTGAGGAACCAGAAAACGATCAAAATATCAAATCGAAGCCCTCGCCGAGATCTTCAAAACGCCCGTGCTGGCACCGGATGCCTGGCGCCGGCGGCACCCCGGCCTGGCGCCAGCGGCACGCGTCACGCGAGCCGGCCTGGCGCCGGCGGCAACCCCGGCCTGGTGCCGGCGGCACCCCGGCCTGGCGCCGGCAGAACGCGTCACGCGGACCGTCCTGGCGCCGGCGGCACACCCGGCCTGGCGCCGGCGGCACACCCGGCCTGGCGCCGGCGGCACGCGTCACGCGGGCCGGCCTGGCCCGGCGGCAACCCGGCCTGGCGCCGGTCGACGGCCCTCGTCCTGATCTCGGTCCCGTCATGCTCGGTCTGATCCCATCTTGGCTTGTTTGATCGATCCTCGTGAGTTTGGTACGATCACGGCTATGGAATGAACATCTTTCGATTCGGTTGGAATCGTCCTCGATGTTTTACGACAAAAAATAGAAGGATTGGATTTCTCGTAGAAGATATCGTATAAAAAAAAGATCGATTAACTTGAACATCGATCCTTTAAGATAGACGGTTTATTTTACGATAAAGATAGTCTTTCCGAGAAATCGTATAAAACGTTCAACGACTTAAGACAAGTCCACGGACTTACTTACGATTTTAAGGATTCAGGCCCAATCAGGCTATGACGATTTATCCGATTTCCCGAACGTCGGATAAACATCAAGTCACCGAAAAATAGCGGAAAACTCGAGGATAATTACGAAGACCGACGAAAATGGAATATTTCCTGAAGAGATAAGCTTGGGCCCAAAGGCGAGGTCCATCATCCTAAGGCAAACCGACCTTGGAGTGGATATATAAGGAGAGCAAGAGTAGAAGAGGAGGAGATCCGAAAATCCTAGAATCTAGACTTAGAGAACTCCTGCTAGCTTAGAGAACTTAGAACTTAGGCGGTTAGGCCAGCGAGGCAGGACTTAGAACGTCTGGCCGCCTCTTGTTCTAGTTTTATCTTCTCCGCAGACTCTTGTTCCTCTCGGAAGGATCTAACAATTCTTTTACTCAGAGCTCCGCACATAGAAACTTTAGGCATTATCTTCGACATGCCCGTGTCTATGACCAACGCTCATACTAGACGAACCAGGCCCCAGAACATCTGGCCGCCTCCTGCTCGCAAATCTCCGCTCCTCTCGGAAGGATCGGACAATTCTTTTACTTCAGAGCTCCGCACATAGAAACCCTAGGCTTTATCTTCGACATGCCTGTTTCTATGACAAACGCTCATACTAGATCGCACCCGCCCAGACGGTTCGATCTCTTGTTCAACTCTTTCTAAACTGAACTACGTCCGACTTGATCCTCGAAAGGGGTACGTAGGCAGCCTTTCTTAAGGTCCAGTCCCAAATCTTAACAAAACCTTTTCCGCATTTATTCGGTCACTTGTCGTTGGCTGTCGCAGAGAATCCGGACCTTCAGGGAGAGTCGGGTTAACTTGGCTTTCCTCCGTTTTTATTCATTAAAATCGACGGTGTAAATTTCGGTTCCCACAATTACCTATTGTTTATCTACTATTTTGAGTCTTATTTGAAATTTTTATTAAGTTTAGAAAGGGACAATGTTCTATTTGGTTCAATACTTGTCATCTAATCACTTTCTAGACCAGTCTTAGATTCATTGATTGCAGAAGTACTAGAGATACTAAAGTGGATCAACCAGTCCACTATGCTAGCACTTGCTAGGAATGTTTGAAGGAACCAAAGCTAACCTCCAAACTAATACTGACATTACCTGCTTGTCTTGGGGCTTGGTATACATTGGATCGGATTCCTCCAGCAAGTCCTGGAAGGTAATAAAAAGTCTGTTGTTGGGGTCAAAAACGGTTATCTCGAAATCTGCGGCTAAAAACCTTCCCGAAACTCAAAAGATTTCCCGCAAACGACTGACAAGGGAAAGATCGGACAACGAAAAAACCCACGGACGGCAAGACGGCCTGGCGCCGGCGGCACCCGGCCTGGCGCCGGCGGCATGCGGGACGCGGGCTGGCCTGGCGCCAGCGGCACCCCGGCCTGGCGCCGGCGGCACGCGGGACGCGGGCTGGCCTGGCGTCGGCGGCACCCCGGCCTGGCGCCGGCGGCACGCGGGACGCGGGCTGGCCTGGCGCCGGCGGCACCCGGCCTGGCGCCGGCGGCACCCGTCACGCGGGCCGGCCTGGCGCCGGCGGCACCCCGGCCTGGCGCCGGCGGCACGCGGGACGCGGGCTGGCCTGGCGCCGGCGGCACCCCGGCCTGGCGCCGGCAGCACCCGGCCTGGCGCCGGCGGCACGCGGGACGCGGCCTGGCCTGGCGCCGGCGGCACGGGGGACGCGGGCTGGCCTGGCGCCGGCGGCACCCCGGCCTGGCGCCGGCGGCACGCGGGACGCGGCCTGGCCTGGCGCCGGCGGCACGCGGGACGCGGGCTGGCCTGGCGCCGACGGCACGCGGGACGCGACCTGGCCTGGCGCCAGCGGCACGCGGGACGCGGGCTGGCCTTGCGCCGGCGGCACCCCGGCCTGGCGCCGGCGGCACGCGGGACGCGGCCTGGCCTGGCGCCGGCGGCACGCTGGACGCGGCCTTGCCTGGCGCCGGCGGCACCCGTCACGCAGGCCGGCCTGGCGCCGGCGGCACCCGTCGCGCGGGTCGGCCTGGCGTCGGTCCGCGGCCCTCGTCCTGGTCTCGGTCCTATCATGCCCGGTTCGATCCCGCCTTTGCTTGTTTGGATCAGCCCTCGTGAGTTTGGTCCAATCAGGCTATGGCGGTTTACCCGATTCCACGAAACATCGGATAAACATTAATTCGTCAAAAGGTAGCGGAAAACTCGGAAATAATTACGAAGACCAACGAAAATGGAACATTTCCGGAAGAGATAAGCTTGGGCCCAAAGGCGAGGCCCATCACCCTAAGGCAAACCGACCTAGAAGTGGGTATATAAGGAGAGCAAGAGCAGAAGAGAAAGGCATCCCGAAAATCCGAGAATTAGACTTAGAGCATCCTGCTAGCTTAGAAAAACTAGGGTTTAGGTAGTTAGACTAGCGGAGCAAGGCTTAGGACGTTTGGCTGCCTGCGACTCTATCTTTTTCTTTAAATCGCAACTCTCTTTGTCTTTCGGAGAATCCTTGTACTCGTTTCTCTTATCTAATAAAACGCCTTCGGGCAAATAATTCAATTTCTATTTTTTGTCTTCTGTTTACTTTGTCGATTTCGTGTGGCAACGCAGAGAATCCGGACCTTCAAGGAAAGTCGGGTTTACTTGGCTTTCCTCCGCAATTTTACTTATCAGAAATTGACAGTGTGAATTTCGGTTCCCACAGTTTGGCGCTAGAAGGAGGGGGGGACGGATTCTCTAACTCGAAAACCACCGATCGATCAAAGTTCAGTATGACTTCTTCGTCAGCCCGCAACATCGTATCTTTCGAGGATCGAGCAACGGCCCGTACGGTCAAACCTCACAACGATCTCCTCGTAATAGAACTCACGATCCATGACATTGACGTAGCACGGGTATTGGTCGACACCGGATGCTCGGCCAATATTATCTACAAAAGCACCCTCGAGAGGATGGGCGTCGACCTAAGCGTCCTTACGGATGACCCCAGCCCAGTACTCGGACTCTCGGGAGAAATTATGACCCTCGGTTCAACTAACCTCCTAGTCAAAGCCGGGAGCGTCGCCAAAAGCACGGAATTCCTGGTGATCGATGGTCCAACATCCTACAATGCGATAGTTGGAACTCCCTGGCTAAACTCCATGAGAGCGATCCCATCAACATTCCACCTATGCCTCAAGTTCCCAACGCCTTTCGGGGTCGAGACAATACATGGTAGTCACGGAGCAGCTTAGATCTACCTCGCTACCGAACTAAAACGGAAAAATTCTGAAATCGAAACTTCTCGGAAAAAGCAAACGGTTAACAATTCACCGGAGACCTTCTGGCAGTCCCAAAGAGCCGAGGCCCTGGAAGGGAAGCGTGAACCAACCTGCGAACCGGTGGTTTCAATCTGTCTCGACGATTCTTTCCCGGAACGGTGTGTCGAGATCGGAGCTAACCTCCGCGAACCAATGAAAGCAGAGCTCATCGCATGCCTCAAAAAGAACCTCAGTACGTTCGCGTGGGCTGCGGAGGATATGCCGGGAATCGACATTAGCGTAACATGTCACGAACTTAACATCGACCCAACTCACAAACCCGTAAAACAAAAAAGACGAAAGTTGGGACCTGAGCGTGCCACCGCAGTCAATGAGGAAGTCGAAAGACTCCTCAAAGTAGGGTCGATAACAGAAGTCAGGTATCCGGACTGGCTCGCCAACCCCGTCGTGGTAAAAAAGAAAAACGGCAAATGGCGGGTCTGTGTCGATTTCACGGATCTGAATAAAGCCTGTCCAAAGGATTGCTTCCCGCTCCCACACATTGACCGACTGGTCGAAGCAACTGCGGGAAACAAGCTTCTGTCATTCATGGACGCTTTTTCCGGGTACAATCAGATCATGATGAATCCCGACGACCGCGAAAAAACTGGGTTCATCACAGACCGCGGAACGTATTGCTATAAGGTAATGCCTTTCGGTCTTAAAAACGCAGGTGCAACATATCAGCGACTCGTCAACAAAATGTTTGCCGAACAACTCGGCAAAACTATGGAAGTATACATCGATGATATGCTCGTAAAATCTCTTGACGAACACGATCACATAGCCCACCTAGAGGAATGTTTTGCACGACTCAACCAGCATAACATGAAACTCAACCCGGCAAAATGTAGATTCGCAGTGGCATCAGGAGAATTCCTCGGATACCTCGTAACGTATCGCGGAATCGAGGCCAACCCAAAACAAATCGACGCACTGATAGAAATGGTCTCCCCGAGAACCAAGCGAGAAGTCCAGAGGCTAACCGGAAGAGTCGCGGCGTTGAACCGTTTCATCTCACGCTCCACGGATAAGTGCCTACCGTTTTACGAGACATTGAAGGGAAACAAGAAGTTCGAATGGTCCGAGCAATGTGAAAAAGCTTTCCAGCAATTGAAACATTACCTGGCCACTCCACCAGTCCTCGCAAAACCGGTGGAAGGTGAACCTCTTTTTCTCTATATCGCAGTTTCCGCAACGGCGGTCAGTGGTGTCTTGATACGAGAAGAACGCGGCGAACAAAAACCAATATTTTACGTAAGCAAGACGTTACTGGATGCGGAAACTCGATACCCTCTAATGGAAAAATTAGCATTCGCTGTCATAACCTCGGCAAGAAAACTAAGACCATATTTCCAGTCTCACGCTATAGTGGTTCTCACCACGTTCCCGCTACGGATAATCCTGCATAGTCCAAGTCAATCCGGGAGGCTCGCAAAATGGGCAATCGAACTGAGTGAGTACGACGTCGAATACCGCCCCAGGACGTGCGCAAAGTCCCAAGTACTGGCGGATTTCTTGGTAGAATCCTCCACGTCGACGGATCTTCATCCAAACAAGGATCCGGAATCGGAATACGGCTCACCTCTCCTAACGGGGAAATCCTAGAACAGTCTTTCCGATTGGCTTTTCACGCTTCAAACAATGAGGCAGAATACGAAGCACTCGTCGCAGGATTGCGGCTGGCCCATGGGTTAAAAATCCGTAATATTCACGCTTATTGCGATTCTCAGTTAGTCGCCAATCAATACAGCGGAGAATATGAGGCGAGAGACGAAAGGATGGACGCATATCTAAAACTCGTCCAAGAACTGGCTCGAAATTTCGACCAGTTCGCCCTGACCAGAATTCCTCGCTCGGAAAACGTCCAGGCTGACGCCTTGGCTGCCCTCGCCTCAAGCTCAGATCCAGGGCTCCAAGAGTAATCCCGGTCGAATTCATCGAGCATCCGAGCATCGGGACACCAGTGGTCGTCAATCTAATCCAGGACGAGATTGAAGATGCGGAAGAAGTCGAGGATCAGCCGGAAGCGGGTGTGAATCCGACCGAGTATGGCTGCGACAGCCCTTGGTTAGAACCAATCCGAGCCTATATCGTGGATGGAACCTTACCCGCCGAAAAATGGGCGGCTCGTAAAGTAAAAACCCAAGCGGCACGGTATGTCACGATAGAGGGAGAAATTTATAAGTGGTGTTTCTCTGGTCCTCTCATGGCATGCGCAGAAGGGGAAAGAGCAAGAAGAATCATGAAGGAGGTCCATTCTGGATCATGCGGAAATCATTCTGGCGGAAGATCTCTCGCGGTTAAAATCAAACGCCACGGTTATTATTGGCCAACCATGGTAAAAGACTGCAAGAAATTCGCCCGGAAATGCGAAAAATGCCAAAGGCATGCTCCAACAATCCATCAACCCGCGGAGATCCTCTCCTCAATCTCATCCCCCTATCCTTTCATGCGATGGTCCATGGACATCGTCGGACCTATGCACCCATCAAAACAAAAACGCTTCCTCCTAGTCCTTACGGATTTCTTTTCCAAATGGGTAGAAGCGGAATCCTACGCAAGTATCAAGGACACACAAGTCGAGAACTTCGTCTGGAAACATATCATAACTAGACATGGGGTCCCGTACGAAATCGTAACAGATAATGGATCTCAATTTATCTCTACTCGATTCGAAGCATTCTGCGAAAGATGGAAAATACGACTTACAAAGTCAACCCCCAGATATCCGCAATGCAATGGACAGGCAGAAACCATCAACAAAACCGTCCTTGACGGACTCAAGAAACGCCTAGACGCCAAGAAGGGGCGATGGGCAGAGGAGCTCGAAGGAGTTCTTTGGTCGCATCGTACAACCCCAAGACGGGCTACGGGTGAAACTCCATTCGCCCTCGTTTACGGAACGGAATGTATGATCCCCGCGGAAGTAGAATTCCCCGGAGTGCGGAGAAGATTCCTCCCCGAAAGAGAGGATTTAAACAACGCTATGATGCTGGACAATCTCGACCTCATCAATGAGCGCCGCGACCAGGAACTCATTCGAATCCAGAATTACCAGCACGCTGCCGCAAGGTACTACAACTCAAACGTACGCCATCGCAGGTTCAAAGAAGGCGATTTAGTCTTACGCAAAGTCTTCCAAAACACTGCCGAACGAAACGCAGGAAAACTGGGAGCAAACTGGGAAGGACCGTACAAAGTCATAAAAGTAGTCCGACCAGGTTCATACCAAATCGCAAACATGCAAGACGTCAAAATCCCGAGAACTTGGAATGCGATGCACCTCAAAAAATACTACCACTAAACGATAAAGCGTGGTACAAAAGAACTACGAGATGGCTTGATCCCTAGACAAGGGTACGTAGGCAACTCGCCAATCGGCGGATTCAGCTATCCCCCCAATTTAAAAAGGGGGGGGAGTGGGTACGTATACTCGTATACTCCCACAAATTTCGAAAATTTTCGAAACTTTTTCACGACTTTTTCAAAATCAGCCTTCTCGGCCACAACAGCGGATCTAGTGTCCACTAAGCGATTATCACATCCGAAAACAAATCCCGGATGGCCAACACTTCACGAGGCATTGTGAATGCGGACGCTTCTCCCCGGGTCAAACTTACGCGACCCCTTGGTCCCGCGTCCAAAACGGAAACGACAGTTTTCTGGCTGCGAACATTCGCAAAAAACATCCCCAAAGCCCGCAAACGTTTCAACACGAGACGCGGCATAAGGAAAAATCAACCTTCAGCACTGCGAGACGTCGCTAACGCTTGAAGGACATTCTTTTCCGCAAAACATCGCAGACGAAATCTTCTTCTCTAAACATACAAACGCACCTCAAAACGGTATCATTTCGTTGTTGCTGATCACAACAAACGAACTCTAACGTCCTAAACAGACAAATAGCCGCCCTTCGAGGGGTAGGCTCTCTTACATCCGACAAGGATAAACATAGCGCGCTATACAAGAAATCCAAAATTTTGGTCTAGCTCTTCGTAAAGGAAGTAGCTCGACTCACGCCAAAACAAATCATATAAGCCGACAACAATTCGCGGATTTTAAACGGTACGAGTCAGGTTAAAATCGCAAACAGGAAAAACGAAAGCCGATTTGTCATCGCAAAGCCTCAGTCCGAGAGTAAACCTAGGTCTTGCCCTAAACCCAGCCACGCTGGATCTTGACATCTCACAGACATAGTATGGTATACGAGATCCAAAAATTTGTCTCTTCACTTAAGCCTATTCGTTTCACGAGTTTTTTCGCGTAAATCGGTAAACCGCGGGAAATCTCACTTTATGCAGACAATAGGTACGGTGATCATCGGGGAACTAGGAATGAGACGACAACTCACACCCTCTTTCTCATACTTCGAAAAAACTGAAGTTCGTAAATAATCGAAAACGTTTCATAGATTGAGACTGCTGAAATTCAAACAAAACCCCAAAAAAGGGGCAGGGATTCGAAGCCACCAACGGCCAGTCCCGGTAAATACATCATGGCCTCTTAAACGGCCGAAACACATAAAAAGAACGAAATCCCAGAAGGGATTGATAAACGTAGGCGCTCCCAGGAGCGTCATCTTCATCCTCACTCGCGACAGGGACAGCCTCGCCGTCGCCTCCCTCGGTCGCATCGCCACTACCCGCCTCGTCCGCTCCAACCTCGCAATCTTCCCCCACGCGCTCCCGATCTTCTGAGTTTTCGGAGGTCGGAGCTAGGGTGCATTCAGCTTGCAGACCGGCGAGGATCGAATCGAAATCTCCCTCGGTGGCCGCCCACTCTCCTTTACAGGACGATAATCTGGCTTCCTCCAAGTCCAAAGACGGGGCCTCATTACCTCGGAGCAGCTCGAGCTCATTCAGACTCCCCTCGATCCCCGCTAAAGCCAAGTCCCTCTTACGGACAACTATCAAGGACTCAAACAGGATGGCCATCCTCGTCAGACGACCATAGAAGTCGTCGCTGGCATCGGCAACCTCCGAGGATCTACGGGCGTTCATCTCCTCGTGAGCCTGAACCTTCTCCTGAAGACGGCGGACTTCCGAGGATTTACTCCTCTTCTCTTTCTTCACCTTGAGTAACGAGCTCGCGGTCTTCCCAAGGTCGCGCTCAAGATCGCTGATACGAACCTCAAGCTGGGACGTCTGGGCGGCATGGGTGTCCTCAACAGTCTGCAATGCGGCCTTAGTACGTTTCAGCGCTTCCTGCGACGACTCCAGTTCCTTCGATAGACGAATGACTTCCGACCCGCACTCGCCAAGCATTCCGTTGATCAGAGACACAAACTGTCCGCAAAAAGGAAAGAGTAAGTATCATCGCAAAAAAAAAAAAAAAAAAAAAAAAAAACGGTGCAAGAATTACGGACAAAATCGAACCTTGGAACGATGACGCGCCAACGGCTCTGAGAGGTCGCTTTCCTCGCTCTTCGCACCCCGCTTCTTTTTCGCTCCGGACTCCGCGCCAGCTCTTGCCCTTCCCTTGGGCAGCGGCGCGGCACCAGCCGCTGGCAGTCCCAAGACGAGTTCCCTCTTCACCGGGGGAAGAGGTGCAGATTCTATCGCGTCATCTCTTCCGGAGATCACGATCGGGGCAGTCGAAGAACCCGATGGATGGATCTGAACATCAAGAGTCTGTTCAGGAACAATAACCCCTTCTGTAGACGGGAGGGCATCGGATGGGACTTCGGAGCTAGGAACCAAAGGAGCAGGCAAAGGAGTTGGAGCCGCGGAAGGAACATCGGGCGTCTCAGTCCTCGCCCGCTTTGAGCCTTTCGCAGCACTACGCCGGGATAGCTTAGCCTTGAAAGAATCAAACCCATCAGCCAGGGACGGAATAGCCTCTTGAACGACCTGAACGGCGGGAACTTGACTGGTCGGAACCGACGGAGCCTGGCCGGCCTCGCCCATCTCAACATCAGAACCACTCTTTTCAACTTGGGATGAAGACATTTTCTTTCTTGAGAGAGAAGAAGAGAGAATTTGGAAAGATGTAAAGAATGAGAAGGGAGGGTTGGCTATTTATAAGAAAAAAAAAGGAGAAGACACAGGTTCTCTGCGGAAAAATCCTTAGCCGAAGATTTCGATTTTCAAAAAAAATTCGGATCACTCGCTCGCAAAATTGTCTCCGACCTTACGGGCTGGGGGGCTAACTGTTGGGGTCATAAAACGGGGGTTATCTCGAAATCTGCGGCTAAAAACCTTCCCGAAACCTCAAAGATTTCCCGCAAACGACTGACAAGGGAATATCGGACAACGAAAAAACCCACCACGATGGCAAACGGCCTTTCGCTGCGGCACGCGGGACGCGGGCCGCCGGGCGCCGGCGGCACCCGGCCTGGCGCCAAGGCGGCACCAAACCCGGGCGCGGGCTGGCATGGCTGCCGGCGGGCAACCCCCCGGACTGCCGCCCGGCGGCACCGGCGACGCGGGCGTACCCCCGGGCCTGCGCCAGCCGGGAGCGGCCCTGGCCGGCAGCACGCAGACGCGGGCTGGCTGGCGCCGGCGGCACCCGGCCTGGCGCGCCGCCCGCACCGGAAGGGGCCGCGGCACCCTGGGCAAACGGCCTGGCGCCGGCGGCACGCGGACGCGGGCTGGCCTGGCGCCGGCGGCACGCGGGACGCGGGCTGGCCTGGCGCCGCGGCACCCCGGCCTGGCCCGGCGCACGGACGCGGCCTGGCCTGGCGCCGGGGCACGCGGGACGCGGGCTGGCCTGGCGCCGGCGGCACCCCGGCCTGGCGCCGGCGGCACCGGACGCGGCCTGGCCTGGCGCCGGCGGCACGCGGGACGCGGGCCGGCCTGGCGCCGGCCACCCCGGCCTGGCGCCGGCGGCACGCGGGACGCGACCTGGCCTGGCGCCGGCGGCACACGGGACGCGGGCTGGCCTGGCGCCGGCGGCACCCCGGCCTGGCGCCGGCGGCACGCGGGACGCGGCCTGGCCTGGCGCCGGCGGCACCGGGACGCGGCCTTGCCTGGCGCCGGCGGCACCCGTCACTCAGGCCGGCCTGGCGCTGGCACCCCGCCTGCGCCGGCGGCACCCGTCCGCGGTCGGCCTGGCGTCGGTCCCGGCCTCGTCCTGGTCTCGGTCCTATCGTGCCCGGTTCGATCCCGCCTTAGCTTGTTTGGATCAGCCCTCGTGAGTTTGGTCCAATCAGGCTATGGCGGTTTACCCGATTCCACGAAACATCGGATAAACATCAATTCGTCAAAAGGTAGCGGAAAACTCGGAAATAATTACGAAGACCAACGAAAATGGAACATTTCCGGAAGAGATAAGCTTGGGCCCAAAGGCGAGGCCCATCACCCTAAGGCAAACCGACCTAGAAGTGGGTATATAAGGAGAGCAAGAGCAGAAGAGAAAGGCATCCCGAAAATCCGAGAATTAGACTTAGAGCATCCTGCTAGCTTAGAAAAACTAGGGTTTAGGTAGTTAGACTAGTGGAGCAAGGCTTAGGACGTTTGGCTGCCTGCGACTCTATCTTTTTTTTTAAATTGCAACTCTCTTTGTCTTTCGGAGAATCCTTGTACTCGTTTCTCTTATCTAATAAAACGCCTTCGGGCAAATAATTCAATTTCTATTTTTTGTCTTCTGTTTACTTTGTCGATTTCGTGTGGCAACGCAGAGAATCCGGACCTTCAAGGAAAGTCGGGTTTACTTGGCTTTCCTCCGCAATTTTACTTATCAGAAATTGACGGTGTGAATTTCGGTTCCCACATCTGTGTATTTCTGGTTCCCTTCTCTTCTCTCTCTTCAGCATCCACCAAAAATAAAGATTGAAATGATTTTCTGAGATGCAGAGGGATAGATAAATTACCAATGACCCCATTATTCTAATTCAAAGGAATGATCACACATTGTGGAAGCAAGGGATAGGTAAATTACCAACGACCCCATTATTTGCCTACACTTTGTCAATAAAAGAAAAGATATATAGGTCAATAAGATGAACAAGATGTACTCCATCATTGTTCATTGGGATTGAAACCATTTGGATTCAGAGAAGAGAGAAAAAGAGGAAGAAAAGAATCAGAGAAGACTACATGTGTGTTCAAAAACTTGCTTGAGTAAGAATCCATGTGTCCTCTGATCGATACTCCCAAGGTAAAGCCTACACTTTTATGCAAAGAAATGAGGTTAGTAGAGGGGTGAGTCATTCAGAATTTGCTAAGTTGCTGACTAGATGAATTTGGTTGCTATACTAGGATATGGTGTAATGTGCTTTTGTAGTTAGGATGACTATGACTTGGCTTGCACTACTAGGAAGATATGACTAAGATCTTTGAATTCTTTTGAGTCCCTGCTTTTCCTAAAACCTTTACCAGAGAGACTACCATTGTCTTTGCTTGAGGACAAGCAAAAGGTTAAGTCTGGGGGAGTTGATAGACCATATATTTGACCCGATTTTACCCCTGATATCTGAGTGTTTTAGGATATATCTAGTATGTTTTGGAGTTTTTTAGCATATTTTCAGGTTCAGGAGCATTTGGAAGAAAGATGATGTTTTAGGAGCATTTGGGAGCACTTTAGAGATCTCACCCGAGGAGGCCATATCGACCCCCTCAGGGTCGACACGAAGAGAGATGCGTCGATCGATACACATCCTGTGTAATCGATCGATATTCGTGCCGCAGAAGCCCATTTTGGTCACAGCCGACTTGAAGCCCAAGCAATCATCTATTTACCAGAATGCCCCTGACGAGTTTTAACCTAATTATTCCTAAGTATTTAAGTCTTGCCTAAGTGTTTTGGCAAAGACACAGTTTTTCATATAGCTTTTACATATTTTCTTCTACCTTTTCTTAGTTCTTGTTTTGTGAGAGAGAGAGTTACAAATTGAGAGCTTTCTTGAACACCTTTGTTTCTATCTATTCTATCTATGCAGTTTTATATTATTATTTTGATGTTCTACTCAGCCATGTCTGAGTAAACACCTTCGTTGGATTTAGGATTCCAATAAGTTGAGGGATTAGCCCCAAATATGAATACTTGAGCATGTGATATTCATCTTAGAAGATTGTTCTTAATGCTTGTGTAGGAGTAGCTAACCTATACATGAATACTGAGATAACATCCTTGGATCTATCTTCTCTGAGCTAAGAATTTGCTGGGAACAAGCGACAACTGACTTGGCAAATTCTCTAGTGAACTGTATTCAACCACACGCTTAAAGCTTGCTAGTAGCGTATCGATCGATACTCCTATAGAGTCATCGATCGATATACGCGAGGCATCATTGATTCTAGTGTAAGATAGTCGGCGACGACAGTCGGGCTATTGCATCGTTGGGTTCTTTAATATCATGCAAACATCTCATATAAGCATTCATACTATTATAATCCTGATAACTTGAATAGTAATCCTAGATCTAACACCTTCACCATATTAGTTAACACCCAAATCAATCACTTGAGTAATTGTCTTGTTCACCAATTTTAAGTTTACTTGCAGTTTACTGCTTTGAAATCTTTGACCTAGCTTAGTTATAATAAGATCTATTGTGTTCCATCGCTCCCTGTGGATTCGATCCCTAAGTACTACAACTTGACCTCTTTTGATGAGAGTAAGGTTGCTCTAGGGTAATTTGAGCATCGTATCACTCGGCAGGGCCAATCGACGAGCGTTTGTATTTTATAGTCGCGAATGGACTGATAGCATTTTTTGCAGGTCTAGGCGACGTCTCGCTTGTCCCTTTGAAAATGAGCCTGGTGTTTCTGGTTCTGGTCAGGAGTCGAAATTGATGATGCAACCAGAACGCGTTTGCGACGGAGTTGATCCGTTTTGAGAACGAGATGATTGTTTGCAGACAGGGGAATTTTATAAAATTCCAGTCGTAATCTTTATTGCCGAAAAAGTTTCGAAATATCGAGTGCAAGGAAAAAGTTTAAGGTGCGTGAGCATACGAGCATTCGTATATGCACTCCTCCCCCCCTATTTTTGGGAGGGGGATAGCTGAACTTGTCGTTTAGACAAGCTGCCTACGTACCCCTCTCGGGGATCAAGCCATCTCGTAGTTCTGTTGGTTGTGCGAGTGTGTTTAGTCGGCTGTCTTTTTCGCGTCGATCGCTTTAGTCGCGGGATCGACGTCTTCTACCGATTTTGTCTCCTCCGGCTGGATGGAAGCGTTAGGCTCCAAAATTATTATTTCTTCGGCCGTTGCTTGAGTTGGCGATTTCTGATCTTCTTGTTTTGGAGTATTTTCAGTCGGAGTCTGAGTTAGCTTTGTCCGTTTGGGTTTTACCATTGCGGTAGTCGTTATTTTCTGCAGCTTGTGCTCGGCCAGGAAGCAACGTCTTGACTCTTTTTGGCATCCCCAGATTGCGGCGACTCCGTCGTCGGTCGGGAATTTGATGCCTAGGTGATAAGTCGAGAGGACCGCTTTCATGGTGTTAAGCCAAGGCATGCCCATGATGGCGTTGTAGATGGCCGGGTGATCGACGACCGCGAAATCGATGATTTTGGTCACTCCTTTCGCTGCGACAGGAAGTTGGATCGATCCCAGAGTCATTGATGTAGTCCCCGAGAAATCAGTCAGGGGTTTGGGCGATGGCACGACTTCTCCCAACGGGATGCTCATTCTCCTGAGAGTGTCGTAGAACATAACGTTGACTGTGCTACCCATATCGATGAGAACCCTGGCGACCTCTAGATCTCTTATGACGAGATCGATCACGAGTGGATCACTGTGAGGCTGGTCGATTCCGCCGGCCTCTTTTTCGTCGAACGTGATCGTTTCGCTTGGAGGATTGCCGGGCTCAAACCTGATCGGCGAGTTCGCGCTAGCTTCGGCTTTGCGCTGGTAGGTTTTGATGGCTGAGACAGTATCGCCGCAAGACTGTGATTCTCAGATGATCATGTTTATCCCGCACTTTTCTCCCGATTGAGACGAGTTCTCTGCCTGAGGAGATTTATCGTTCATTGGGAGATGGTCGGAGTCGAGGATGAGGTCTTTCATGCTGGTCACCTTGGCGAGATCTCCTGCCAGCAGTCTGGCGGCTAATCTTGCCCCTAGAACTTTGCAGTTCACAGTCGAGTGGCCTCGCGTTTGGTAAAAATCGCAGGAAACGTTCTCATCGTAATTTGGATTCCGGCTCCATGTGTTGCCCGTCGTCCGGCCCTGCTCCGATCCAGAGTTGATGGCGTAGTTGTGGGCGCCTTGGTTCTCTTCTTCCCCGTGATGGATGCTCTTGTCGTTACGGAGGTTTCTTCTTTTCGATTACTGGTCAGTCCATGATCTTTCGACGATGTCTTAGTCGGCTTCAGTTTCTGCGACAAGACTTTCGTCTCTTCCTCGATGATAATGTAGTATGTGGCCTTGTGGAAGCGCGTCATGGATCGTCCGCGGCTTTTCCAAGGTTATCCACTTTTAAGTTTCGACTTGTACCAGAGTGTTTTTCGGAGCGCGTCGATTGCAACTATGTCACTTATTCCGCTGACCCTATCCATTACGGTTTTGAACCGTTTAATGAAGTCACGGAGTGATTCGTCTTCTCCCTGGGATAGACTCCAGAGATCAACGTCGAAATTTTCTTGATCGATGAACATCGAGTATTGCTTGAGAAATTCCCAAGCGAGTTGGCGGAAACTTCCGATTGAATTTTGCCTTGGACGAGAGAACCACTCGAGTGCGGCGCCTCAAAGGTTCTCGACAAAGAGGCGGCATTTGCCGGCATCCCTTTCGCTTTCCTTGAAACTGGCTCTTCCCATCGCGATCTGGAAGGCTTGTAAGTGCGCCTTGGGATCAGTTGTACCGTCGTAGGGCGCTACTTTCACCTTTTCCGGGTCTGAAACCTTAGTCTCGGTGATTCGAGCGGTGAAAGGCGTCTTTCGAGCCTCTTCCAGCAGCAGGTCAATCTCAAGCGCAGTTCTAGTAGCATGATGGATTTGAGATTTCACCGCTTTAACTTCCGCCACCGTCTTCATGAGATGGTCGTGGAGATAGCAAATATCGGGATTCTCGCTAGCAGATTTCCGACTTTGTCGGCGTCTTCTGCGACTGCGACGAATTTGCTCCTCGGCTAGCTCTTCCTGCTTGTCCCAGAAGATCGCCTCTTCCTCCATGGACATGGGATCGTCAAACTGGGAGTCATCCCGAGCTGCGCGACTCCTTTTGCGACGCGGATGTGTGTCGACATCCTCATCTGTTGGTTCGGATTGGCTACTGGAGTCTAGGTCGACATGCTCCACTTTGTTTGCTTCGTTGTCCGCAATGGGAGGTGGAAGATCCTTCGCGGTTGGCTGCGTGCCAGGAAAGATTGTTTCGTCGGGAACGTTACCCGACGGACCCTTTTCGGCGATCGCGGCTCGGTTTCCTGGAGTCGTGAAATCTAGCCTCCTGCCGCTGCGAACCTTGGTAGTTCCGCGCGGAGGTCTTCTCTTGGTTCCTGCTGTTAATGTTTTGACCTGTTTAGCGAGAGAATTCATGAGTTTTTCCTGTTAGTCCGACCTTTTCTGGGCGGAAGCGAACAGTTCCTTCATCTGGTCGAACATCGCGGTGTTTGCGTCTGCAGTGACCGTCGACGTGTTTCCAGCCGGTGTGGTCTCAATGTTTGTGTCGATGGGAAGTCCATCGCGCGTTGGTTGGTTTTTGTCACCGATTCCAGCCATGTCTGATCGAGCGTTTAGTGGTCGAGAGTTAGATTAATCCGATCCACCCTCCTTCTAGCGCCAAACTATGGGGAACGGAATTCGCTGTGTCGATTTCCTTCAATTTGGGAAAGTTAGGAAAACCCTAATTTCCCAGAGATCCCGGATATCTGCTAAATAACGGGCCAAGCAATCAGAACACGATAGATATCAATGAAAAATACGAAAAAAACGAAAAGAGAGCAAAATAGGTCTTATTCCGAATCCGTGAATGGCATTACAACAAAGGTAAAGCCTTGGCTGCGAGATCTGTCGGCGAGTTTCCTAGTTCAGACAACCAAAGACTTGTGAAAAACCTAGTTAAATCGCAGCTCAATTCTAGAAAACGGAAAATTGCCTATTGCTCTAAGTGCTAAGGTTTTTTGCTGTGAATGCGGATCCCTTTGCACCTTCGCCCTGGACATCCTTATATACTTCTTCTAAGGCGGTTTACCCTTTCCCTTTCTGCCCTTGGTCGGGTTTATCGCTTCGCGGGAATATTCCATTTTTCTCCGATCTTCGTGTTTATCTTTGGAAACTTTACATTTATCCTCCTAACTTGAAATTTATCTTCTTATGCATAAAAAAAATAAACCGTCATAGGATCGAGAGTGGGCTTCTAGTCGTGTTTTAGGTCCCCTTCGGACCGTCTTCCGACTTAGCGTTTTCTCGATTCTATCGAAACGACGCCTCTTTTAGAAATGACTTCGATTTACGAAAATTCGAACTTATCGTGCAGTGGAGGCAGTCCAGTCGACCGTTGCCATTTTGCACGATCGATTCGAATTTCATAAACCGAAACAAGTTCTTGCAGATTTTACCGTAAAATCCAGATGATGACTCCGATCGAGATGGAACGAGAAAGGACTTGACCTTGTTCCAAAGAGTAAAGCTACGAGGATGGGACGAAGGTCGATAGGGCAACCTTACTCGCCCGGATGGCGAGTTTAAGCTCCCCTCCTTGTCCAACTCGCCAACTTGGCGAGTTGGGAGTGTCCAACTCGCCGAGATGGCGAGTTGGTCTTCTTCTTTTTTTTTAAAGTAACTCGCCCACTGGGCGAGTTGGAGGTGTCCCAACTCGCCAATTTTGCGAGTTCGTCTTGTTTCTGGTCCAAATCGCCGGGATGGCGAGTTGGTCTTGCTTCGAGTCCAATTTTCCAATCGGGCAAGTTGGAGGTGCTCCAACTCGCCGAGATGGCGAGTTGCTCTCGTCTTGGGTCCAACTCGCCAATCTGGCGAGTTGGAAGTGCTCCAAATTGCCGGGATGGCGAGTTGGTCTTGCTTTGTGTCCAACTCGCCATCCTGGCGAGTTGGTTGCCTTGTTCGGTTCGGTCCGTTTGTCTGGTAAGTTCGTTGATGTTCTCGGACGATCGAACCCTCGCTCTTGTTAGTCGTTTGAAGTTTACGATGACTTTGGACAAGTCTCTAATTCTTTGTCGGAACTGACTCGAAACTTGTCATCGTATTTCTCGTACTCTCTTTATCTTTCTTTTTGCTAAGAGAAGATACCTTTCGAGGAGTTTATGAAGTTGGATTTTGCCGTGACCGATTTTGACTCCAACACGAAGCATGTTGAATCAGAACGCCATTTTGTGCGAGATGCTGTTACTGCAAAGCTGATCACATTGGTGCATATTTGTACGAAAGAGCAACCTGCTGATTTACTTACCAAGTCTCTACCATCTCCTACGTTCGTCTATCTCATGTCCAAGTTGGCGGGTCTTCAAGACATTTCACCTCCACCTTGAGAGGGGGTATTGAGATAGAGATGAGAAGATTAGGATATACATTACTTGTAGTTATCTATATTGTTATTCCCCTTACGTTTAGGAGATATTCTTGTATATATATTCAGCTTTGTACATCAATAATACTCAGACATTACATTCATAACAAAGATAGACCTAGAAAAGCAAAACCCTAATCACATTGTCCCAACAATTTCTGAGCTGAAAACAGAAGCAAAGTCTCTCTTCCCCTTAGCCTTTCCCACGATCCTCGCCGCACTAATTCTCTATGCTCGCTCAGCGATCTCAATGCTCTTCCTAGGTCATATGGGCGAACTTGAGCTTGCTGGTGGCTCCTTGGCCATTGCCTTCGCCAACATTACTGGATACTCAGTTGTTGCAGGCCTTGCACTCGGCATGGACCCACTATGTTATCAAGCCTTTGGAGCCGGGAAGCCAGCATTCCTCTCATTAACTCTTCAGAGAACTGTTCTTTTCTTGCTCACTAGCTCGATTCTAATCGTCGCTCTATGGCTCAACCTGGGGAACATCATGATCTCTCTCCATCAAGATTCAAGTATCGCATCATTGGCTCAAACATATATCCTCTTCTCTATTCCTGACTTGCTCACCAACTCTACTCTTAACCCTCTTCGTATATACCTTCGCGCACAAGGTATCACAACTCCACTAACCATCGCAACACTAGCCGGCACCATCTTACGAATTAAAGAATGATCATTTTTGGAATAAAAATGGAATGATAGGTACAAATTGAAATTATTTGTGGAATGGCATTCCACTCAATGAACTCATTCACGAAAGTTTATAATCCTTAATAAAAAGAACAAATTTTACAAAGGATATGCTTTTTTTTATTCCAAACATGGAATATGAGGAATTGTTTTAGAAAAATTTTCATGGTAAGTGATAAACATTTTGTGGAATCATGATCCATTCTAACTAGTTTTATCCCACAAAATAGCTATCCAGTTGCAGCCTTACTAAATTATGCAAATAAAAATAAACAGTTTCGTGCAATATATTTATATCCAGAGCCGTGCCTCAGTGTTAGATTTTGAAACATTGGTTTATGGCATCAAAATTTCTAGAATCAATTGAGGGCATATTTTCCTAGTTTCTATTTAAGTTCAGTTAAAAAATATAAAATAAATTCCTAAAGGTTAAATTTTTTGCAATAGTTAAAATAAAGAAGACAAGAAGACATTATTAAACTTATGGTTTTCATACTTAAGCAACCAAAACAGTATATAATCATTTTTAATTATCAAAATACAATAAAACAAATAAACATCGTTATATATAAAATTTGTATCACATAAGATATTAATGTTCTGCTCGTTTTATTTATCACTACAAGAAATTAGTAATATTGCAACAGAAAAATTGCAACCTCCATTTATGTTAATAATTTGCTATGATTATTGCAATATATTTGCAATAGTGAATATTTATCCCAATTTCCTTACAAATTTATTGCAAAACCACAACAATAATATATGTTGCATATTTTCATTACTAATTTACAACCTTTTGCAACATAAGTAAATATCTTGCAAATTTGCAATAAACATTCAACAATTCTAAACCATTGGTAATTTTCAAAAATATATATATATATAGAAATAATACGTGACAAAATGTGACAATAGTTATATGTTTTAAAAAGAAGTTAAATAGTTTTTTATATTAAGTACAAGATATATATATATATATATATATTGCATAATAATTAAACATGCACACTATAGTTTTAAGGTTTCAGTATCGATTATGTAAATAATTTTATGTTATGGATTTTATTTTGACTTGTTTTGGTCTAGTATGTTGTGGTTTGCGAAAACATATTCATATTCAATATAAAAAATAAAAAGAAATTAGTTTTAAAAATCATTTATATATTCTTCAAAGATAATTATAAAACTACTAATACAATATTAATAAGTGTTTATCAGGATTCGTGATGAGAAGTACGACTTTAACAAACAAAACAAATAAGTAAATGATCTTCAAAGTTCACAGACTTCAACCATATTTGACAAAGTCATATTGATTACGTGTTGGGAACTTTTAAACTCCCAGTCCCTAAATTGATTCAACACAAGTTTGTTGTACGCAGTGGAACTTTTAAAAATTAGCTTTTAATAGTTTTATGTAGTTTATATTGTAGTTCTTCTTTTTTTTTTGAAAAAAAGTTTATTGTAGTTCTTCAAGTTTAATAATTCCACATATATACTTATATCGAAATAAATACCTTAGATATTGAGGATTCCACTTCATTATTCTAATATGTCATGTATATGTAAGAGCTCATCACACATTAACGGGCTGTTAGACTGAATCCAACGAGAAACTTCTATTGAATAGGCAACTTAAGTTGATGTTCAACCACATTAATAAAGATGTTATACATTGATTATAATTGAGAGACTATTATCATTTACGGTATAAGATAAAATAATAAAATGGAATGGTTCCTTTAGTTAATAGCAAATATTATATCATCAGTCCCACCATGTAAAGAGTTATTTAGTTTTTAGTAAACACACTGAGAAAAAAACTACTAATATTTCGCGAAAAAGTGTTAATTAAAATTTTGTCATCTTTTGTTTCCACCTTATATTTGCTTCCCGCTTGATTTTAGTTTGTTGAGAAAATATTATATGAAAAGATATTTATATTTGTTTCCTGCTTGATTTTAGTTTGTTAAGAAAATATTATATTAAAAGATATGGAGATATCTAGTATCAAGATACGTTTAGATTTTATTGTTTTCATATATATATAGATTATATGTGTGCTGTTTTTTTCTTCTCATCACACTTATGCGCACAGTAGTTCTTCGTAAGCTACTCATCTCCAGTTTTTTTGTATGTGTTTACTTATCTCTTATCAGTTTTTCTTTAAGTGTTAACTTTGTTTTTTTGTAATTTTTACATTTAGATGAATCATATGGCCAATGATGATCATTTTTATTTATAGATTCAAATTCATACGCTAGGGTTGCAGATATTTTGGTAAGACACGTTGGTTTTTACCGATACCACTTTAAATTTTATTTTTACCATTTCTATTTTGCAGAAGGCAAAGAAGAGAGGTGCATCTTACATTAATTTTCTTCGCGAGACACACAAGACATCAGATGGTTCATTTGTGGATGAAAGGGCAAGGCTACTTAGTGTGGGATTTGAGAAAATGTAGCTGGTTTTTTTTCATCGAGATCATTGATAGATCATTTGTCTAGTTTTCAAATTATCATTGTTTTTAATGAATGCTTGTTGCACTTTTTAATATGTTCTTTTATTTAATAAAGTTGGTCATTTGATTTTTGTGTTACTATGCAGCTACTAATATAAAAACTACACTAACCATTTATGCGAAACTTGATAATCTACTAATTTTATTGAAATATAAATTGTTGACCACGTGAAACCCACATTACACCAAATATATATTATAAATATCTATTAAAAAATTGAAATGACATTTTTGTATCTTTTATTTAGCAAATATTTTATAACAGTGTATAAGTTGCACCATACATCATAATTATAACAAATTTATATTTTTTATTGTTACATTTATACGATTATATTGCAAAAATAATTTGCACATTTGCTACATTTTTTGCTTTAAACTTTCGTAACAATGATTTATCACTATTTATGGTTGCAGAAATAAGTTGCAAATATACAAGAGAGTTGTTATGAAAAAAATGTTGCAATAATATGACAATTATAGCAACCACTCAATTCCTTGCTAATTTTGCTACATATATGCAACAAATGTGATTTTGCAACATTCGAACAGCAAGACATTAAAATTTGTCACATTTTTCTTGCAATTTTATTTTTGCAACAAAATATTAGCATATTGCAACAATATATCACTATTGCAATATTACAATTTTCTTGTAGTGTATTTTAATAGAACTGGTTAAAAAGTTAATTTAATAGTTTATTCAATATTTTAAAAAAAGAAAAAATAAAAACTAGTTTCTTCGTAATTTATCTTTTATTTTTTCTACTATATGACTGTTAACAATAACATTTATGAGAGTAGACATTTTATTTTAGTTCACTTATGGCAGCTAAAAATGTTCATACGGCACTGTTTATACACTACAAGAAAACATCTCATTTGCAAGGGAAATTTGCGAGGAAAAAATTTTCATGCAAATTCGCGATGCATTTGCAATGCAATTGCGAGAAAAAAATAAATCCTTGCAAATTCCTTGCAAATTCCTTGCAAATTTGCTAGGAAACTTTTTGCTCGCAGTTTTGCGAGGGGTTTGCAAGGGACTTTACAGAATCTTCGCAAGTCCCTTACAAATTTGCGAGGAAAATATATCCTTGCAAATTTGCAAGAGTACTGCGAGGATTTTGCATGTCACTCTTATTTTCTCTCAATTCCCTTGCAAATTTGTGATGGATTTGCAAGAGACTTGACTTATAAATACAATATATTGCAATTTTCTTTCAAAATCTATCTTTCCGGAATTTGAACGGTTTAATTTCAATAAGGATTTTGGTGTCGGATAATACATTTTAATAAATTATTTAGTGTTTAAAATGTATGTCGAAAAATATTTTTGATAATTTAATCAACTATGGTTATGAACTTAATTCCCGGAACTACTACTACAAAGTACTTAACATCTAAACTTTGTAACTTATGTAACTAATATACGTCAACTAAATTTCCGGAAAATAAACATATTTTCACATAAATTGTTTTCTAAAACCAAGTACATAAAATACATACAGTCCTAAAACAAAAAAAAAAAAACCTCAAACGAAACCCTAAAATACATTGACATGGATTTGCAAGGGAATTGCAATAGAACCCTTGCAAATTTGCAAGGGTTGCAAATTCCCTCGCAAATTTGCAAGGGATTTGCGAGAGATCCCTTGCAATTTCCTTGCAAATTCATCTTTCTGCAATTTTCTTACAAATTCGACTATACAATCTTTAATCCTATGTCTTAAAAACAAACTCCAATTTTAACATTTTAAACTTAAATTCCAAATTTTAAATATCACTATAAACTTAATGTTTTCAAAACTTTTTCTCAAACCATATATCATATAAGCTCAAATCCTATATTATACTTCAAACCCCAAACTTAAACCTTACATACAAAACCATAAACTTTTACATTTAAATCTAATCATTTTTTCATAAAATAAACTATCAAAGTTTTTTAAAAATATATTTTTACGTTAAATAACATTTCTGAAACTAAATATACAGAAATATATTACTCCACCTAAAACGTATCAAAACCACAAACGAAACCCCAAAACACATTGAATTATGAATTTGCAAGGGAATTGCAAGGGATCTCTCGCAATTTCCTTCCAAATTTGCGAGGATTTTTGATTACCTTGCAAATTTGCAAGAGAATTTCGAGGAATTAGGTTTGATAGAATTAGGTTTGATTAGGTTAATCAATTAAGTCATATATATAATAATTATTATTATGTTTTTCAAACCACTTTTAATTCCAAATCATAAACCTAAACCCTTAACCATATTAATGAAATACTCTATCATAAACATGAAAGCTTAGATTCTAAACAAAATCTAATTCCTATAATATATTATACCCTAAACCATAAAAACTAAAATTTATAGTTTTATTCCTATAATCTAATTCCTCTAATATACCACAAAAGTTAACTTTATAGTTTATTCCTATAATCTAATTCCATATACACACTAAAATATAATTAAACATAACTAATAATCAATTTTAATTTTCTAACCAATAAGAGAAAAGTGTGTGGATTGTCAACCTGAGCCTAATTGATTGTTTTTGTTCTCTACAGATCTTATTTTTGTTCAAGGAGCATTCTTGATATTCATTGGTGAAAACTTCTAATGATTTACACATCTCTGTTTTTGCTGTTATTAATCTGGTTGTCAGAATATTAGTCTCTTGTTTGTTATATAGATAGAGGAGAACGTAGGAAGAAAGATGGGTGGAGAGGGAGCTGGTGGAAAGAACGACAAAGAGAGAAGAAGAAGAGCCGGAGGAGACAGATGGTCGCCGGAGAAAACGGAGGTTCGCCGGAGAGGAAGAAGGAGAAGACGCCGCCGTAGAGTAAGATGGAGGAGATGTGGCGGATAACTGTTGCAAGAAATTTTAGATTTAAGATTCTTTTTTTTTTTTTAATTTAGGTTTGTGTTTTTTTTTTAGCTCTATGTTGGTATAGATGTAAACTGTTTTTTTGGTTTACCTTTTTAATTTGTTAAACCTATTTTCATTTATTATATACTAATTTTTGGTTTAATTTGCAATTTATTATTTTTAAAATTATTATTTGCAATATATATTAATTTTTAATTTCTATTTTCGTATTTTTAAAAAATATTTTAAAAAAAAAATTGCGAGGGAACTTCTGCACGCAAAATTCTTGCAAATTTGCAAGAGAATTTAGTTCCGTTGCAAATTTGCAAGGAAAATTATTCCGTTGCAAATTTGCAAGAAAAATTATTCCGTTGCAAATTTGCAAGAAAAACTTGTTCGTCGTAAATTTGCAAGAGAATTGCGAGTAATAATTTGCGAGGATTTGGTTTTCCTTCCCTTGCAAATCGCGTTTTGCAAGGAAATTGCAAGAACTTTTTCCGGAGATTAACTCGAGATGCCCCTATCACTCATAAAAAATGCTCAGTTCTCCTTCCAATAAAATATACTTTCTTTTATATTTATTTTTAAATCTCAAAACGTGTTAAATACATATATAACCCATAAAAAATCACATAATTACACGATCCAACCACATAAACCCGACCCACCCAAACCCAATTGGGCATAACCCGGTTCATAAACCAAAACACAGCGTTTTGGACTTCTTTCTGAAAAAAGACTGCAACTTTCACGGGAGACTCCTCTCTCTCTCCCTCAGTTTGATTTCCGACTCTCATCCCTCGTCTCCTTCTCTGGCGAATCGAAAATCCTAGCCTGTGTTCGTCCTCCATCGAAATCGAGAATCCATCAATCTCTCCCTCTTATTTCTCGTGTTTCTCTTTGTCTCTGTTTGAGAATTAAACCCAAACCCTAGAGTCGAGAACCATCTCCGCCGTAGGGCTTCGTTTCTTCCACCATCTCCGCCGAATCGAGTCTCCATCTCGTTTCTTCTGGTAAATGATTAGTTTCCCTTTGTTTGGTTGTTATTAGGTTGTTTTGTTAGTAGATTTAAAAAATAAATTTGGGGATAACTTGTAAATGGAGATTAAGTTGTATTAGTAAGCCAGATTATAGTTTGAAAATTGGGAAAACGTGGATATTAGATTTGGTATAAGTTTGAACAGAAACATAAATAAAAATTGCAATTTTTGTGGAGAGTTGGTGATTGACTCCTTGAACAGAAACATAAAAATGTGTGGGTATTTTCTTATTAGATATGAAACAGAAATGGTGATTGACTCTTTGAATGGTAGGATAAATGTAAATTTAAAGAGAATTGGTGATTTATTAAGTGAATGAATTGTTTGAGATTAATAATTATGGATTGTGCCTAAATGTGTATTGTTGTTTCTGGATGTTCAGAGGCACGAGCTAATGGCAGGTAAAGGTGGAGGAAAAACTAGGAGATCCACAAGAGCTCGAAAACCTGATGCTCCTATTGTTGAAGAGAATGTGCAAGAGCTATCAGATGGGAACACTAGTGATGATCTGCCTGAACACCCCTCTGAGGTATAATATTATTTTGGTTTTAGTAATAAATTTTCACTGCTTGGTGTGTGTATTGGTTATGGTTTAATTAAGTGTCAATGTTGTGTATCAGAGAATGAAGGGGCAAAAAAGGAGACGTCCATGTACTGGAGGTGGAGTCTCCAGTAGAACTAGAGCTAGAAAAGCGGTGTCAGATAGGAATGAGCAGGCCAAAAAAGTAGCAGTCCAGCAAGAGAGTGCCCCAGTGAGAGATACGGATGTAGTTTCGCTATCACTTGATGCTGAAAGTGAAGACATGTCTGCTGTGTCCTCCAAGGTAATTTTTGCATCCATTTTAATCATTTATTTACAAGTCTTATTAGTAAGAAATGACTAATACATATATATATTGATTGCAGGAAAGGCAACCACCGCAGCCTCTTGAATTGTACTTCAAGAGCACAGAGTACCCGAAGACTTGCAAGATTCAGACGAAATGCAGGGTGAAGGAGACAGTCGATGTGATTAAGGAGTTCAAGGAGGAGGTCAGCTGGTTCACAAGCCATCCACAGTTTCGTCATTTCTTCCACATGCCTGATGAAGAATTCCTGAAGCTCCAAGGAATGTGGATGTTACTCATGCGCACCATTAATATTGAAGGAGAAGATGCTGCATGGTTTGCGGTGAATGGTGTGCCCATCCGCTATTCTATGAGGGAGCATGCTCTCATCTCTGGCTTGGACTGCCATGAGTATCCGAGTAGACATTTGGAGCTCGGGGGTACTAAGTTTGTGGATTATTACTTTGGTGATAAGAAGAAGATCACCATAACAGATGTGGAGCAGAAGCTGCGGTCTATGGAGACGGCATGTGCTGATAGATTGAAGATGGCTGTCTTGTTCTTCCTTGGTCAGGTTATCAGAGGAGGGAAGGATTCTGGACCATTAGACCCGTTCATCTTAAGGATAGTGGAAGATTTGGATCTTTGCAAAACATTTCCGTGGGGTCGTCTAACATTTGAGGATGCAATGAAGGAGATTAAGCATGTGATGGAGCGTCTGAAGGGTGAAGTGCGCTATGCAACCGGCTTCAATGGATTCATAATTCCGTTAGAGGTAAAACATACAATTTAGTGCAATTTTTTGTTATTCATAACCGCATATCTGACTCTGTAACATTTTATTTTTGTAGGTTTTGGCTTTTGAGTGCATTCCTAAGCTGGGGAAAAAATTCCGAATCTCTTCAGATGGCGCCAGTAGAGATTGTCCTAGGATGTGCAAGAGCCGGTTTACAAAGAGTAGCATGAAGGGTTATCCTTTGGAAGATATATATGCTGCCTTTGGAAATACAAAGGTATATCTTTATATTATTTAGTAGAAAATAGCAGAATATTTAAACTGATTTTTCTGAATGTTTTTTTTCAGACTATTGACACTGTGTTGGTTCCAACTGTGGATGAGGAAACTTTTCTGGCTCGTATCATTGATCCGGAGCCAGAGTATCACCGTGAGGGCAGCACAAGTGATAGGTGGAACTACTGGCTAAATGTGAAGCAGAAGAAGATTTGGTGGAAAGAATTGTATGAGTCAGATGTTGCTGCACGAGTGATTACAAAGACGAAAGACAAAGAAAATGTGACGGTTGTAGAAGGTTCATCTTCTAATTCTGGTTTGGAGTCGATCTTAAAAGGTCTGGAAGAGAGGATAGTGAAGACCATGGAAGAAGGATTTTCTAGTCTAAACACAACAGTAGAGAGAAAGCTGGAGGCTATGTACTGGACGATGGGTGAACTTGAGAAGAACCAGCGTTTTTTGAAAAGAATGGGTAAGAAAATAGAAGACAGGCTGACTTCTATTGAAAGTAAGGGAAATGAGGATGTGGAGATTAGACAATGGAATGATTTTGATTATGGTAGAGATGAAGGGAAGGATAACAGTGAGAAGGGTGAGGAAGATAAGGAAAACAGTAAGAGCAAGAGCAGGAAGAGTAAGAAGAGAAAAAAGAGAAAGAAGAAGGGTGCAGAAGAGGAAGAGCAGGAGGAGCAGGAGGAGCAAAAAGAACAAGACAGTGAGAAGGGTGCAGAAGAGGAAGAGCAGGAAGAGAAAAAAGAGCAAGACAGTGAGAAGGGTGACGAAGAGGAAGAGGAGGAAGAGCAGGAAGAGCAGGACAGTATTGGTGAGACAGCGAGAGTACAGGCGGAAGCATTCTGGAAGAGTATTGATGAGCAAGAGAAAAATGAATTGGCGGAAATTGAGACTGAGAAGAAGGCTGAGAAACAAGCGGAGAAAGAAGCTGAGAAAGAGGCTGAGAAAGAGGCTGAGAAGAAAGCTGAGAAAGAAGCGGAGAAAGAAGCTGAGAAAGAGGCTGAGAAAGAAGAGACAACTCCTACACCACCACCACGTGGTAGGACTAAGGCACAGGCTAAGAGACAATCCCAGACTCCACCAGGGAAATGGAAATTAGTGAGAGCAAATTGGATAACACCAGCAATGTTAGGGAGTTCCAGCGAGGAGGAGGAGAAAAAAGATGAAGAAGTTATAGAGAAGGGTTCCAGCGAGGAGGAGAAAAAAAATGATGAAGTTGCAGAGGAAAATCCCATCGAGGAAGAGGCTGAAAAATACACTGAGGAAGAAAAGCAAGGCTGGTACATGGTTGTTTATGAAGGCAGTGAAGAACAGGTGGAAGAAGCTGAGAAAACACTGGAAGAACCTGAAAAAACAGTTGAAGAAGCTGAGAAAACAGTGGAAAAAATGAGAGCAGTTGGAGAAGCTGAGAGGATACACACTAGGCCGAAGAGGATGGCAGTGAAAGGTGGCATTCCAAGAGCTCAGAGATTAGAAAAAATGAGAGCAGAAAAACTGAAAGCACAACAAAAAGCACAAGGTACAACGAAGAAGAGAGGCAGACCGAAGAAGAATGCTGCTACATTGAAGCCATGTACGCCGCTGCCGGAGAAGAGAAAAGGTGAACCATCACGGTGGGTGCAGTCTCCTTTCACTGAGGGAAAGACTGATGAGCTAGAAGTGCCAAAGAAGAAGCCTAAAACAAAGGCCTAAAATGTTTCTGTTGTATTATTATTCAAGTTAGGATGTTATGTTTCTGCCTAAAATGCTTCTTAAAATCTTGTTAGGATGTTATGTTTATGCTTTTGGATGTTTATTTATGTTTATTGGTTGTGGTATGTTTTTGGAAAACAGGTGTGGTAACTTAAAATTATAGGGGAAACTCTGCTAAAAATTTTGTAAAAATACTGCACAAATTTGGAAAAGTACTTCAAAAAGTTAGAAATTTTTTCGAAAAATACTTCAAAAACTTGTAAAAAAACTTAAAATTTTTTGAAAATATTTCAAAAACTCGGATAAATACTTAAAAACATGCAAACCACATGTAAAACGTGCAGCCGTCATATATTTTGATATATTATTTTGATAACACTTAGTAATTCTTGGTAAGCTTCAAGGACTTAGTAATACTACCTTACACATAGTAATTTTTTGGGAATTTTTAGGTTTATCTAGTAAAACCATAAGAAAATGAGCTTTTTTGTAGTAATACCGATGCTTTTTCACTGTGATTATCATTAGATAATACATTTGCATTACATATTGGCCAGAAATACGTATTTTTGTAGA
The DNA here is from genome assembly GCA_018703725.1 of Brassica juncea. Lineage (NCBI taxonomy): Eukaryota > Viridiplantae > Streptophyta > Magnoliopsida > Brassicales > Brassicaceae > Brassica > Brassica juncea. Next base: position 24,501,247 of record CM031936.1, read on the forward strand.
TTTTCCTTACTATGGTCTAACCATTCACACACTAACAATGAAAGTTAAGAGAATTTTTTGGAAAACTGAAAAGTTTTTTCTGAAAATGTTGAAATAACCATCAAATATAGTCTTAATATATTAATATTAGGTAACTAGTCTACGAATTGATAATAATCATAAAACATATATCGATAATAATCATAAAATATATGTAGTTCAAATAAGACATAGTAATACCAGTAATTCAGTAATAAAAATAACACATAGTAATACCAGTAATAACAATAACACATAGTAATACCAGTAATAACAATAACACATAGTAATACCAGTAATAACAATAACACATAGTAATACCAGAAATCCTAATAATCCGAATAACACAATTTCAACAATCAAACACCTGAACCTGAACCACTTCCACATTCAAAATACGCTGCCATACCTTCTCCTCTGCCTCTACCTGTGCCTGTGTCTGTGCCTCTGCCTGTGCATGTGTCTGTGCCTGTGCCTATGTCTGCGGCTCTCCCTCTTCCACTCCCTCTTCCTTTTCCTTTGCCTCTTTTTCCTCTTCCACGAGCTTCTCCTGCTGATGGAAACCTTGTTTGTTGCGGTTGTCCTTTCTTGACTTCAAATTCTGGAGGAAGTATTTTCATTGCTCTAACTTCTTCTGGAATAACCCAATCAGACATATGAGGAACGGGATATATTATCCTGTGATAAGCCAAAGCCCATTGCTCCACCAAATAGTACTTAGAACAATACTCAGATAGATGGAGTTCCCTTCCCGCTTTAGCTGTCATGAATGTGGCAGCAGCTACTGCATGCACACATGGGTATTTGTCTTTATCAAATTGCCCACAGGTGCACCTATTCATAGCCATATCAACGGTATATTGCTTTCCATCACTACCATGCACACTGTACTCGAGATGGAAGCTGTTTAACTCGTCAATCGTAAGAAACCCTGCTCAACACATCTTTTAGACATTTCCGCCTCCACGATAGGAACAAGCTTAAGTGCGGGTGGTATTTCAGCTGCCTCCTTCCTGTGTTTGTTAAACCATTCAGCAATTTTTCCAATGATAAAATCAAACATTGGAAGTAAGGTGAACTTTCTTGCATCCTCAATAACACCGTTAAAAGATTCTGTAGAATTGGTGGTGCCAACATTGTACCTATCTCCTTCAAAGTAACATCTAGCCCATTTCTTTTGTTCACAACTTTTTTCAAGATACTCTGCACAACGAGGATACTTCATGCAAAAAGCGTCATAAAGGACCAGGAACTCAGCCTCCGTATAAGCGTGTGCGCACTCTGCAAACTTAAATGCACATGTATCTCTGTTGTTACGGACGTAACCTTTAACATTTTGAGACAAATGCCATATACAATACCCATGAGCGGCCTGAGGGAACACTAGACGTACTCCCTTGATCAAGCCTTTGTTTCTGTCCGAAAGAAACACCAATCCAGTGACATCGGATATCACTGATTTCAGTTGTTCCATAAACCAGAACCAACTCTCAAAGGTCTCACCATCTGCAACACCAAACGCAATTGGGTAGTGGTGATGATCGGGATCCTGAGCAGTCGCAACAAATAACACTCCACCATAAACAGTCTTCAAGTGTGTTGCATCCACAACGAGGACTTTTCTCATTGCTCGGAACCCTTCTATGCTAGCTCCCAAAGCCCAAAACAGATACTTAAATTTTTTCCCTCATCCACAACCACACGAGTTACTGTGTTAGGATTCATCTGCTCCAGCATGTACATATAGCAATATAACAAAGAATAACTCTCTTCAGGAGTTCCGCGCACTTTATTAGCAGCTAGTCTTTTTCCTCTATATGCTGTTGTGTACGACACTTCCACAGCAACCCTGTGATGAACCAAATCGATCAGAGCTTTGGGACGTGGTGTGTCAAAACTGCCAGGATAATCTTGGGCCAGAACAGCTGCAACGATTTGTGGTGTCCCTCTCCTTCTATTAGACAATGTTCTTGTGGTAACAACAGAACATCTATGCTGCTTGATGTAAGTTCTAACTGACCAACTATCTGAATTCGTTAACTTTGCAACACGCACAAATCACTTGCAGCCTTCTTTGGCTCCTCGGCATTTTATCACATATCTCTTAGTATCCGACTTAATTACCTCATACTCAAAACACTTCAGATGTGAAGCCGTCTGAATATGAGTTTTCGCTTCCTCCTTGCTTCTAAATTCTTGACCTAAAACCAAATCCATACCATCATCCCGCTCCTTATAGACAACTGGTGCGACTTCAACTGAGGGTCCTGCTTCTCTTTCGCTGACATTCTCATGCATCTCAATGTCTTCGTAAAGTGTGAGCACACCACCAGTACCTTCATTATCAGTTGCATCCTTCTCAGTACCATCTTCATCACCACCCTTTGTCTCAGTAGCCTCTATATCAATAGCTTCTGTATCAGTAGCCTCTCTATCAGTAGCCTCTCTATCAGTATCCCCTCTTTCAGTAGCCTCTCTTTCCGATAGACCGCCATAGAAATCAGTGTCATCATCCGTTTTGTTGAACTCCACATGTAGAACACTTCTACAATTCTCTTGATTTACTTGCATTAGATAACCAAAAACGTCTTCATCCTCCCAGATATATGATGGCTTGTTCGAATACATTACCATTGGAAAGTAACTAATCTTCGCTTCCATCTTATCTACCTTTATCTTTCTGCAAATACGTTCAACCAAAACAGAGCGTGTGATCTCCTCCACTGATTTCTTCAACACAATAGTGTGAATTTCATCTTCCCCTACACCATCTCCCGAAATCCATTTCATTTCAGCCCCATCTTTAATATAATATCCTCCATAATCAAAAAAAATGATTGTACAATGCGGATTTTGCATTTCCCTGAAATAAAAATGAATTATAATTACAATTAGAATTATTAAGAAGTTTATATTTAATTTCCACGATGTACATTCTTACTAGTACCAATTTTTTCAATATTATATAAATAGTAAAACCAGTAATACTAGTAATATAAGTAATACCATTTTTGCCTTAGTAAAATGAGTTATATTAATAATGCCCAGAAATTATCCTTGCACTAATTAATCAACTTTTTAGTCCGATTTTGTTCGGATTTTGCATTATCCATGATATATAATTCATATTAATGAAATTACAACCAAGAAATCATCAAAATGAGTTCAAAACGTACATAAAATATACCCTAAAACCCATAAACATAGTTTACAAAATCCTTTTAAATCTCTTGAAATTTGCATTCAATCTTTCTTTTGTTACACTAGCCGATATATAAACTTATTTTATAAGTATTCCAGCAAAAATTTCATAAAAATCGGACATAAATTATACCCGAAATCAATATACACAGTTTTCAAAATCGTTTTTTTCTCTCATATTTTTAACAATTCTTACTTTTTTTAAGTTACCCATGGTATAGACAAACATTTAAAAGATATTTCACATAAAATTTCATGAAAAAGGGACAAAAATTACCTGATCTTGGAGCTTCAAAATCGCCAATGGAGGATGGGGAAGAAGAAGTTTCACGTGGAGAAGAGGAGAGAGATGAGAGAAATGAAGACATGTGGGCCAGAAGACTTCTGATTGGTTAAGGTTGTTTGTGGACCCCTTTGGTTGTTGTGTTTGGTTGGGTGAAAAATTAAATGAATTAATGAGATGGAGAAGAAATATATTAAAGAAAGAAAGGTTAATAAGGGGAATTCAAAGACAAAGGGGTAGTGGGAAAAGAAAGGGGATAAGGAGAATAGATTTTTTCCCATAAGGGCGTTTGGAGTTACTCCCCACTTTTTCCCTTGCAAATGACTTTGTTTCTTGTAGTGATATCTCATGGCTAAATGAAGACTCATATTTAAAAAGAGTTTAATAATCAGAATGAAAAGAACTAACTTACATCTATGTCGCCAGTGCGTCTGCCTTCTCAAGTTCACTGTTAACTTTGATGGCGCCGATGCTGATGTAAAAAATCCAGCATCTATATTACTTAGTGTTAAATTTTTGTTTAGTAAGTAAACCACATTGCAAATAAAATCACTAGCCTGGCGCTGCTGCTTTCTAACCGATTAATGCATTTAGTAATCTTGGGTTGCTCTATTGGCTCTTGCTCCCTGTTTCAAAAAAAAAAATCAACATAACTTCAAATAAGTACCAATTCATAGCCAAGGTCAAATGAACCATTCATGTATATTTAATATTAAAAGTCTAGTGAATGGACCAACACTAGTATATATAGAAAAAGAGTGCCTCTATTGCATCAAGTTATTGTCAAATGATTTCGAAATGAAAATTCCACCTCTTTCAACATGTTTCATTGATACATATTTTATAAACCCAAACATAAGTAGAAAAAGATGTTGTAGAAGTTTATAAATAAGATTTGTTTTACTATGTATAAAATTTTGCTTCACATCTGTTTTACTTTGTATATAAAAGATATGTACAGTTGTTTCCTAGATCTTGCAGTTGTGCATCTACTCTTAACTAGATACAAGTTTACAGAATACAGGTACACACAGATATACATAAATGTAACTCTCCATTCTCTCCATTCTCTTTCAATATTCATCCATTTCATATATCAATCTGATTTTTGATATGCAAAGAGTTAGGAGACTCACAATTCATGTTCCAAGGCAGCAATAACATTAGTGGAACCTCTGAACTAGAGAGTTATTATTTCTACAATAAAATAAGGGTTTGAGTCTTTCACCGATGCTTTTATCTGAGAGCATGATTATCCCCGAGTTCTTAGGATGAGGTTTTTAGGGCATCTCCAACTCCATTCTATTTTTTCCTCCAAAATAGAGTAAAAGTGATTATAGAGTAAAGAATACTCCAACCCTAATTCATTTCCCATTCCAAAATGAAATTTACTCCATAAATGGAGTAATCTATTTTTTGTTTGTTCATTACTCCATTATGGAGCAAGAAATGGAGTAGGGTTAAAGCATTTACTCTATAATCATTTTTACTCTATTTTAGAAGAAAAAATGGAACTTTATATTGGAGATGTTTTTAGGGAAATATAATTCTTATATTTCCTTAAGAATCTCATCCTAAGAACCCGGGAATAATCATGGTCTGAGTATACTGACCATGGAGATATCCATGCATGCGTCAATATATATTATATACATGGAGTCTATATGTTACTTTTAGATTTTCTTACCACAACTTGTTATTTTTTTTGAATAAACAACTTTCTTTTACGTACTTATGTCATAACGTGAGTTGTCCTATTGAGTGTGTATATTTATATATTTATATTGTGATTGTTGAGCTAAAAAATTAGAGAATCTGTTACATAACTTATGTTAGTATTAGTATATATGGAGTTATTTTCTGTGCGTTTATATATATTTTTTGCTGATGAGGGACTCACGATAGGGTTGCATTGCCTTTTTAATTTGGACAAAAATATCAAAAGGCATCATTTTATACGATTTGACAAAATTTTGTCAACTAATATTTATTTCCACTTACGGAAGCGATTATATCACTAAATCAATGTACTCAACCACTTCAATAGTTTACTATTTTCTTATTAAATAGTACACATGTATAAGATGAAATGATGATCAGATAACCCGTTTAATATGATCCGTACAACTTTTGTGTAACTGAAATTTGTATAACATTGCTTAAATAGTTATACACAAAAAGTCTTTTACTAGTACTGAAAACTCTGTAGTACATATCTCGAAATGTAGTACGCTGTAGTCTGTACACAGATATGGATTTCACAAGATGGAGAAGAAAATAAAATTGTAGGAAAAAGGGCAAGACCGAACAACTATTAGAAGCGTAGTTAAGTGGACCTTTGTTAAATAAGCATGCTTCAGAGGTATGCGGACATGGCTACGATCGAAAAGCACGTCTCTCTGAGAAAAAGTCAAACATTAATTTAAATGTTTTTACGTAGGTTCAAAATAAGTCAAATGCTTAAAAGCCTAGAAAATGGCAATAGCATACAAATGCTGTTAAATATATCAGCTTTTGTGTGTTTCACCAAGTAAATGCTAGTCTTAAAAAGAAAACAATTTAGCATTATTATCAGTTACATACTAGAAATTAAATAAACAATAATTTTTGGGTAGTATTTGACAACATATGCACATATTGCTTGGTGAGACAAAGATGGAACCATGTCTTTGGGTTCATTAGAATATTCGGAGTCGAATTAGTCGTCAGTACTGTTCTTATTGGAGTATTAGGTTCTGATTGGCAAAGCAGATGAGAAAGCAGTAGCAGTATGCTATAAAAGCAGTATGCTGTAGAAGCTGTATGCTTTTGCTAAACTGTTTAATAGATTGATTGGCAGAGCAGTATGAAAATGCTATTTAAAACTATTATTAAAAATTAGTATATAACATATAATATATTTATTTATAATGAATATATTTCTAATATGTATACATATATATATATATATATATATATATATATATATATATATATATATATATATATATATATTTATATATATATATATATAATTTATATTTATATTTTTAATTATATATATATATTATATTAATATATAAAAGATATATACATTATTTTATTTTTTTTACTAATTTAAAAAAATTATGTTTATATCGAAAATTTTATTTTAAAAAATAAATTTTCCAATTAAAATATCTATTTTAAAATAATATTTCGCATTTAAAATATATTTAATTTATATGATTAATTTAATTATATTATATTTAAAATTTAATTTAATTTATATAATTAATTTAAAATATAATTTTATATAATTATTTTATATAATTTATATAATCAATTTTTTCTAATTTATATAATTTAGTTTATATAATTAATTTAAAATATCATTAATATAATTTATATAATTAAATTATATTTAAATGTGAAATAATATTTCAAAAAATATTTATATGGTAAATTTATTTTAGAAATCAAAATTTTATTTTCTGGATATAAAATAATTTTATGATATTATTAAATCAAATAAATGAACTAATTATATATTATTCTTAAATTTATAAATTATAAATGCAAATGCTCTTCCTAAAGCTTCATATGAGAGCATTTGCCAGAGAGCATTTGGAGAGCATTAGCATTTAGTAAATGCTTTTCTAAATACTTTTCTAACAAATGTTGATTGGATAATGTAGGGCATAATGCTAATGCTAATGCTCTACCAATCAAGGCCTTAGTAGAGTCTCGGCCAGATAACCCTAGAGTAAAAAAAACATAAACACACACACAAAAATTATTTGGGAAGCTATTTTGCAAGGAACGGAATAAATATATATTTTCTTCTTTTTATCTCACAAAATGTTTTTAGAATTTTTTTTCTTGTTGTTGTTTCAAAAGAATTGTCATCTTACAATTTAAATGTGACTTTTCAAACATTTTACATTGCATTTTACCTAAAACTAATTGCTTTTATATTAAACTCATTTTAAATTAACTATGGATGTATTAAACATAGGCATATTAGTAAATTTCAAAGTTTCTTAACATATATGAGATATGGCAACAAGCCAATCTTTTTTTTTTTGTAAAATGGATGAAGTATAGAATTAACAAATATATTAAAAATGTCAAACATATGCAACCACTAAATGTCAAACCTTTGTTAATTGAAATAAAAAAGTCAACAGCAATTGATCTTGGGATAGCATCATCAATGATGTATAATATGTAACTAAAGACATGTTCGGGTGTTTGAGAGCAAGACAAGATCAAGTGAAAGCCAGCTTTGACACACCTAAGAATGACAGATTTATAGGTTACAAAAAAAAATAATGACAGGTTTATTGAGACACATTCAATCCATGTAACAAGTAATAATGACTCGAACTCTCGAAGAAACAAAACAAAACTTACAACGACTCTTAGTTGATATATATAACGTAGGTGTTGATAACAAAACTTCTAATGTCTTAATTCATCTACCTCTAACGTGGATTATTTACTCTAATTAAATGCTATGTTTTCTTCGTTCATTTTCTTATAACTACTGCTGCAAGCGTAGTTAAACAAAATCCTAATGGTGTCTCATGAAGAGGAGACCAAAAGGAAAGATAAATATATGTTTTAAGGAACAAAACCACATGAACAATCTTGAATTATGAGTTTGATGAGAGAGGATGTATAATCTTATGATGGTGATAAAAACAGATGCAATTATAAAATTAAATATATACTGTATGTAATAAGATATACTACAATTTAAATGAAATATGTGAATACTAAAAGTGATCGCAATAATTTTTTTTTTGAACTCAATTTACTTTCATACATCTTAACTTTCTTGGATACAATAACAAAAGAAAATTAGAAATCCTCTAATAATAAACATAAACAACAACAACAAAATAAGTTAAGCAAGATAAATCTTTATATGAAGATGACAGCGAATTCGAGACAAAATTTGAATGCGTCTAGGAGGGTTTTCAAAACAAAGTCGAATAGCTAAAATTTAGTCACATAATGTGACATTGAAGGATAATCCCCACCTACAAGAAAAATCATGATAATCTCGAATGCATTTTCTTTTCTGGGCCTGTGAAAACCGCTTCGCAAGATGACAAACTAATGAAAATACTGAAACCAAAGCTCGACAACGAGACCGAAGAAACATCTCCTTACATAGAACGGAGGCAAGTTGGCGAGATCCTCTCCTCAAAAGAAGAGGGTGCTCGGAACAGGGACAAGAATATAACAAAGTATTTAACTAAACTTTGGTTATACATGAGATATAATATAGTATATCTAGCTGACTAGATCATGCGTATCAGTAATGCTGACTATATAATTCTCATACAATAAAAGTACCATTAACATTGTTAATTATGTAAAACAATTTTATCCATATACATTGTTTGGCGAAAACTCATTGATTAGATCCTTCACTATAGTAGCAATATCAAGCAAATGAGAAACGAACACAAACCTTGGAATGATGATGTGATGTCTTTTGAAAACATTATGTATCCTCAGAAACCCAAAAGAGACAATATTCTACATTAAAAACAAGAGGTAGGAAAGGTTTCACTAAAATAAGAGACGAGAGAGACGAGAGCGAGAACTAGAGCACTTTGTGAACTGTTGTCATTATTTTCGTATGTGCCAACTAGGGGTGGGCAAAATATCCGTAAAATTTGATTCGATCCGTTATTCGTTTCGATTCGATCCGAAAAATCCGAATATCCGTAACTTTACAGATCGAAGCAAATACTAAAATTCAATATCCGTCGAATAAAGAGCAAATCATAAATACTCATTTTTAGAAAACGGATATCCGATCCGATCCGTAATATACATATGCATATACATGTATATATATTATATCTCTATATATATTTTTAGTTATGTTATCCACTAAATTAATAATTTGGTCATTAAATTTTTAAAAGTATATAGTTTTAAATATTTTTTAATGAAAATATTATTCTTTTATACTAAAAAATTCTTTTTAAAAAAAATATTTTCAAAAAATGAATTTTTTTATTATTTTTTACCGGATCGACAGATCGGATCGGATATCCGATAAAATATACTGATTTTTCCGGATATCCGTAGCAACGAATATCCGGAAGATCACGGATCGGATCGAATCAAAAAATCGAATATTCGTACGGGACGGATCGGATCACGAATATCCTTAAAATTCCGGATATCCGCTTCGTGCCGACCCCTAGTACTGCCAACTAATCGATAAATAATTATAGATGTGAAGTTGACTATTTGCATGGTTCTTACTACTTTATGACTTTTTCGAGGACGACAAGATAGTATGTTTTATCATACTATTCATGATATATGTGGATGAAATAATACATATAAAATTTCAGAATTGATCTATTTTCAAATCTGAAACTCAAATGTCGGCCCTACAAGGAGTTTTCGTGGGCTCCTTATAAAGATGAGAGTGAGTTACCTTATCAAGGATTTTTTTTTTCAGTTTTGGCTACGTTGAGGCTGGGGTCAATATACTCATATGCAAGTGCTGAAGTGCTTCTTTTTCCATGTAGTGTGACCTCAACATTTATAGCTTTTGAGGGATAATTGGACAGTAGTTTTATTAATCTATTTGTTCGAACATTTACAAGATTATATCTCTGGACCGTCTAAAGAGTGGAGAAATCAACTAAGAATTGTTAATGCATCATCTGCCCTAATTTACAAATGGTACAAAATGGTTCATCTAAACTTGATTACATGTCTCACTTTTATATGGCCAAATAGTTCAGTTTAACAATGATATATTAACATCAATTATTTACATTTATCATCTAACTTTTATTATTTAACATTGTGATCTGAATATATATATATATATTTTTTTTTTCTTTGTTAACGCATAATATAATATATAATTAAATAGACACAAGAAAATTTTTGTTTTTGGTGAAATTTTGAGTGGAATATTTGGTTTGAATGAAAAAGAAAATCAATTCTAACTTTCCTCATGTTTACTATTATGTAGATTCAAATAAATATTTAATGGTCTTTAATTGTGTATTTTTCAGTAATATAATATCAAAATGTAAATTTCACATTATGTGGGATTTGTTACACCACTAAGAGTTTTTGGGAACTGATCAGCACAAATAGAATGTTGTTTGCGGCTGTAATCAACATTAACATTTTAAGTGGTCCATGTTATATATATTATGAGTAATTCAATAAAATATTAATATAACAGATCATATACGTATTTTCATATATATAATATTATTCCAAATAGCGATTTTTCATAATGATCCTCAATTAAATAATTATTTGACTTTTTATTTTAATTGAAAAAAATCCACTGCATATATATTTGAACCGTTCTTGTTTAGACGTGGACACGTTTGGGTCTACTTCTGTACTATATATAGAACCAGAAAAGTTTTGCTTCAGACATCGGCAAATAATCTTATCTACTAACTCAAAACTCGTCGTGTGTTTCATTTCACAAAGTAATGGAAACCGTAAACACCACCAGCCACACAAATCTTCTATCAAAGATAGACCAAGAAAAGCAAAACCCTAATCACATTGTCCCAACAATCTCTGAGCTTAAAACAGAAGCAAGGTCACTCTTCTCCTTAGCCTTCCCCACGATCCTAGCCGCGCTCATCCTCTACGCTCGCTCAGCGATCTCAATGCTCTTTCTAGGTCATATAGGTGAACTAGAGCTCGCTGGTGGCTCCTTGGCCATTGCCTTCGCCAACATTACTGGATATTCAGTTCTTGCAGGCCTTGCACTCGGTATGGACCCACTATGTTCTCAAGCCTTTGGAGCCGGCAAGCCAACACTCCTCTCATTAACTCTTCAGAGAACTGTTCTTTTCTTGCTCACGAGCTCGCTTGTAATCGTCGCTCTATGGCTCAACCTGGGGAACATCATGATATCTCTCCATCAAGATTCAAGTATCGCATCGTTGGCTCAAACATATATCCTCTTCTCTATTCCTGACTTGCTCACAAACTCTATTCTAAACCCTCTCCGTATATACCTTCGAGCACAAGGTATCACAACCCCACTAACTATTGCAACACTAGCCGGCACCATCTTCCACATACCGATGAACTTTCTCCTAGTTTCTTACCTTGGATTGGGTTTCATCGGTGTTTCCATGGCTGCAGCCTCTTCAAATCTCTTTGTTGTTGTCTTCCTTGTGGCATACGTTTGGGTCAAAGGTCTACACGAGCCTACATGGACCCGCCCTAGCTCAGAATGTTTCAAAGACTGGGGCCCACTGGTTAGTCTGGCAATACCGAGCTGCGTGGGAGTATGTCTGGAGTGGTGGTGGTACGAGATCATGACCGTTCTTTGTGGTTTACTCATAAACCCTCAAACTCCAGTGGCAGCTATGGGCATTCTTATCCAAACGACGTCGTTGCTTTACATTTTCCCATCGTCTCTAGGGTTTGCAGTTTCGACTCGTGTTGGTAACGAGCTTGGGTCAAACCGACCAAACACGGCTAGGTTATCAGCCATTGTGGCCGTTACCTTTGCCGGAGTGATGGGTATGATGGCCTCTGCGTTTGCTTGGGGAGTAAGCGACGTCTGGGGACGGATTTTCACCAACGATTTTGATATCATTCGACTAACTGCGGCTGCGCTGCCGATCCTCGGGCTCTGCGAGCTCGGAAACTGTCCGCAAACAGTAGGTTGTGGGGTTGTTAGAGGCACTGCAAGGCCGTCTAAAGCTGCCAACATAAACCTAGGTGCGTTTTACCTTGTCGGAACGCCTGTGGCTGTTGGGCTAACGTTTTGGGCCGGCTATGGATTTTGCGGGCTTTGGATAGGTCTTTTTGCTGCTCAGATATGCTGTGCTGCTATGATGCTTTATGTCGTGGCTACTACAGATTGGGAGGGGGAAACGATGAGAGCTAGAAAGCTTACTTGCAGTGAAAGCGTTGATGTTGTGATTACAACTCAAAGTAATGGTGATTTAACGGAACCATTAGTTTACGTTGTCACTGTTGCTGCTGACCACTAATCGAATGCTTTTGCGTTTATTTATTCTTTCTTTCTTTTTAACTTGGAATGATCGTTCCTTTTTTTTGTGAGGGTATTTTGAAAATCTGTAATTTAGGCTGTGATTGGTAACTTAATAAAATAATAGAGATAGAGTCAAGTTGAGTAATAAAGTGGAAAGAAATTTTTTTTTGAGTCAAATGGAAAGAAATTGTTATGCTGGATTTCTTATAAGAAAGATGGAGTAAATGTTTAGTCTTAAAAACACTAGAATCGGACACAAATCCGGGTTGGATTAATGTCAAACCCAACTATAATTGAACCGGTTAAAAACCCATATTGAACCGTTAAAAATCCAGGAACCAGTGATCCAACGAACCGATCAAACCCTGGTTCTTAAATAAACCAAAAGTCTATTAATAAAAAGTTAAAATTTTCTTTTTAAAAATAAAATAGATTTTCAGATTAATAATGTAAAGCTGTCTCCTCTTTTTCTTTTGAGTCTTTGACGTCTCTGCAAAACAGCAACTCACAAAGTATTACTTACTTCTCAAGGTATTGTTTTTGTGTATAAGATTTTAAGAATTGAAAACTTAGGTTTGTGAAGTTCGTATAATTTAAAAGAACAACTCACGTGTGGACTTCCTTATAAAAGTGATCGATTTGAACTATTAAATTATTGTATTACTTTTATTACATTTTCAGTTTGTTACTTTCTTAAATTTTTCTAAGCATTATAGTTATTGAAATATTTTATTTAATATGATTTTATCTTTATAAGAATATGCAAATTCAAAATATTACTAAATTTAGTTTAATCCAATCAAATCCGGTTCGAACCCGATCGAACCCGCTCGAACCACAATGACCCATGACCCAAAATATTTCCAGTTCGCTAGCCGGTCCGGTTTTTAAAACACTGGTTTTTATGTGATTGACGAAAGATAAGTGTAACTCAACTTAAAAGTATTTTACTCTCAAATATTAACTCTAACTTGCTTTTTCAGTCACAACCTTATTATGAGAAAGAAAACAAAAATTTATATATTAAATTTTTTTCCTTCCAAGTAACTTTGTCCTAAATTATTTGTAGTTTTGTACTGTATGCCATTTTGTAAAAAAATCATGCTTGACCCGGTTAAAGAAATTGTATATTTTGATTGGTCTAAAATTCAAATAAGAATCAAAAACTCGTAGTAAAGCTCTTATACACAACACTATACAATTATTTACAGTAGATAAATATTTCCAACTTTAAATTTTGAGTTGTTAAGTTTTCTTAATTAAGTCTAAAAAGTTTTTCATGTCATGGCTTTGCAACACATCATGTGTGGCTAATGCCAAATATCAATAATTCAGTTTTAATCAAAATAAATATTAACTCATTAAATATAATAGCATAAGGTAACAAATAAACCATGAGAAAAGAAAACAAATGTAACATTCTTATTACAATTATGACAGCTGATATTTCGGGGCAGCCGTTTTTCGTCATTCACATGAACACAAAAAAATTAATAGTTTGATTCGATTCTTTGTTGAGTCTGTTTTGTTGATGACAAAAAAATCAACAGTCGGGTTTACAAAGGTTGAGTATCTGTCACGTAAACCAAACTACATAAGTTGCATTTCTTTAGCTTGAGTTCACAGGTTCTGTTGGACCAGCTTGTCACACAAACTGGCAAAATAAACAAATATGCTAAGAACAGATCCAATTATAGATTATATGAAAGTTTATTGCAGTTGAATATAACCACAATTCGAGCATAGAAACCATCTGTTGCAAGAGTTCACAGTGCTCCTTATTAATATCCCGCATTGCTGATTTTCATTTTTCAAACCTGACCCCGATCTAGCCCATCTGAAACTTTGATCTACCTCCAAAATGTTGTTTCCTGTGATCAGGTGACTTAACACGACCTCGCCTTCACTCCGGGCAAGTTGAGTACACATTCAACACCTGATTTGATTTGTTGGATCCAGCCGAAATCCAACAAATACAGAGATGAAGAGCAAAGAAGAAGTGATGAAATCAGATCAAAACAGGAAGAAAGACAAGCATGGATGAAAATGAGGTGGCGACCAATAGACCTGGGAATTTAATTCATAATCCACGGGCTCCGCTGGTTAAAAATGAGGGTGCATGTCAAATCATTTGAAAAACAAATTGCAGGTGCGGTTCAAGTCTATATTTTATGCGGGGCGGGCGCAGGTTGGTCAATATTAAATCGCACGTAACCGTTAATCCATAAAATAAAAAATAAATAAAAATACTGATTTTCATTAAAATAATTAAAAACTAAAATATATTAATTTTATTTATAAATATATTTTTATTGAAAAATAAATAAAATAATGGTTTTTTATTTAAATAATTATCCATGAATCCTGTGCGTTATCCACAAAATTAACAGGATTGGGACATATGTAATATTTGTTTTTTTGGTAAAATGTTAAGTTTACCATTTTCTGAAGATTTTACAATGTTGTTGTTGAATAACTTATTACAAAAGAAACACACACAACTATAACCCAACATAAGAAAAGAAGAAAGAACCTCAAGGAGACCTAATACATGATAAGTAAAAAAGGAGAAGAGAGGAGGAAGAAGATCTTGTCGGGTAAGATAGGAGACGGTCACGCATCATCCTGTCGAGGGAGGAATTGATGACTGCTGCTGGCGGTGAACAGTCGGGCATTTCGCTCTTTCCAAATGACGTACACCGCCGACTGAAAGTAGAGCTTTATGACCGAGGAGGCAAGAGCGTTTGGTGAGGCACGAGTCTGATTGATCCAAGCTGCAACAGAGTGTAAATCCAAAGGGGGATTCGACCAGACAAGAGATGCAAAGGAATGCCAAATTTCCTGTGAGAATACACATTCGAAGAAGAGGTGATGGTGTGTTTCAATCCCTGTATTGCACAGGACACAGATTTCAGTAACATTTAAACCCCAACGCCAGAGCCGGTCCTTTGTTGGTAGGTGTCGCAATAAGGCCAACCACGCCATGAATGCATTACGAGGAATGTGCTCCTTAAACCAGATTGTCTTGTGCCAGAAGACAATTGGAGAATGATTACGTAGATACTCCCAAGTTGCTTTAGAGGAGAATTTTTTACCAAAAGTTCCATTTGCTTGCCGCCAGAGATAAATGTCATCACCTTTTGAGGCATGGGGCGGAGATATGGCTGTCAAAGCAACTTGGAGAGCTTCCATTTCGGGAGACCTTGCTGCTGGAAGGAACCAAGATCCATTTCGGGTGGCTTCGATTACATTTGCATCTCTGTGAATGCGAAGGCTCCGAGGACCATTTTGCCCTACGAAGGGAAGCAAAGGTCCTAGCTCAGTCCAGCTTACGAACCAGAATGAAGCAGTCTCTCCATTCCGTACCTCACATCTGAGAAAATCCAACAAAGTGTCTCTCAGTTGAATCATGCTTCATACAGTTCCTGAAAGTCTATAAGACTCATCAATAAGCCAATAACTGCATCGCATGAATACATTTTTCTTAAGCCAAGCAACCCAAAGTGAACCAGCATTTGAGAAGAAGTTCCATAGTTGCTTGAGCCTAAGAACCATCTCAAAGTCTTCAAGTAATCGAATCCCCAAGCCACCTTCAGCTTTTGGTTTACACACATCCTTCCATGCAATCCTTGCCCCAGCAGCTGAAGATGTTTTGTTTTTCAGTAGAAATGCAGCACAGATGGAATCAACCTTCGCATAAAAAGCTTTGGGAAGCACAAAGACTGCACTCCAAAAATTAACCATGCCATAAATCACTGAAGCAATAAGGCGGAGCTTCCCTGCAAAGGATAAGAGCTTTACAGTCCAGCAGTGTAGTTTTCCTGTGATCTTCTCGAGAAAAGGTTGAAGAGTAGCCATAGTTATTCTCGCCGGGTTGAGAGGCAATCCCAGATAACGTGTTGGAAACACACCAATTTTGATACCGACAAGATCACTTAAAGCTGAAGCCTCAACTTCAAAATATCCTCCAAAGAACAGCTCTGACTTTGCCTCATTCATTTCCAAACCGCTCATGCTCTTGAACTCGTTCATAGTTTCTTTAATTCCAAGCAATGACTGCCTAGAACCATCATTATCAGCAGCTCTTTTAATTCAGCTCTTTTTGGACTAGACATATGTAATATTTTCTTTTACAGATTATACGGGTCAAATTTTGGAGTCAGAAAAATGACTCAATCCGCAGCGAGGCAGATCGAACGGAGCAAATTTCATCCTTTTTCCAGCACTAGCAACCAAGGAGACCACCGCCGGCCACTAAGGCGAGAAAACTTTTTTACGGGGGAGAGAATCAATATTGTTGTATCTCTTTTTACTCCAAAGAATCTTTCTCCAACGTTTTTATCTGCGTATACTGACAATCGACATATGCGTCAATATATATTATATATATGCAGTCTATATGTTTCAGTCGATGTCAAAAAAAAAAATTATATATATGCAGTCTATATGTTATTTTTAGATTTCTTATTTCTTACCACAACTCGGTTTCGGGTACTTATGTGAGTTGTCCTGTCGAGCATCCAAGTAAATATAAAGTTCTAATGTGACTGTTGAGCTAAAAAAATTGAAAAAATTACTAGAATGTTATAGAAAAATTGGTTTATTACTAGATTGTTATACATCTTTTTAAAATTACTAGAATGTTAGGATACCCTTAGTAAATGGCTATAAGGGCCTTTGGTTAGTTTTTTTTAATTGAAATTATTTTTAAAAATTAAATCCACATCACTAATTAAACTAATTAAGTGTCCACGCAAGCAAAAAAGAAAATCAAACTGTATCCTTCTCCTCAACTACATAACAGTTGAAAAAAAAAATCTCAAGAACATTGTTGTCTCGAAGAAGGAACCGTAAGGATACTCCCACTCTCTGAAATCCTCGTCTCTGAAATCCTCATCGATATTGTGTTTACTTCCTCTTCCTCGAACTAAATCTCTGTCGTTGACACTGTGTCTTCTCCGATATCCTTTTCCCTGAAATCGTCTTTGCCGCATTCTTATCTACGAGTTCGTCTTTTCCGGTAGGATGTCGCGATGTTATATATTGTGTTTTGGTTTAGTTTGTGGGTCATTTATATATTATATTTCATCTGATTTATACATTTTGTTGTGATTGAGATAGGATTATGTTGCGGCTGTGATAGGGTTTTGTTGCGACTGAGTTAGGGTTATGTTATGACTGAGTTAGGGTTTTGTTGCGACTGAGTTAGGGTTATGTTATGACTGAGTTAGGGTTTTGTTGCGTCTGAGTTAGGGTTATGTTATGACTGAGTTATTTTTATGTTGTGGTTGAGTTATTGCTATGTTGTGACTATGTTAATGTTATGTTATGGCTGAGTTATTGTTATGTTTCGACTGAGTTATTGCTATGTTGTGACTATGTTAATGTTATGTTATGGCTGAGTTATTGTTATGTTATATGATCAGATGGATGTTCCTGAAGTTAAATCACGGGATTACCCTCCAAGACTCTATCTTGAAGGGTCTTCTAAACTAGAAAATAAAGATATCAATCACAATTTCCGTTTAGGAGATTTTCCTCACGTTAGAGAAACAATAGGACTTGATGTGTGGGAAGAACTGGTGAATTCTCCCATTGGAGTAGTTGCTAGGCTAGCTGGACGCAAAAGCGTGTGGTCTGATAGGACCGTATACTATCTACTATGTAGACAGCTGCGAGTACATAAGAAGGAGATATGGAGCCTCGTGGTTGATGAGCCTATCAGGTTTACCTTGCTGGAATTTGGTGAGATCATTGGGTAAACACAGGTCCATTGCCAACAGAAAGTTTTGAACCTGATCAATGCAAAGCATTTTGGGAGGAGTTGAAGGTGCCGCTTGGGATAGGACCCAAGTTAGATGAACTGAAGGCAGCATTGGAGGTCTGTCCGCTTTGGAGTTTTGAAAAGCGTAAGTGGTTGGGGCTGCTACTTCTTCAAACCATGGGACTCTATTGTTTGCATCACAATTCAAGGATACCCTTTGAAAGTGCAATAAGGGTATTCGACGATGAAGCCATGAGGTCGTATCCATGGGGTCGGACTGCATATGAAGTTCTCGTTGACTCTATTAAAATGTTGGCTCCAGAAGGAGGGTCATACACAATAAGCGGCATGAAGGACGCATTATTTAATTGGGCGTACGAATCCGTCGCCTGCTTCGGTGAGGTTTTTGGGAGAGTGGTCAATAATGAAAACGTTCCGCTTCTGCGATGGCGTGGAAATCGTACACGTGCAAGTTTTGATAAATTGTTGTATGCCGAGATCAAAGAGCATACCAAGGTATGGTTATGAGCTATTCGATGGCTGAGTTATGATTTATTTGATAGTTGAGTTATTGTATTTTATGGCTGACTTATGAGCTCTTTCGTGGCTGAGTTATTATAATTGATTGCTGAGTATAAGTTATTTTGTGGCTGAGTTTTGTTATAACCTGGTGTTGCAGGTGCGTGTGAAGAGAATGGTTTTGAAGGAATCAATTGAAGAGATGTTTCCTCAATGGCCGGATGAACCTGACGACCCACAACTCGCTAGCTTGATAACAGACATACATGCAGGTAGATTTGTCAAAGGTTTTTGGAAAGTGCAGGGGAATGCGGAGGGTAAGGGAAATGAGAAGGAGAAGAAGAAGAAAATGAAGTGTGAAGTTTTGACTGAAGCTGAGACACCCACTAAGAAGCAGAAGAAAGTTAAGACACATAAGGAAGTGAACACAAGCGAGGTTGAAGCTGCTGCAACGGGAAAGGGTTCTAGCGAGGAGGAAGATAGGAAAGTTTTCGGAGGGCAATGTGACTCTATTAAGCATATTGAGTGCTATGGATAATATGTCCACAAAATTTGATCACATTGACTCGCGGTTTAACGCTTACCAGTTAGACCGGAACAGACCGTTGGTGGACCAGAAGACCATTGATGATATGGTGAAAGCTTCAGTGGAGGAGCGTCTGAAAGTTCTGGGGGTTGGGAAAAGTCCCGAAAAGAATGATAAACTCTCAATCGTCGGTGAAGAACAATCTTTATCGTTGCCATCACTGCAGCAGAATACGCAGCAGAAGTCTGTCAATAGTCTAGCGTTAGCTAAGACCCCTGAGTTAGGTAAGACCCCTGAGTTAGCTAAGACCCCTGGTTTGGTTTTCGCACCGAAAAGAAATTTGACCAAGGAGCTTGATAAGGATACATGGGTGAAAAGGACTTTGGCTGAGGAGTTTGGTAGTGGCGCTGCAAAACATGCTAAAGCTTCAAAGCTTGATTTCGTATATGTTTCTCCTGCAAAAGCTACTAAGCCTACTAAGGCTACTAAGGATGATAAGGATGCTCAGGATGCTAAGGGTGAAGCCTATGGACGTGGCTGGAGGGGCAAGCGTATTGTGAAGGATGAGTATACCGCTGATAAGAAAAAAGAAGAGTAGGCAGAGGCTGCGTTGAAGAAGAAGGAGAAGGCTGGCGCTAGGAAAAAACAGGCTGAGTTAAAGAAGCAACAAGCCGAGGCTAAGAAAAAAGAAAAGGCTGAGTTAAAGAAGCAACAAGCCGAGGCTAAGCAAAATGAGGCTGAGTTAAAGAAGAAAAAGTTGACTCCACCGCGTGCCACAAGTGAAGATGACAGTGACGTTGAACACGTGACGGACGAAGCTCGTGCGGAAGAGAACGAAGTGTTGACGGAGTCTGATGTTGACAGTCACGAACTGATTATATCTGTCGTAGTAAAGGAATACCGGGATAAAAATGTTCAATTATCTCCACAAGGGTTTGCATTGACGGCAGTTCCTTCAGCACCAGTTTTTCCGTACATTGGAGACAATGGAACGACGTGCATGAGGAAGAATTTTGAGCTTTCATCAGTAATATATGACCCTCTAGCACCTGTTGATCCGGTTCTATTGGATAAACTTATGGAACACATTCGCAGGATTCAACCCAAACCACCAGCACCAGAAAATAAAAAGGTAAGAAGATCAGCTGATCATGAGAGTGACTTCTACAGCATACTCATCCATGAAAGACCGTGGCCAGATCCGGAATATGGATGGGTGTTTGATAATGTAAGTCTTTATTACGGCTGAGTTAAATATACTATTACAGCTGAGTTATATATTATATTATTATTCTTTACGGCTGACTTATAAATTGGTAATGGCTGCGTTATACTTTCTATTACGGCTGACTTGTTAATATTCTTTGTGTAGCATGTCTATGTGTATATAAATGTTCTCATTCGAAGGTCCATGCGAGATCCCACCCCATTCTGGTCCAAGCGCATTGCCTTCATTGACCCTTTTTTCTTAAACCTTTGGGTTCACGATTACAAACAGTTCAAGATCAAACCTCATATGATGAAGTCAAAGGAAGTGGTTATGAACGTCTAATGAACGATGAGATTTCCGTTGAACATCCAACAAATTTGAAATGGTATGAAGATGTGGATCACTTGTACGGATGTCTTCAAACCGGCGGAAATCACTGGGTGGCATTTCACATGGATCTGAAGAAGGAGAAGATGATTGCTATGATCCAATCTTTGGAGAGATAACACCCGAAAGTGAGCAAAAAATGGTAGAATATTTTAAACCACTAACGCTTATGCTTCCCGTGATGTTGAGCGAAGTTATTCATCCCAATCTCAGAACCCCTAGTAAGAAGAAGTTCGCATTCAGAAGGAGGAGCAAAAGATACACTCCACAAAACACCCAGATTGGCGATTGTGGGGTGCATTCGTTGAAGTTTGTGGAGTGTCTAGTGCTTGGTGTAAGTTTTGATGAGATAAACGATAAAAATATCCAAGGTTTACGGATGAAGATGGCAGCAGAGATCCTCGATGAAGGAGAAAATACTTCGATTAACGATATGCTAGCCACAGAGTGATTCTCTTTATTTCGTCGTTTGACTTAAGTTGTTTAATCTTATTTTGTATTTGACTTTAGTTGTTTAATTTTATGTATTTGACTTTCGCATATATATCTCAGCCTTATCGGTTATATAACTCAGCCATATCGTAGATGTGTAACTCAGCCAAACCCCAAACATACCCTAAAATCGAAACTGATCGTATAAGTCAGCCGTGTGGGTATATGTAACTCAGCCGTTTAAATTTAAATAACTCAGTCTTACATTCATCATACCCTAAAATTGAAAAAAAAATTATAACTCAGCCGTATTGATTACTATAAGTCAGCCATAACGCTATTATAACTCAGCCATACCTCAAACATATCCTAAAATAAAAATAATGAAATGTTAATACTTTAAAGTGTTATATTGAAACTCCAATTATCAATTTGAAATGAATATATAATCAACTGAATGTGTCTACTTTATTGAATTTACGAGTTTAGAATCGATCATGATCTTGAGGTATATGTTGTCTTACAATTACCTGAAACCTTACATCTGATATAAGGTGTGAACCTAATTCAGCGAAAGTAAAATATATACAATGTTGCTTAAAATTGAATGTGTGTTATTTATTATATTTCCGGCACCATAAACCCAAATCCTGAACCTAAATCCCTAAATAAGAAAACATATACCCTAAATTAACAACCCTAAACCTTAAAGCCCTAACAATAAGTCAGCCGTACATGGTTATATAACTCAACCGTAAAGTGTAGCTTAATCTTGACGTTTTGTATTTTGGACGGGAAAAATATATTGTGAAATCTGATTAATTTTATCTCGCGACGTTTGACGTCACAGATCTCTCTATATATAGTTTCCTTCTCTTACACCTTTTCATACACCTTTTCTATCCCTATAAAAAAATTATGCAGGTTGTTTCAGGTTATTCAACGAGGTTAGAGAACAGTGTCAATGCGATACTAAGCTCTGCAAATAGGGAAAACCTCCCCGTTCTATACCCTGGTCCGGGTGACTTGCTTGACACAACCACCCCTACCTGGTTTAGATTTTAAAGTGATTTCTCCCTGGTGATCCCGTCGATTCTAGCAGAAGAATGGGTTCATGACTGGCCGATATATCGCGTCATTCCCGATCATTTTAAGGAACGCTGGTGTCTTCCACTCGCTGTAAGGACCGAATATGTGTCCATATGAGATATAACAACAACACTAATAATTGTAATCTTTATTGTTCTAACGCAAAAGCACGTGGGATCGAAGGCATAATTCGACTGTTTGGAGGCATTTTAATCTGGTGGCCAGGGTCGTTGTTTCGATTTCAGATGCGAGAGTTGAAGAGAAGATGGGCGCATGGAGGCGACAAGCCTTCGTGGATGCTAACTAGACTTTGGCGTGATCTCGTCGACATGTTTCAAGAGTTCGGTCCGGATAATTTTGGTTTTAGACAGTGATTCATTGTCTGTATTTTGGATTTTTACACAGTCACAATCGTACTTTACTCAGCCTCTAATTTTTATAACTCAGCCAAGAAGTAACATTAACTCAGCCGACAAGAACCACTAACTCAGCCTTTTAGTAACAACAACTCAGTCATAAAGTGACAATGACACAACCATTCAATTACGTAGGAAATATTAAGTTAAAGTTAAGAGAATCCCCACGTCACTTCAATCAATTATGCCGAACTTTATCAGGCGTGTGAAAACACGTTACGGAGGAAACTAATACCGTATCCATAACTCAGCCGTAATTCAAAAACATGAAGTAATAAAAAGATCAGCCATAAAGTAACAATTATTCAGCCGCAAAGTTTAAAACTCAGTATTTAAATTGGTTTATAAAGGACGGTTCGTATAAAGGACAGTATAACTCAGCCGTCACGCCATAATAACACAGCCTTATCTTTATAATAATCTCAGGAACAAAGAGTAATTCAATTCGTGACGTTTCGTATTTTGGGCGGGAATTTATACCATAACACAGCCGTAATGTATTTCATTCAATAACTAAGCCATTTCATTTTAATTTTAATAAATCAGTCGAAATTAAGTTAAAATTATATTACTCGTTTCCCCCACATCCCTTCAATCAATTATGCCGCCCTTTATTAGGCGTGTGAAAATAGGTTACGGCTGAAACTAATATCGAGACCTTTATAATATCGAGACGATAATTCTTTGCCTAATGGAGTTTCCAATAACTCAGCCTATGTTAAAATAATTCGGCCTTTAAGTATTAATTACTCAGCCTTCAAGTAACAATAACTCAGCCATATCGTTTAAATCTGAGTCTTTAAGAAACAATAATCCAGCCTTTAAGTAACAATAACTCAGCCATAAAGTGACAATTATCCAGTTTTAAAAATAATAACTCGGCTGCCATGAGAATATCGAGAGTAATTATTACGAGTTTGAAATATACTGGTGGCACGCATACATTGAGTGATTTAAAATATCGAGACATAATATTTTATATTATTTTATATATTTAATTATTAAAACTGATAAAAAGTAAACGCTGCCGTTTCAATGATGTCGTCTTCCTTCATTCTAATAAGTCAGACTAATGTTACTGAAATAGTTCTGAGATTAAAAAAATGTCTTCCTCATCCTCAGTTTATGGAAATTATGACAAACGGCGTTTGAACGCGGAAAGAGGAACACCGAAACAGTGTTGGTGTGGTGAACCCTCTAATATTTTTACATCTGGAAGCGCTACCAATCCAGGAAGATTGTACTATTGCTGTGCAAAAGGATATCATAAGGTTAGTTTTGATTCTTATTTAGCATGATTTGAAACGTAATACTTAGATATGGTTGTATTGCTGAAAACAGAGACATTTATTCAAATGGGCGGATGAGTGTTTGGTGGAAGAGGTCGAAGATATTAAGTCAGTGATAAGTGGCATGAACAAAGACATCTCTGCGTTGCGACTTAATGTTGCTCGGTTGGAAAAAAAAGAGATTGAAGGAATGAAGACCGCTCGCGTGAGAAAAGGAGACGAATGTATGAGTGAGGGTCGGTGTTTGAGGAATGTAGTTGTTTGTGGTGTTGGAATGGCGATACTTTGCTACTACAACTTCTTTGTTTAATGAAACTGATTACTCAGCCTTTGTTAAACAATAACTCAGCCTTTAAGTATTAATTACTCAGCATTCAAGTAACAATAACTCAGCCGTATCGTTTAAAATCGAGTCTTTAAGAAACAATAACCCAGTCTTGAAGTAACAATAACTCAGCCTTATCGTTTAAAACCGAGTTTTAAAAAAAACAATAACCCAGCCTTTAAGTAACAATAATTCAGCCGTATCATATCTAAAATTTCTCATCCGTAGAGTTGCTTACCGAACGCCATGAATTATCTTAGTAGCCGAAGAGTTGCTTTCCAAACGACTTAAATAGAACTTTTTTTATCTATAAATACAATATCAGATCTCAGTAAGTGAACAGTTATTCCCTTACTTCATTTGTTCTTGTTTTATCCTTTTGCAATCTCAAATATAAGTTAGTTTTCCTCCTTTTCCTTATTCTAATTTTCTATGCAATGCACGCTTTTTGCAATCTCAAATAGAAGTTATAACTTGTTTGTTGTTCTATTTATGTTATATACTAACATCCTGTTTTCGATATCGATGAACCATCAAGTGTCAATGGAAGGATCGAAAAGTGTGATGAAGCGTCCAATGGAGGAGGTCCATGGATCGGATGTTGTTGAAGGTTTTAACAAAGGGAAAAAGGAAACCAAGGAGCATTACAGGGCGCTTCTCCGCTTGGCCAATGAGCAAAGGCAATCTGAATCTGCATGGAATGAGGCTTCCAGCAAAGTAAATTCTATTTCTGCGCAAATTGATTTGTTTGATGTCATTATCAAGGCTAAAGGAAACTTTGACTTCTTGGCTGGGTTGGAAAAACTAACAGCAGATCACATTGAAGCCGGATGAAACTTGGCCAAAGTGAAGGTCCAAGTACCTGACTGGTTTAAGCTTGACGAAAAATGGATGAAGGATGATTAATCTGATGTTATCAACTTCTCTGTTATGTTTTAAGACTCTAATATTTATGATTATACTTTACAATGTTATATTGAAACTCCAATTACTCATTTGACAATATTAGAATCGATCATGTTATATTTCTTGCACCATAAATCCAAATCCTAAATCGGAATTCCTAAATAAGCAAACCTTAATGCATCAATAACTCAGGCGTAATTAAACAATAACTCAGGCGTAATTAAACAATAACTCAGGTGTAATTAAACAATAACTCAGCCGTAAACATTAAATCAGCCGTAAACATTAAATCAGCCGTTGTTAAACAATAACTGATGTGGATGTAAACTAAAACTCAGCCGTAATTGAACCAAAACTCAGCCGTAAATAAACGATAACTCAGCCAAAATAATAATAGTTTTCATACATTAATTTGCTTTTCGACATACATAATGGTATAGAAAAAAAACATTAAAAGATAAGATTCTGATACATTACATCTTCACCACTTCCTTGTGTCCCTAAACAGGCTTATCGGTTCAAAATCACGAAAGAACAAGCCCAGCTATTTGATCCAGAAATAGCGGGTACACATGTTGTCATCTTTAGTGACATCAATGTGCCACAAGCAGAGACATTGTCGCTCCACAAGATTTCCAAATTGGCAACTGTAGAACGACGGAAGAAAAGTTTAGATGAACAGGGCCCTACATTCGCGGAACTCCTCACAATGCCACAAATCCCATCCCCATTTCACAGATCGCACTAGTTTCCCAATCCTGTCAAGGTAAACGACCTATTTCCACACCAGAAAATTTCATATAGTAATAAATGTACACAATCTTTCAACCTCGTCATAACTGCATACAATTGAAGTATCTAAACCTATTACCCCACAGTCGCAAAGATCGAAACCCGAAACCATACAAAGTTTAAAGAACAAACTAAAACCGACAAATAGCGGTTTAAAGTGGATTTGATATTTTTTGGTTTAAAACTTAACGAAGAACTAACCCGATTAAGCCTAAAACAACCCGATTAGAAAATTTAAACCGGATTAACCCGAAATTGAAATCCCTAAATTTCTAAATCCCTAAATCCGAAACTATGTCTCTCTCGTTCGATAAACCACGATGGCAAAGAGGGAAATTGAAGGATGGCGTTGCTCCTCCACTAGTTGCTAGCCATCAAATAACTGTTGTCATGTAATTTTGAACTCTATCTCTCTCTTTGTTGTTTCTTCACTTTATCTCTCTCTTTATGTCTATGTTTCTCTCTTGTTGTTGTTGGGAATAAACCATGTCTCTTTCTCTGAGGGTGTTGTCCCTCAGTGGTTGTCTCTCTCTTTGTTGTTGTTGACTTTCTCTCTTTGTCTCCCTCTTTTTTTTTGCAGAAATCAAACATGTATTCATGGATTCTCAATTTAGGGTTCATAGGGATTAAGAGATTTGGGTTTTTAAGCTTTAGTAGGAGTTTGGGTCAGGTTTGAAGTTGGATATGAGGTCTAGTCGGGTTTTAAATTTGGTTTTGATCTCGGTATAGGTGCGGTTTAGGTTCTAAACCATTAAAACAATGTCAAACCTTCGTTTGTGTAGTTTCGGGTTTAGATCTTTCAGATTAGGGGGTAATAGGTTTAGATACTTCAACTGAGTGCAATTATGACGAGGTTGAAATATTGTGTACATTTGTTACTATATGAAAGTTCTGGTGTGGAAATAAGTCGTCCCATCCTGTCAACTGATTCTCTTGGAATACCAGCAAAATACTGCCCATCACACCAAAAGATTACTCGAGTCATTGCGTGTGTATACACAGCACGCTCTTATCCTGCATATGCTGCACGCTTCATGAGTGAAAGCCCTTCTTCTTTAAGGCCAAGTGTGAAGAAAAACTGTACTTCCTTTATGTAAAGTGTGCTTGGATTTCTCTCAGTGTAGCAAGTTTTCAACAATTCAGAAGGCATATTGAGTTCCCAGGGAACAGATAACACATCGAGAACATATTATACCCTACGCTCCTATGTTATTGCCTTCATCGACCTGGACGGTGCTTAGAGGCCATAGAGATCTTGGAAGGAGTTACGGGCCACACGTTCAAAAACTAATGCCTGAATATCTTCAGACAACTCAAGAAGAGGGAAATATTTCATTTACTCTCATAGTGGTGAAACTGATTTTCAGAGAGAGTGCATTTTTTTGTCAACCGAGAGAGAGAGAGAGTACCTGTGTAAAAAAAGAGAGTTGAAAGTTTAATTGTTGGAGAAGCACATTATTTAATTCGCGACGTTTTGTATTTTGGGCGGAAATTTTTTCAATAACTCAGCCGTAATGTATTTCGTAACAATAACTCAGCCGAAATCAAACCAAAACTCAGCCGTAATTAAACAATAACTCATCCATTATTAAACCAATACTCAGCCATAGCTAAACAATAACTCAGCCATAATTAAACCAATATTCAGACGTAATTAAACAATAACTCAGCCATAATTAAATAAAAACATAGCGATAATAAATTCATTTTCATTCAATAATATGTTGTTCTAAATACATAATGGCATAGCAAAGAACATAAAAATATAAGATTCTGATGCAATCTTCACCACTTCCTTGTGTCGATAATCAAGCTTATCGGTTGAAAATCACGGAAGAACAACCTCATCTCTTTGATCCAGAAGCATCGGTTACACATGTTGTCATCCTTACTGATATCAATGTGCCATAAAAAGAGACAATGTCGCTCCAAAAGAGGAGTACATTGGCATTTGTAGAACGTTGGAACAACAGCTGAAATGAACTCCGCCCTCTTTGCGCGGAACTCGTCACAATGCCACAAACCCCATCCCCATTTCACAGATTGCACTAGTTTCCCGATCCTGGCAGCTGATTCTCTTGGAATACCAGCAAAATACTCCTAATCATCCCAAAATATTTTTCGAGTCATTGTGTGTGTATACACAACACGCTCATATCCTGCATCCGTTGCACGCTTCATGAGAGAAAGCCCTTCTTCTTGAAAGCCGAATGAAAAGAAAAACTGAACACCCTTGATATAAAGTGTGCTTGAATTCTATCAGCGTAACAATTTTTCAACAACTCATGAGGCGTATTGAGTCCCCAGGGAACGGATAACACATCGTAAAAATGGTATACCCTACGCCGCTTTGCTAACGCCTTCATCCACTTGCACGATGCTCTCAGAGAATAGATATCTTGGATGAAGTTACGGGCCACACGTTCAACCACTAACGTCTGAATTTCTTCAGGCATTTCAAGAAGAGGGAAATATTCCATTTACTCTAAGAGGGTTGAAACTGATTTCGAGATTGAGAGTTTTTGTGTAAGAAAGTAGAGATTTGTAAGTTGTATTGTTTGAGAAGCACCTTATTTATAGACAATCAAACGATATTATTAATGCAACGTTTCATAAACGGTTTTATTATGGGTGGGAATTTTTTCCATAACACAGCCGTAACGTATTTCTACCAATAACTCTGCCATATCATTATAATAATCTCACCAATAAAGAGTAATTTAAATCACAATGTTTCATATTATGGGCGAAATTATTTTCCATAAATCAGCCGTAACATATTTCAACAAATAACTCAGCCGTATCATTACAATAATATCAGTCGTATTAAGTTTTAATAAATTAGTCCTTTCGCCCACGCATTTCTGTTGGTGTCAAAATCGGTCACGACGGAATCAATGACTGAAAGTCTCTAGAAAGTATTTCTTGAAACAAAAAGTCTCGGATAATTTGAAAAGAAGTTATACGAGATTTTCTCAAATTAGAATATCCACTCTCTGTGAGATCGGAAGACTACGGGCGTGCGCGGACGAGAGTCCCCGGAAAGATCGGTCCGCTCGCCCAAGGACATCAAGATTCGATCACCACAAAAACCCTAAACACAAAAGAATCTGCCTCGAAACTTCGAAGAGGTCGTTCTCTCAAACCGTGAGGAACCAGAAAACGATCAAGATATCAATTTGAAGCCCTCGCCGAGATCTTCAGCCTGGCGCCAGCGGCACCCGTCACGCGGGCTGGACTGGCGCCGGCGGCACCCGTGACGCGGGGTCGGACTGGCGCCGGCGGCACCCCAGCCGTGGCGGCACCCGTGACCGGCCAGGCCCGGCGAAGGCGGCACCCGGCCTGGCCTCGGCAGGCGACGCGGGCTGCCTGGCGCCGGCGGACACCACCCGCCCTGACGCGGGGCCGGCCCTCGGCGCCACGCCCACCCTTCGGACGGCCTGGCCTGGCGCCGGCGGCACCGGACGCGGGCTGGCCTGCGCCGACGGCGGCCACGCGGGCCGCGGGCTGGCCTGGCCGCCAGCGGCACCCCGGCATGGCACCTGGTGGCCCGCGGGACGCGGGCGGCATTGGCGCCTGGCGGGGGGGACGGCACGCGCGGGACGAGGGCTGGCCTCCTGGCGCTGGCACGGCACCCCGGCCTGGCGTCGGTCGGACGTCCCTCGTCCCTGGTCTCGGTCCCATCGTGTGCTCGGTCCGATCCCCATCTTGGCTGTTTTTTTAGATCAATCTTTGTGATTTTGGGTTTTTGTTTGGTACGATCACGGTTATTCTAAACACCAATCGTCTCGAACTATACGAGGAAATGGGTTCCTTCGGAAATGCCGAAACCTTCAAAAGACTATTTCTCGAAAATTTTTGTAAGGGTTTAATTCTTTGTAGGACAGGAACAAAAACGTCTTGACAAAACTGCCGTAGAATTTAGGGAACTTAGGACCTAGGTGGATAGTCTAGCAAGCTAAGTCTTTAGGCAAAATTTCCAGTCTTGTTCCATCGTTCCTTGATTGTCCAGGCAGAACATGCAAACCGATCTAGTCTCTCGAAAAACCGAGAAACGATCGCCATGCGTTCTAAAGCATACTCATCCCGCTTCCTAAAAGAAAGAAAAAACGTACACAAGCCTTCGGAAGAACGGCTAACCCGTTTTCTTCCGTAAAAAGAAAAGGGAAGTAGGTACGTATACTATACCCGTATAATCCCATCTTCGAAAACTTTTTGCTTCAGCATCAAGACAACGCTTTTGACAAAGCAAACTCTCGCAGCAATAAGATTCGTCTAAAAAACGCTAATGGCATAGCCCAACCGTTACAAACATAGTCTTGAAAACTCTACGTTGTCTCTCGTCGCAAACTCGCGACTAGAAACGTGTACCAACGTCAGACTAATAGCATGACGGTGAACTACGAAAATAACGAAATAACCTTCGGTAAAACTCCATAAGTAGTTCGAAGCAGCTTTCGTCCAAAGGTCGAAATCTTAGCGGAAACATCTCCCGTGTAATCCGCGGAAACATCGCTACTTTAACAAACTGCGATTTTCTATCTCTATGAAACCGGTCATCCATTACTTTCGTATAACAAGAACATTTTAAAACAAAATAGCCTATGGAAAAAACATGACCGGTCTTATGCAAAACGATTTCGCAGTACGCAAAAGTGAATGAGGAAAACACAATCCGTGGTCGCGAATATCGCAAGTAATTCGTGAGAAACGCTCTCCGGTTACCTTTGCGAAAACCCCCTTACATCACTTTTACGAGAAATCCTCTGTATGGTCGAGTCAATTCATACAAAGCAAATTTCGTAAAATAAACATAATGGGTCCAACGGGTAACTGACATAGACAGTTTTCGCTCCACAAGGTTTCTGGCTCCTGCTTTCACTCCCCCGCGGTTGCGTCCGAGCAGGAAATAATCACGTAGACAAACCCGCACGTGTCCTGCGTCGATCCCTTAAACTTTGTCCCCCTCGGATAAATGAAACGATTTTCATGCAACAAAAAAAGAATTTATACGAGCCATTCATCGTATAACTAAGACCTAAAGTGGAAGATCGTTTCTAAAAGCCATCAGCCATAACTCAGAAAACTCCGCTATGCTTGGCATGTCTATCTCGGCAAACGCTATTTGGCCCTCGGCCAACTACGCCCTTCCGTAAAGCCCGAACCTGAATTCGGCATCCCCATTAAGGACAATCGTAAACTAACATGACCTTAATAAGGGTCATGGTCTGATCGTTTACCAACAATTTCCTTGGCGATACGGTTGAATCTAGCCTCCATGCCAATCCAAAGCTACTGAGCGAGCACCGCTCCAATCACTTAACGACTAAAAACAACAATCCACTATTTGTTCATAGAACGCCAAGTGACTATTACGCAAGCAATTTGTCGCATAACCCAGAATCGGAAATCATACGATAAACTCTTCATACCAAAACTCAGTCCTAACAACCATACGGTTAACGGAAGATTTAAACTCATCGTCAATCGATTAAGTTCTATACGCCCCGTAAACACGGCATGAAAAGAAACACTCGTGACAAGGCTCCAAGAGTTATACGAGTCATCCTTAATATATGCAAACAAATCCCGGAAGGCCAACACTTCACGAAGCACTGTGAATGTAGACGCTTCTCCCTGGGTCGAACTTACGCGACCTCTTGGTCCTGCGTCTAAACCGAAACAACAGTTTCTGGCTGCGAACATTAGCAAAACATCTCCAAAGCCCGCGAACATTTCAACCACGAAATGCGGCACAAGGGAAACTCGACCTTCAGCACTGCGAGACGTCGCTAACGCTCGAAGGACATTCTTTTCCTCAAAACGTTCCAGACGAAATCCTCGTCTCTAGAACTCAAAACATACAAACACACCTCTAAACGGTAACATGCCTCTAAACTGGCATCATTTCGTTGTTGCTGATCACAACAAACGAACTCTAACGTCCTAAACAGACAAATAGCCGCCCTTCAAGGGGTAGGCTCTCTTGCATCCGACAAGGATAAACATAGCGCGCTATACAAGAAATCCAAAAGGAAGTAGCTCGACTCACGCCCAGACAAATCATATAAGCCGACAACAATTCGCGGATTTTAAACGGTACGAGTCAGGTTAAAATCGTAAACAGGCAAAACGAAAGCCGATTTGTCATCGCAAAGCCTCAGTCCGAGAGTAAACCTAGGTCTTGCCCTAAACCCAGCCACGCTGGATCTTGACATCTCACAGACATAGTATGGTATACGAGATCCAAAAATTTGTCTCTTCACTTAAGCCTATTCGTTTCACGAACTTTCCGCGTAAATCGGTAAACCGCGGAAAATCTCGCTTTATGCAAACAATAGGTACGGTGATCATCAGGGAACTAGGAATGAGACGACAACTCACACCCTCTTTCTCATACTTCGAAAAAACTGAAGTTCATAAATAATCGAAAAACAAATACATCAACAGCATCATGCTCGAAAGTCTCTCATGACACATAACCAGACCATATAAGTCTCGCCGGAAAACAGATCACAAGGGTCTTAAACTCCAAAACGAACTACGGAAGGCTTGATCCCTACACCAAGGGTACGTAGGCAGCCTTCGAAAGGCGCAGCCCCAATCTTACCACTTTCAACGGAGCCTTTCAACCATTGATTCCGCCTATCTTACCTGACATGTCTTATCGCTCGCAAGAACATCACGAACGTTCTAACGAGCTGGGGGGCTAACTGTTGGTGTCAAAATCGGTCGCGACGGAATCAATGACTGAAAGTCTCTAGAAAGTATTTCTTGAAACAAAAAGTCTCGGATAATTTCTAAAAGGAGTTATACGAGATTTTCTCAAATTAGAATATCCACTCTCTGTGAGATCGGAAGACTACGGGCGTGCGTGGACGAGAATTCCCGGAAAGATCGGTCCGCTCGCCCAACGACATCAAGATTCGATCACCACAAAAACCCTAAACATAAAAGAATCTGCCTCGAAACTTCGAAGAGGTCGTTCTCTCAAACCGTGAGGAACCAGAAAACGATCAAGATATCAAATCGAAGCCCTCGCCGAGATCTACAGCCTGGCGCCGGCGGCACCCCGGCCTGGCGCCGGCGGCACGCGCCACGCGGGCCGGACTGGCGCCGGCGGCACCCGACGCGGGCGGCCTGGCGCCGGCGGCACCCGCTGGCGCCGGCGGCACCCGTCGCGGGCGGCCTGGCGCCGGCGGCACCGGCCTGGCCGGCGGCACCCGTCGCACGGGCTGGCCTGGCGCCGGCGGCACCCGGCCTGGCGCCGGCGGCACCCGTCACCGGCCTGGCGCCGGCGGCACCCGGCCTGGCGCCGGCGGCACCCGTCGCGGGCTGGCCTGGCGCCGGCGGCACCCGACCTGGCGCCGGCGGCACCCGTGAGCGGGCCGGCCTGGCGCCGGCGGCACCCGTCGCACGGGCTGGCCTGGCGCCGGCGGCACCCGGCCTGGCGCGGGGCACCCGTCGCGCGGGCTGGCCTGGCGCCGGCGGCACCCGGCCTGGCGCCGGCGGCACCGTCGTGCGGGCTGGCCTAGCGCCGGCGGCACCCCGGCCTGGCGCCGGTCGACGGCCCTCGTCCTGGTCTCGGTCCCATCGTGTTCGGTCTGATCCCATCTTGGCTTGTTTGGATCAATCATCGTGAGTTTGGGACGATCACGGCTACGGAATAAACATCCTACGACTCGATTGGAATCGTCCTCGATGTTTTACGACAAAAACTAGAAGGATTGGATTTCTCGTAGAAGATATCGTATAGAACAAGGTCGATTAACTTGAACATCGATCCTTTAGGTTATACGGTTTATTTTACGAGAAATATAGTCTTTCCGAGAAATCGTATAAAACGTTTAACGACTTAAGACAAGTCCACGGACTAACTTACGAATTTAGGAATTCAGGCCCAATCAGGCTATGACGGTTTGTCCGATATCCCGAACATCGGATAAACATCAAGTCACCGAAAACTCGAGGATAATTACAAAGATCGACGAAAATGGAATACTTCCTGAAGAGATAAGCTTGGGCCCAAAGGCGAGGTCCATCATCCTAAGGCAAACCGACCTTGGAGTGGATATATAAGGAGAGCAAGGGCAGAAGAGAAGGGGATCCGAAAAATCCTAGATTGGAGACTTAGAGCATCCTGCTAGCTTAGAGAACTTAGAACTTAGGCGGTTAGGCCAGCGAGGCAGGACTCAGAACGTCTGGCTGCCTCTTGTTCTAGTTTTATCTTCTCCGCAGACCCACGTTCCTCTCGGAAGGATCTAACTATACTTTTACTCAGAGCTCCGCACATAGAAACCCTAGGCATTATCTTCGACATGCCCGCTTCTATGACCAACGCTCATATTAGACGAACCAGGCCCTAGAACGTCTGGCCGCCTCCTGCTCGCAAATCTCCGCTCCTCTCGGAAGGATCGGACAATTCTTTTACTTAAGAGCTCCGCACATAGAAACCCTAGGCGTTATCTTCGACATGCCTGTTTCTATGACAAACGCTCATACTAGACGAACCCGCCCAGACGGTTCGATCTCTTGTTCAATTCTTTCTAACTGAACTACGTCCGACTTGATCCTCGAAAGGGGTACGTAGGCAGCCTTTCTTAAGGTCCAGTCTCAAATCTTAACAAATCTTTTTCCGCTTTTATTCGGTCACTTGTCGTTGGCTGTCGCAGAGAATCCGGACCTTCAAGGAAAGTCGGGTTAACTTGGCTTTCCTCCGCAATCTTATTCATTAAAATTGACGGTGTGAATTTCGGTTCCCACACAATCCAAGTTCATGTTCTAGTTAGCTAATCTAGAAAAAGCATTAGTGAACAATCCTAACAATAAATATCACAACTATAGCAGATGTAGGTTGGGACTAATCCCTCATATCCTATTTAAACCCTAAATCTAACAAGTGAATCTACTCAGACATGGCTAAGTGATTCATAGTAACAAGGTAATAATAGGAGTTCATAGATTTATTAGAGGAATGAACACTTAAGTTCAAATCACAAATCTCTTTGGATCTTTTCTCTAGATCTAGAATCCTATAACCTTTGTTAAGAAGAACAAGTAAAGAATTAAGAATTGAATAGAACTTTACTGAGAACTTGCAAAGTAATGAAACAATGGTAAAAGAAATGTGTAGAAAAGATGGTGGTAAAGCTCTGCTTTTCAAAAACACTTAGGCAAATATAAATATGAGTTCATTAGGTTAAAAACTCGTCAGGGCTAATCTTGTAAAAATGTGATGTCGTGGGCTTCAAGTTCGGCCAAGTCCAACTTGTCTTCTTTCGCCGCTCGATATCGATCGATAGTACTGGATGTACATCGATCGATTATGATCTCGATGTATCGTCCTTCGGCGAATGTGTGTCGATCGATATAACGGAATGTGCATCGATCGATGTGTAGCTCCAGATGTCGACCTCTGGTCTGATCTCGGGTGAACTCTTCTTTAAGCTCCAAAAAGGCACCTAAGACATCACTTTTCTCCAAAATGCTCCTGAGCCTGAAAACATACCTAATAGACTCCAAAACATAGATAATAGTAATAAAAATACTCTTATACCATGGGTAAAAACAGGTAAAATCCATTGTATATCAACTCTCCCAGACTTAACATTTTGCTTGTCCTCAAGAAAACACAGGCAGTCTTTATGAAAGAGGTTTTTAAAAAGCACGGACTCAATCAAATTCAAACTTAGAATCATAACCTCTACTTTGTTGCAAACCACATCTAAGAATCTGTCAATCACAGAAGTACATTATGCAATATCCTAATTATGTCTGACTAACCCCTCAACTGATTTCATTTATGTACATAAAAATGAAAGTGCAGGCTTTACCTTGGGAGTATCGATCACAGGATGCAAGGTTGCTCAAACAAGTATCTGGACCTGCAGGTAAAAATTAGTTCCTATCCTCTCTCTCTACTATTTCTCTCATAGTCAAGTCTGCTTTTTTTTGCAAGACATTGACCAAGATTGGACAGGCTTCCATGAATCAAGCTTTAATGGTTGTAGCCACTAAGTCCTGTTCACTTCTTTTTGACCTATATCCTAGGATTCATTGCGAAGCAAGTCTTGAAGGGGGTAACCACCAAGCCCTATTCGAATCCTTTACCTATAGAATTCTTATGAATCAAGTCTTGAGGGGGGATAACCGCCAAGCCCTGTTCGAATTCTTTCCTAAGAAATAACTAACTAGTCCTAGAACATATATTTAAGCTTATTTTTCGATATTAAATCTAAATTTGAAAATGAGAGAGAGTGTGGGAACCGAAATTCGCACCGTCAAATTAAGTTGATTTGGAGGAAAGCCAAGTGAACCAAGCCTTCCCTGAAGGTCCCGGATATCTGCTGGGCCGCACACGACACAATCAGTTCGACAAAGAAAATATGAAAACGAAATAAAAATCGTAAGAAAAAAGAATAGAGCAAGAGATTTTATTTCTGAATCCGCGTTTGAGCGTGAACAACAGGTAAGAGCCTTGGCTACGAGAGCTGTCGGCAAGTTCGCTAGTCTGATCGCCTAAGTCTATCCTAGTTGAGTCGCAGCTCGCTAGTGAAAACAGAAAATAATGCTAAGTTGCTCTAAGTGCTCTGGACGTTTTTGTGATCTGGTTTGCTTCTTGCTCAAAGCTCTCCTTATATACTCCTCCTATGACGGTCTATCTTCTCGCGGGCTGAGTTGGGCTTTTTCCATTTTCGTCCATCTTTGTATTTATCGGGAAACTTGACATTTATCTTCGGAAATCACGACATTTATCTTCTGGAAACTTGATATTTATCCCTTATGGAAACTTGACATTTATCTCTTATGTGAGGATAAAGATAAACCGTCATAGTTATCCTTCTTTTTCGGAAAATCGTACGTGGGCCGTTTTGGCCGCGTTGGGCCGTTTAGGCGTTTTTACGGTTTTTCGAAAGGACAGTCTTTGAAGGTCTCGATGTTTCCGAAGGAACCTCGATTCCTTGTTTAGTCGAGGAAGTGTCGTTCTAGAATAACCGTGATCATACCAAACTTGCGTAGACTGATCCGAACAAGCTAAGATGGGATCGAACCGGACACGATAGGAACGAGACCGGGACGAGGGCCGTGGACCGACGCTGGGCCGACCCGCGCGAGGGTGCCGCCGGCGCCAGGCCGGGTACGCCGGCGCCAGGCCGGGTACCGCCGGCGCCAGGCCGGCCCGCGTGACGGGTCCGCCGGCGCCAGGCCGGGTGCCGCCGGCGCCAGGCCAGCCCGCGTCCCGCGTGCCGCCGGCGCCAGGCCAACCCGCGTCCCGGGTGCCGCCGGCGCCAGGGCAACCCGCGTCCCGCGTGCCGCCGGCGCCAGGCCGGGTACCGCCGGCGCCAGGCCGGCCGCGTGAGGGTGCCGCCGGCGCCAGGCCGGGTGCCGCCGGCGCCAGGCCAGCCCGCGTCCCGCGTGCCGCCGGCGCCAGGCCAACCCGCGTCCCGCGTGCCGCCGGCGCCAGGCCGGGTGCCGCCGGCGCCAGGCCAGCCCGCGTCCCGCGTGCCGCCGGCGCCAGGCCAACCCGCGTCCCGCGTGCCGCCGGCGCCAGGCCCGCGTGCCGCCGCCGCGGCCCGCGTGGGTCCGTGGCGCCAGGTGTCCCGCCCGTCCGCCGGCGGTCCCTCGCCAAGGGTCCGCGCCATCGCCCCCAGCCCTCGTCCCGCGTGCCGGGCCATGCCACGTTCGAGTCCCCTGCCGCCTGGCGAGGCCGTGGTGCCGCCGGCCCAGCCAGCCGCGTCCCGTGCCCCGGCGCCAGGCCGGTGTTGCCGCCGGCGCCATCCAGCCCCTTCCCGCTTGCCGCCGTCGCAGGCGGGGTGCCGCCGACACCGCTCCGCGTTCGCGTGCATGTGGTCCTGCCAGGCCACGTCTCTGCCGTCCATGGGTTTGTTCGATCTTTCCCTCGTCAGTCGTTTGCGGGAAAATCTTTCGAGTTTGGGAGGGTCTCTAGTTGTAGATCTCGAGATAATTGTTTCCAACGAGATTCTGCGAGTATCGGGATTTTGAGATGGACTTAGATCTTCAGATTTTCCGTCGTCGAGGATGAGAGCAATGTGGCTCCGAGTTTTAGATATGTTAAAAGATGAATCTTTAAAACAATCGGGAAGGTTTTACGGAAGACTCATTGTAGATCTCGGACAATCCAGACATGGGTTTCAAGGGACCAGGATGCTGTCATCGCCCGAGATCGTGAGACGATCGCATTGATGGGCGCCAGGACCCTCGCCGTTGGCGCCAGATGGGAGTGGACGAGCCTTCCGTGAGTTTTATCGAGCGACGATCCGTTTCTTGGACTTGATCGTCGCTTGGCTTTTCTTTCGAGGACTTTCGGGTGACGATTTCATCATTGACCGATTTTGACCCCAACAGAGAGAGAGGGTGATAAAACTATCTACACAAGGCTTTACCTTCCAGACTTGTTTGAAGCATCCGATCTCATTTAAACCAAGCCCCAAGACAAGCAGAGAATGTCAGGTTAGGTTGGAAATCAGCTTTGGTAACTCCAGACAATCAATGAAAGCGTTGTCATCGCTGATAGGTGATCAACTTTAGCATCTATAGTACATTCTGCATCAACAAATCTAAGAATGGTGCCTAAAAGATTTGTTAGATAAAAAGTGAAATTTTTTTAAATTATCATTATCCCTTTCTTTACTCAAAAAAAATCATTTTGAAAATATTTTAGATGAAGTCAAAAGGTAAACAGCATCCGTAATCATACCCCCAGACTTAAATCATACACTGTCCTCAGTGTATAACCAGTCTGGTGAAGGCGTAGGCAGAAATGAAATATACTGATATCGAAAAAGTAGAATGAAATACCTGACCGTAATCAGTATCGATCGATGTTGAGTCGCCTTCATCGATCGTTATTGTTTGGTTCATATCGATCGATATCGATAGTGTCATGTCGGTCGATTTCAGTGGTAATTGTCTAGTCGTAACTACAAAGAAAAACAAATACGAAAAATAAAATCCTAAAGATAAAAACTAAACGAAAAATTACCTAACAGTGGGTTGCCTCCCACTCAGCGCTTTGATTATAGTCATCTAGCTTGACTTTGGATGGAATGAGCTACTTTGATGAAGTCCAGGTACTTGTTGGGAAACAAGTATCCTCTGTATCCTTCTTCTCACTGAACCATGTGTCAAATAAGCTTCTTGTGGCTTCATATTCTCTGGTTCGTTTCTTCTTTATCTCAATTACCTCATCATTGATCCTTTGAATCCTTTCTGCATGACCTTCAATGCTGAGCTCGTGCCATCCTAATTTCTCATAGGCATATTCTGAAAGATCCCTGAGCTCCGCTTGCATTGAATCAAGGCGTTGGATCATTTTGTCGTGAATAAAGCTTGTATCGATCGATTCCTTTGTTGAATTGTCGGTAGATGGCTATTGAGGTCCGTCGATCGATGCGCTGGGTCTTCTGTCGATCGATGCTAAGGGTGCAGGTCTGCTCGCAAGCTGCCTCTGAATGTCTCTGATTCCTTTTTGCATCCCTTCTATGCTAGATTCCATTCTGCCAACTTGTTGTTTAGCGGGAAATACGTCTGATCTAGACGTCTTTCTTGCGAATCATCCACGCTCGTAATTGCCGTGTAGACTTCATCAGCTAACTTATCCAAGTCAGCTCTGGTGCAGATTTCAGAAGTCTGTATATTGATCGATGCAACATGTTGTTCATCGGTCGATGTGTGCTTCTGCAGATTGTCGTGAAGCTTGTCGGCAAATAGCTTCATCTGTCCGTCGATTTCAGTCATTCGCCTATCGATCGATGTGAGGTTGTACTCATCGATCGATGCGAGGTTGTACTCATCGATCGATGCGATTGATGCAGCCTGATATTCGAGTTGACGTTGGAACTTCTCAGCCTCCTGCTGCATAGTGTCCATGCGTAGTGCGAGTTCCTCCACTTCTTTGTCTACTAAGAAGTGTATGTCAGCAAGTTTCCTCTCAACTGCTTTTAGACGAGTGAATCCTCCAAAAGGATTGCAAGGTGCCGCGGGGTTCATATCTGCATGCGCCTCATTGATAAGGCGGATAGATCTCTTCATCTCTTCGGTGCAGATGCTTAGATCCCGTAGGTTGTGGAAGATAAGTTCACAGGTTTTGTTGAGTTTGCTGCTGAAACGATCTGCTGCTTTCCTCAGTTCCTTCCAGATATCGCCGAGAAACTCATCAACCTCACGTTTTGAGTAGGTGGTCGATGGTGCAGGGTTCATATCGATCGATGTGGATGTTACTCCGTCGATCGATATTGCACTTGTCTGGCCGTGGTTCTGGGTGTTGTGAAGATCTTCAAGTTCCAG
The DNA here is from genome assembly GCA_018703725.1 of Brassica juncea. Lineage (NCBI taxonomy): Eukaryota > Viridiplantae > Streptophyta > Magnoliopsida > Brassicales > Brassicaceae > Brassica > Brassica juncea. The sequence continues at coordinate 24,541,700 of CM031936.1, forward strand.
CTCAAGACGTTTAACCTTCTTGCTTAATGCCTGGTGTGCACTGAACATCCAGTTCATCTCGCTGCGAAGCTTGTCTCTAGCATCCTCTAAACTATTTTCCATGGAGAGTTTTTCCCACTTACGTTCTCCAAGTAGACCAGTGAACATCTCGTTGATCTCATCTTTGGTGTAGATTTCGTGCACCAAATCTCTTCTTGTAAATGAACTGGCGTGCTCTGGTAAACAGATGTAAGAGCGCTCGTCCATTGAAGTCCTTTGAAGCAGTTTCTTGATGTCGTTTTTAGAAACTCTGATGACGTCACCATCTACTCCTCTAGCAAACCCTTTCTCGTTCCTGTAGACCCCATACTCATCTCTCTGCTCCCAAAAGAATTTTCGAACTCCATATCGAAAAGCTCTCTTTCCGAATTCAGGACTCCTATCGGTCGATGTCATGTACTCCATATCGATCGATGTCCGTTGAAAATCTGGGTCCTCCGTGTTGAGATGATTATCCTCAGCTTCCTTTGGCTCGGCTGTTGTGTCTGCCTCCTGGTGCTGATGATGGTGGTCTGGTCCGTAGCGTTGCTGCTGGAATAGGTTTTGGGATCCGTTGGCTACCTGTAGGACGTCTGCAATGTCCTCTCTGGATATGTGGAGTGTTCGTCCATCCATTGAGCGTGCAAAGCCTTTTGAATCCCTGAAAATACAAAACTCATCTGGGGTTAAATTACCAAAATCAGGTACAGGTGAATTTGTTACCTGGGATGGTTCGATGAATGTATCGGTCGATGGCACAGGTCCGGGATCGGTCGATGGTTGTTCAGGCCTATCGGTCGATTGTGATGGTGCCGTGTCGATAGATGAGACTTCCTCGGGTTGAGTGATGTATGTTGGCGTTGCGGTCTCGACCGCAAAGCTCTCGTGCTGGTAATCGCTTGCCCAGCTCCCGATTGAGTGGTCTCCGTCTCGCTTGTAGTTGACCGTGTTGTCAGACGATGCGAGGCAAGTAGTATCGTTCGATGGGGAGAAGGTCCTATCAATCGATGTGTTGATTCTGAGGTTGTGGTGGAGAAGTCTATCTTCATCTTCTGGAAGGCTGTGACACTCTATAGCTCTCTCCTCCTCGTAATCATCAGTATACTCTTCAATGTGAGTAGTATCTACAGCATGTGGTGGGATGTAGTAGTCGTTCTCCCACTCGTTTACCTCGAAGTCACCGTCTGGAAACTCCTCCTCGATCTGGTTGAATCGCGAATCGATCGATGACCATGTATGTCTGTCGATCGATGTCGATTCACAAGTATCGATCGATGCGACAGTGCCACTATCGATCAATTCATCGTACTCCGTCTCATATGCGTCTTGTGAATCGTATTCATCTCCACAATAGAAAACAGCTACGAGGTCTGGGCCGTCTTGGATCTTCTCAGGAACCTTGATGACTCGTACCGGATCATGGTAGACCGTAGGATTGATAAGGCTTAGGTATAGCTTGTTCGTCTGAAGGTTGCAGACAGCTCCAACTGTGGCTAGGAAGGCTCTTCCAAGTAGCAAAGAAGTAGGTAGGGTTACCTTGACCTCCAAGACAAGGAAATCTACTGGAACTAGGGTTTCTCCTATGTTAACCTCCAGGTTTTTGATGATGCCTCCAGAGTTTTGCTGAGAACAATCCACGAACATGAATGATTCATCCGTGGGTTATATCTTCAGACCTAGATGGTCTGCTATCACCTTGGGTAGGATGTGTGGGAACCAAAATTCGCACTGTCGATTTTAGTTGATTTGGAGGAAAGCCAAGTGAACCTAGCCTTTCCTGAAGGTCCCAGTTACCTGCTGAGCCACACACGACACAATCAATACGACGGAATGATAACAAGACGAAATATAAAAATCGTAAAAAGAGTTAGAGCAAAAGATCTTATTTCCGAATTTGCGTTTAAGCGTAACCAATAGGAAAGAGATCGGCTACAAGAGCTGTCGACGAGTTTGCTAGTCCAGCCACCTATATCTAACCTAGTAGAGTCGCAGCTCGCTAGTAAAAACGGAAAAAGTGCCTAAGTCGCTCTAAGTGCTATGTTGCTCTCAAAAAGTTCTCCCTTTGCTCCTTGCCCCAAGCTCTCCTTATATACTCCTCTTAAGACGGTCTATTCTCCTTTGGGCCGAATCTATCGTGAATCGGGTTTCTTCCATTTTCGTCGGTCTTCATGCTTATCGGGAAACTTGACATTTATCTTCAAGAAATCTGACATTTATCTTCGGGAAACTTGACATTTATCTCTTTATGTAAAGATAAACATGGGCCGTCAAGTCCATTTCGACTTGATCTCCTAGAAAGTCGTAAGTGGGCCGCTTGATCGCGTTTGGGCCTTCCGGGTCCATTGCTTCGACTGTGGACGCTTTACGGTTTCGCGAGAAACTATCCTGCCAGGGTACTTGTTTTACCGAAGGAACCCCAACTCCTCGTATAGTCTAGATGACTTGGTCTTTTTAGAATAACCGTGATCGTTTAATACGATGAATCGAAATCCATTCGTCAACCGAACTTTTGGTGGTCTTCCGAAGCCTTCCCGATTTATTTCGGCCAGAACGAAATGGGGTTCTCAGGTTTCATGTCTTCGAGGAGTTGAACAATGAGTCTTCGAGCAAAGATACAAAATATAGAGTTGGACTAGTTGTCGAGACGGTTTTGCGGGGAGGAGGTCGCACCTGTCGAGTAGTCCGTATGGGGGCGCCCGGGACCAGGATGGGCGAGCTGGCGCCCGGCGTCCGGGACCAGCACGGGCGAGCTGGCGCCCGGCGCCCGGGACCAGCGCAGGCGAGCTGCTGCCCGGCGCCCAGGACCAGCGCGGGCGAGCTGGCGCCCGGCGCCTGGGGCCAGAAGGGGTGAGCCGGCGCCCGGCGCCCGGGGCCAGCACGGGTGAGCTGGCGCCCGGCACCCGGGGCCAGCCCGGGCGAGCCGGCACCCGGGGCCAGCACGGGCGAGCCGGCGCCCGGTGCTTGGGGCCAGCACGGGCGAGCCGGCACCCGGTGCCAGCACGGGCGAGCCGGCGCCGCGTGCCAGAACGGGCGAGCCGGCGCCCGGCGCCCGGGGCCAGCGCGGGCGAGCCGGCGCCCGGCGCCTGGGGCCAGGCCGTGGCCGCTCCTGCTGGTGTCCGGGACCACGATGTGATCATCCCCTCCGACGTTTTGTCAAGTAACTAGTTTTTCTTGGTATTATTCGTCACTTGATCCCTTCCGGGGACTTTCGGGTTGTGGGAACAGAAATTCACACCGTCGATTTTAATGAATAAAAACGGAGGAAAGCCGAGTTAACCCGACTTTCCCTGAAGGTCCGGATTCTCTGCGACAGCCAACGACAAGTGACCGAATAAATGCGGAAAAGGTTTTGTTAAGATTTGGGACTGGACCTTAAGAAAGGCTGCCTACGTACCCCTTTCGAGGATCAAGTCGGACGTAGTTCAGTTTAGAAAGAGTTGAACAAGAGATCGAACCGTCTGGGCGGGTTCGTCTAGTATGAGAGTTTGTCATAGAAACAGGCATGTCGAAGATAACGCCTAGGGTTTCTATGTGCGGAGCTCTGAAATAAAAGAATTGTCCGATCCTTCCGAGAGGAGCGGAGATTTGCGAGCATGAGGCGGCCAGACGTTCTAGGGCCTGCCTTGCTAGTCTAACCGCCTAAATTCTAAGTTCTATCAGCTTACAGGAGCTCTCTAGGTCTCCAATCTAGGATTTTTCGGATCCTCTTCTCCTCTGCTCTTGCTCTCCTTATATACTCACTCCTAGGTCGGTTTGCCTTAGGATGATGGACCTCGCCTTTGGGCCCAAGTTTATCTCTTCAGGAAATATTCCATTTTCTTCGATCTTCGTAATTATCCTCGAGTTTTCCCCTATTTTCCGATGACTTGATGTTTATCCAATGTTCGGGAAATTGGATAAACCGCCATAGTCTGATTGGGATTGAATCCTTATAATCGTAAGTAAGTCCGTGGACTTGTCTTAAGTCGTTGAACGTTTTATACGATTTCTCGGAAAGACTATCTTTCTCGTAAAATAAACCGTATAGCCTAAAGGATCGATGTTCGAGTTAATCGATCTTGTTTTACACGATATCCTCTACGAGAAATCCAACCTTTCTAATCTTTGTCGTAAAACATCGAGGATGATTCCAATCGAGAGATGTTAATTCCGTAGCCGTGATCGTATCAAATCCACGAGGATTGATCCAAGCAAGCCAAGATGGGATCAGACCGAGCATGATGGGACCGAGACCAGGACGAGGACCGAGACCAGGACGAGGACCATCGACCGGCGCCAGGGGGCTTGCCGCCGGCGCCAGGCCGGCTTGCGTGACGCTTTCCGCCGGAGCCAGGGGGCTTGCCGCCGGTGCCAGGCCGGCTTGCGTGACGCTTGCCGCCGGCGCCAGGCCGGCTCCGTCTTGCCTGCCGCCGGTGCCAGGGGTTCTCTGCCGCCCGTGGGTTCTCCGTCGCCCGATCTTTCCCCCGTTGGCCGTTCGTGCGGGAAATCTTTGAGTTTGGAAGGATCTTTAGCCGTAGATTTCGAGATAACCGTTTTCGACCTCACCAGAGAGTGGATATTCTAATTTTGAGAAAATCTCGTATAACTTCTTTTCAAATTATCCGAGACTTTTTGTTTCAAGAAATACTTTTCAGAGACTTTCAGTCATTGATTCCGTCGTGACCAATTTTGACCCCAACAGTTAGCCCCCCAGTTCGTTAGAACCTTCGTGATGTTCTTGCGAGCGATAAGACGTGTCAGGTAAGATAGGCGGAATTAATGGTTGAAAGGCTCCGTTGAAAGTGGTAAGATTGGAACTGCGCCTTTCGAAGGCTGCCTACGTACCCTTGTTGTAGGGATCAAGCCTTCCGTAGTTTGTTTTGGAGTTTAAGACCCTTGTGATCTGTTTTACCAGCGAGACTTATATGGTCTGGTTATGTGTCATGAGAGACTTTCGAGCATGATGATGTTGATGTATTTGTTTTGGTTTGGGCTTTGTGAGGCCATTATGTGTTTTTCGATTTTTTATGAACTTCAGTTTTTTCGAAGTATGAGAAAGAGGGTGTGAGTTGTCGTCTCATTCCTAGTTCCCTGATGATCACCGTACCTATTGTTTGCATAAAGCGAGATTTTCCGCGGTTTACCGATTTACGCGAAAAGTTCGTGAAACGAATAGGCTTAAGTGAAGAGACAAATTTTTGGATCTCGTATACCATACTATGTCTGTGGGATGTCAAGATCCAGCGTGGCTGGGTTTAGGGCAAGACCTAGGTTTACTCTCGGACTGAGGCTTTGCGATGACAAATCGGCTTTCGTTTTGCCTGTTTGCGATTTTAACCTGACTCGTACCGTTTAAAATCCGCGAATTGTTGTCGGCTTATATGATTTGTCTAGGCGTGAGTCGAGCTACTTCCTTTACGAAGAGCTAAACCAAAATTTTGATTTCTTGTATAGCGCGCTATGTTTATCCTTGTCGGATGCAAGAGAGCCTACCCCTTGAAGGGCGGCTATTTGTCTGTTTAGGACGTTAGAGTTCGTTTGTTGTGATCAGCAACAACGAAATGATTCCAGTTTAGAGGCATGTTACCGTTTAGAGGTGTGTTTGTATGTTTTGAGTTCTAGAGACGAGGATTTCGTCTGGAACGTTTTGAGGAAAATAATGTCCTTCGAGCATTAGCGACGTCTCGCAGTGCTGATGGTCGAGTTTTCCTTGTGCCGCATTTTGTGGTTGAAATGTTCGCGGGCTTTGGAGATGTTTTGCGAATGTTTGCAGCCAGAAACTGTTGTTTCGGTTTGGACGCAGGACCAAGGGGTCGCGTAAGTTCAACCCAGGGAGAAGCGTCTACATTCACAGTGCTTCGTGAAGTGTTGGCCTTCCGGGATTTGTTTGTATATATTAAGGATGACTCGTATAACTCTTGGAGCCTTGTCACGAGTGTTTCTTTTCATGCCGTGTTTACGGGGCGTATAGAACTTAATCGATTGACGATAAGTTTAAATCTTCCGTTAACCATATGGTTGTTAGGACTGAGTTTTGGTATGAAGAGTTTATCGTATGATTTTCCGATTCTGGGTTATACGACAAATTGCTTGCGTAATAGTCCCTTGGCGTTCTATGAACAAATCATGTATTGTTGTTTTAGCCATTAAGCGATTGGAGCAATGGTCGCTCAGTAGTTTTGGATTGGCATGGAGGCTAGATTCAGCCGTATAGCCAAGGAAGTTGTTGGTAAACGATCAGACCATGACCCTTATTAAGGTCATGTTAGTTTACGATTGTCCTTAATGGGGATGCCAAATTCAGGTCCGGGCTTTACGGAAGGGCGTAGTTGCCCGAGGGCCAAATAGCGTTTGCCGAGATAGACATGCCAAGCATAGCAGAGTTTTCTGAGTTATGGCTGATGGCTTTTAGAAACGATCTTCCACTTTAGGTCTCAGTTATACGATGAATGGCTCATATAAATTCTTTTTTGTTGCATGAAAATCGTTTCATTTTATCCGGGGGAAAAATTTTTAAGGGATCGACGCAGGACACGTGCGGGTTCGCCTGCGTGATTATTTCCTGCTCGGACGTAACCGCGGGGAGTGAAAGCAGGAGCCAGAAACTTGTGGAGCAAAAACTGTCTATGACAGTTACCCGTTGGACCCATTATGTTTATTTTACGAAAGTTGTTTTGTATGAATTGACACGACCATACAGAGGATTTTTCGTAAAAGTGATGTAAGAGGGGGTTTTTGTAAAGGTAACTGGAGAGTGTTTCTCACAAATTACTTGCGATATTTGCGACCACGGATTATGTTTTCCTCATTCACTTTTGCGTACTGCGAAGTCGTTTTGCATGAGACCGATCATGTTTTTTCCATAGGCTGTTTTGTTTAAAATATTCTTGTTATAGGAAAGTAATGGATGACCGGTTTCATAGAAAATCGCAGATTGTCAAAGTAGCGATGTTTCCGCGGATTGCACGGGAGATGTTTCCGCTATGATTTCGACCTTTGGACGAAAGCTGCTTCGAATTACTTACGGAGTTTTACCGAAGGTTATTTCGTTATTTTCGTAGTTCACCGTCGTGCTATTAGTCTGACGTTGGTACACGTTTCTAGTCGCGAGTTTGCGACGAGAGACGACGTAGAGTTTTCAAGACTATGTTTGTAACGGTTGGGCTATGCCGCTAGCGTTTTTTAGATGAATCTTATTTCTGCGAGAGTTTGCTTTGTCAAAAGCGTTGTCTTGATGCTGAAGCAAAAAGTTTTCGAAGATGGGATTATACGGGTATAGTATACGTACCTACTTCCCTTTTCATTTTACGAAAGAAAACGGGTTAGCCGTTCTTTCGAAGGCTTGTGTATGTTTTTTATTTCTTTTAGGAAGTGGGATGAGTATGCTTTAGAACGCGTGGCGGTCGTTTCTCGGTTTTTCGAGAGACTAGATCGGTTTGCATGTTCTGCCTGGACAATCAAGGAACGATGGAACAAGACTGGAAATTTTGCCTAAGACTTAGCTTGCTAGACTATCCACCTAGGTCCTAAGTTCCCTAAATTCTACGGCAGTTTTCAAGACGTTTTTGTTCCTGGCCTACGAAGAATTAAAACCTTTACAAAAAATTTCGAGAAAATAGTCTTCGAAGGTTTCGGCATTTCCGAAGGAATCCCATTTCCTCGTATAGTCGAGATGATTGGTGTTTAGAATAACCGTGATCGTTTAATACGATGAATCGAAATCCATTCATCATTCGAACCTTTTATGGTCTTCCGAGATTTCTCGAGTATCGGGATCGAGATGGACTTGGATTCGTAGACTTCCCGTCTTCGAGGGTTTGAGTAATGAGGCTTCGAACTTAGATTCTAGAATATTAGCTTTGTTAAACAATCGAGAAGACTTTGCGGAAGAATCGTCGTGTTTCTCGAAAAATCCGAACATGGGTTTAAGGGACCAAGATGTTGCCGTTGCCCGAGATCATGAAACGATTGCTCGGATGGGCGCCAGGCGTGGCGCGGTCGGTCTGCCGCCGGCGCCAGGCGTCCTGCCGCAGGCGCCAAGCGCCCTGCCGCCGGCGCCAAATGCCCTGCCGCCGGCGCCAGGCGCGGCGCGGTCGGTCTGCCGCCGGTGCCAGACGCCCTGCCGCCGGCGCCAGGCGCGGCGCGGTCGGTCTGCCGCCGGCGCCAAGCACCCTGCCGCCGGCGCCAGGCCCGGCACGGTCGGTCTGCCGCAAGCGCCAGGCGCCCTGCCGCCGGCGCCAAGCGCCCTGCCGCCGGCGCCAAGCGCCCTGCCGCCGCCGCCAGGCGCGGCGCGGTCGGTCTACCGCCGGCGCCATGCGCGGCGCGGTCGGTCTGCCGCCGGCGCCAGGCGTCCTACCGCCAGTGCCGTGTCCTGCGTCCACCGATGCTGCTGTTGCTCGACTTCATCGATCCCCGGGGCTCACGATCCGTTCGTGCGTTCCCTAGAGTTGTTCGAAAGAAGTACGGCAGTGGGAATTGGTGGCCCGATTTGCCGTTCTTCTATTCCGCGAGTAATCTAGGGTTTCCCCAAGGTTTCGAGGAGAATAAGTTTTATTTTTCCAAGAGGTTCTCGAAAGAAACGTTTTTTGTAGAAACCTTGTTCGTTGCGATTTCTCTAACTTGATAGATTTTATCGTTGCCCTTTCTGTTTAGATAGAGAAATTTCGAGCTCGTTTTCGTTCTCTTCCTGTGGCGGGAAGCCGCGGCTAGGTTTTTGATTTGCTCGAGCACCGTGGCGTTTGCGTAAGCGTTGTCCGTAGGAATAGTCGCTGCTGGATTTGTTTTACCATCGTTGACGCAAACTGCAAGTTTTTCTTTCATATTTCTAGACATCAGTTCGATCAAGCGCTTTGCGGCCGTATGAGTAAGAGTAATCCGTCCCCCCCTCCTTCTAGCGCCAAACTGTGGGAACCGAAATTCACACCGTTGATTTTAATGAATAAAAACGGAGGAAAGCCGAGTTAACCCGACTTTCCCTGAAGGTCCGGATTCTCTGCGACAGCCAACGACAAGTGACCGAAAAAATGCGGAAAAGGTTTTGTTAAGATTTGGGACTGGACCTTAAGAAAGGCTGCCTACGTACCCCGTTCGAGGATCAAGTCGGACGTAGTTCAGTTTAGAAAGAGTTGAACAAGAGATCGAACCGTCTGGGCGGGTTCGTCTAGTATGAGTGTTTGTCATAGAAACAGGCATGTCGAAGATAACGCCTAGGGTTTCTATGTGCGGAGCTCTGAAGTAAAAGAATTGTCCGATCCTTCCGAGAGGAGCGGAGATTTGCGAGCATGAGGCGGCCAGACGTTCTAGGGCCTGCCTTGCTAGTCTAACCGCCTAAATTCTAAGTTCTATCAGCCAAAATGAGCTCTCTAGGTCTCCAATCTAGGATTTTTGGATCCTCTTCTCCTCTGCTCTTGCTCTCCTTATATACTCACTCCTAGGTCGGTTTGCCTTAGGATGATGGACCTCGCCTTTGGGACCAAGTTTATCTCTTCAGGAAATATTCCATTTTCTTCGATCTTCGTAATTATCCTCGAGTTTTCCCCTATTTTCCGATGACTTGATGTTTATCCGATGTTCAGGAAATTGGATAAACCACCATAGTCTGATTGGGATTGAATCCTTATAATCGTAAGTAAGTCCGTGGACTTGTCTTAAGTCGTTGAACGTTTTATACGATTTCTCGGAAAGACTATCTTTCTCGTAAAATAAACCGTATAGCCTAAAGGATCGATGTTCGAGTTAATCGATCTTGTTTTACACGATATCCTCTACGAGAAATCCAACCTTTCTTATCTTTGTCGTAAAACATCGAGGATGATTCCAATCGAGAGATGTTAATTCCGTAGCCGTGATCGTATCAAACCCACGAGGATTTATCCAAGCAAGCCAATATGGGATCAGACCGAGCATGATGGGACCGAGACCAGGACGAGGACCGAGACCAGGACGAGGACCGTCGACCGGCGCCAGGGGGCTTGCCGCCGGCGCCAGGCCGGCTTGCGTGACGCTTGCCGCCGGCGCCAGGCCGGTTTGCGTGACTCTTGCCGCCGGCGCCAGGCCGGCTCCATCTCGCCTGCCGCTGGCGCCAGGGGTTCTCTGCCGCCCGTGGGTTCCCCATCGCCCGATCTTTCCCCCGTTGGCCGTTCGTGCAGGAAATCTTTGAGTTTGGAAGGATCTTTAGCCGTAGATTTCGAGATAACCGTTTTCGACCTCACCAGAGAGTGGATATTCTAATTTTGAGAAAATCTCGTATAACTTCTTTTCAAATTATTCGAGCCTTTTTGTTTCAAGAAATACTTTTCAGAGACTTTCAGTCATTGATTCCGTCGTGACCGATTTTGACCCCAACACGGGTGTTGATTGCGTCTTTGACCGATTTTGACCCAACAGGATGCTGACTCCAGATCCTGTGTCACATAGGGCACGTGGGAAATTGATCCCATGGACTGAGCAAGGAACAACGAACTTCCCTGGATCACCCTTCTTCTCAAGTTTAATCCTCCTGATCATGGTGTCTCTCTGAAAAACATCCACAGTCTGTGTGTGAAGTATGCTTCTTCGAACGGTTTCTCCTTAGGTATTCTTTGAACTCTCTTTCTGAAGCTTTCTAATTCTTTTTCGTTGACTCCCCTTTTAAAGTGCTTAGGAACCTTCTCTTTCCTTTTCCTGAGGGTACGGCCTTCGGTTGCTTGTAACTCCATAGGTTCTAGGGTATCCGTGGGTTTCTTCAAGATAACTTCTGGTGGGCTTTTGGAGGGTTTAGATTGCTCCCTGAGTGCAGTAAGTCGTGCAACATCTATCTTGGGAAGTTGCACTCGTCGTGTGATAACTGAATATCGATCGATAGGTTCTGGAGTATGTCGATCGATTTTGTTATCCTTCTGTCGATCGATGGAACATCCATTCTGTCGATCGATTTTGTAAGGGCTGGGCGGATGTGGGTGCTCTGCTGCGAACTCCTCGTGAGTAAGTATCTTTACGGCGTTGCACTCGTGGGTGGATTCGTCAAGGTCCATCGGTCGATGCTCGTCTGAGTCTATCGTTCGATTTGAGTTGGCGTACATCGATCGATAGTCGTGTCCGGACATCGGTCGATACCAATGGTTCCCACCAATACTCATGGAACTTTCGATCTGGAAGTCTCCCTCTTGCAGCTTCTCATGCTTCACCACTCGCCAATAATCGTCTTCTATGATAGCATTGACGTTGTGGCCTGTTGCTTCTTCCCCAGTCCCTTTTCCTAAGGCTTCCTGCTTCTTAACAGCTTCTCTTGTCTGAATCACTTGAGTCTCTAGTTTCTTCACATGAGTGCTCAAAGCATCAAGCTTTGTGTTCAAGGTGGTGTAGACAGCGTCGATCTTTCCATTGAAGTTCACCTCTAACTGCTGCTGGCTTTCAAGAATTTTGCTGAGCATGTCTTCCAGCTTTCCTTCTGGGGTTGATGTGGGTGGCTTCATGTAAGATGAGTTTCCATAACTTCTGTTGTTGTTGGGGTTGCTGCTGTTGAAGTTGCCTCTTTGTCCTGAGAAGTTTCTGTTTTCTTGGTTTCCAGATCTCTGAAATCCAGTTCCATTGATCCAGTTGACTTCTGCTTCTACGTAGTCATCTTCTTCATCAGCTTCTGCATCCTCCACTGAGCAGATTTGCTTGTTTAGCAGCTTCTGAACATTGTCAAGTGTAGCCTGTACCTCATTTATATGTTCCTTTCCAAGGAACGCTACAGATCTTGCTTTTACAATGGTCTTCGTGCTGTTGTAGGATGCTAAGTTGTCTATTAGCTTCACAACATTTTCAGGATTCCTTGTGGTGAAGTTGCCTTCACTTGCAATATCCAGAGCCATCTGATATTTCAGCGCGATGCCTCTGAAGAAAGTGAAGAGCAGTTGCACCTTGTTGAATCCATGGTGTGGACAATCTCGCTGGTAAGACTTGAATCTGATCCAGGTATCCTTGAATGACTCTTCAGGCTCCTGGTTGAGTGTGGCAATTTTCCTCCTTAAGTCTTCAGCGCGCGCATCATCAAAGAAGTTACGCAGAAATGCATTTTTGATGTCGCTCCAGGATGTAAGAGATCCTGGTGGTAGCTGCTTAAACCACTGTAAAGCTTCTCCAGATAAAAAGTGCTTGAAGAGCTTACAGAGAAGGTAGTCAACGGGGACTCCATTGGCTTTGATAGCAGATATGAGAACCTCGAACCTCTCCAGATGGTCTATGGGATGCTCATTGGACAGCCCACAGTAGGGTGTCTGTCCCACAAGGGTGTAGTACTGCGGCTTGAGCTCGAATTCGCCTCTCTGAATAGCAGGGGGACGAATGGCTAATCTGTTGGTGTAGAACTGATCTGGACGGTTGTAGTCAGCTAGTGTTCGAGAAGCCTCTCCTACAGGTTGAACAGCTCCTGTAGGTGCAGTTTTTGGCTCAGGGATTACTTCATTCTGAGCATTGAGCTTCTGACCTGCTTTATTACGAAGGTGACCTTCTTGGTCACGCAAGTCTCCATTCTCATCTCGTGTGAGAATAATCGGCGCAACAATGACTCGCGGAACAGTATCGATCGATATACGGTTAGGGGTATCGATCGATGTCGAATGAAACGTGTCGGTCGACGGTGAAGTAGTGTCGGTCGACAGGAAGGTGCGAGTATCGGTCGACGAAGACGGTGTCTTGGTCGACAGTGGTGCATCGGTATCGGTCGACAGACAGTTGTTGATGTCGGTCGATGCGGAACAGATTTCCTTGAGGATTGAACGTTCCAAGCTAGCAGGGTCTTCTGTGAACAAAAGTTGAGATGCCTTGTTACTTCTAGTACTGCTGGGCATGTACCTGAAAAGACAAGAAAAAATTTGTGTCAGAAAACAATTCAAAGTAAAAATAACCTAGACCTAATCAGATTAGATCTAATTGTATCAAAGCTCCCCGGAAACGGCGCCAAATTTGATATCACTCCAATGTTTATCCCTAATAAGTGACTTTACTCTCTCAAATAAGAGGTTCAGTTGTAGCACTTAGGGGTCGAATCCACAGAAAGCTAGTGTACAAATAAGATGCAATCTTAGTGACTATGCTAGGTTGAAAATGGTTTAAAGTAAAATGCAGGTTTTTGAGTAATGGTAAGATTACTCAGTTGAAAGGTTTTGGGTTAAGACAATAAAGAAAAGTAGTTAGATTCAGGGTAGGTATTCAGGAATTCAGAATTATAAATACTATAAATGCTAACAAGTTGCTTGCATGATATGTCAGAGCTCGACACTATTAAATGAGTCCATCAGCTCTCGCAAAATTTAGACCATCTATTACTTAAATGCTAAATGGTGTTTGCGGTCAGCTATATCGCCGACAGTATCGATCGATTATTCAATAGGAATATCGACCGATACACTTCTAGCTACGTCGATCGATTACTCTATAAGAGTATCGATCGATACAGCTCTAAGCAGAATTTATGCGCGAGTTGATACAGTGCTCACCATGATCTTAGATCAGCTTTCGCTTGTCTCAAGAGGGTCATAGCATGTTTAGGATGTTATCAGGAATTATATTAAATAAATAATGCAATCCAAGTTCATGTTCTAGTTAGCTAATCTAGAAAAAACATTAGTGAACAATCCTAACAATAAATATCACAACTATAGCAGATGTAGGTTGGGGCTAATTCCTCATATCCTATTTAAACCCTAAATCTAACAAGTGAATCTACTCAGACATGGCTAAGTGATTCATAGTAACAAGGTAATAATAGAAGGTCATAGATTTATTAGAGGAATGAACACTTAAGTTCAAATCACAAATCTCTTTGTCTCTTTCCTTTAGATCTAGAATCCTATAACCTTTGTTAAGAAGAATAAGTAAAGAATTAAGAACTGAATAGAACTTTATTGAGAACTTGCAAAGTAATGAAACAATGGTAAAAGAAATGTGTAGAAAAGATGGTGGTAAAAAGCTCTGCTTTGCCAAAAACACTTAGGCAAATATAAATATGAGTTCATTAGGTTAAAAACTCGTCATGGGCAATCTTGTAAAAATGTGATGTCGTGGGCTTCAAGTTCGGCCAAGTCCAACTTGTCTTCTTTCGCCGCTCGATATCGATCGATAGTACTAGATGTACATCGATCGATTATGATCTCGATGTATCGTCCTTCAGCAAATGTGTGTCGATCGATAGCACGGAATGTGCATCGATCGATGTGTAGCTCTGGATGTCGACCTTTGGTCTGATCTCAGGTGAACTCTTCTTTAAGCTCCAAAAAGGCACCTAAAACATCACTTTTCTCCAAATGCTCTTAAGCCTGAAAACATACCTAATAGACTCCAAAACATAGATAATAATAATAAAAATACTCATATACCATGGGTAAAAATGGGTAAAATCCATGGTATATCATGCAACCACCTGCATATTCCCGCCAATGGACATCAACTTGCACTTCTGATTCTCTTTGGGAGCAGCATAGTTTTGACAATGACGCTACAATGTATTCAAGACAAACCAGTTTATCTCAATGAAATATATAACAACAACAGACAGATACTTAAACCTATACTACAAACTTTACCTGAGATCTTCAAACAGGAGAGGCGGCTTGAGTTTTCTTTGGAGTAGCTTTTGGAGAAGGTTGGTGCATTGGAGATTTATAGACTGGTGACGATGATTTAGAAGATGTAGCGCCTGCTGAATCTTTTGTGTTTTCAAACACACATTTACTTGCAGGCAATGCAACAAACTGCTTAACAGAGTCTCGAAGGTATGTCATTTCTGGTCTAGGTCTCCACAGAAATGTGTCAGGTTCAAGCACGACATCCACAAATACTTTGACTGTGTTTGGTCCAAGAGGGAGACGATCAACCAATGCTTTTGGTTCTTGACACTGCCAACGGACTTCAGCAACAACCTCGTCATTAGTTGACCAAGGTGATAAGAGTTTGCATTTGTTGACAGAATTTGCCGTTGGGCTCTACCAGAGACATGCAAAAGACAACAAGAATATGTTAATGATCACAACAACTCAGACAAAGAACAATAAAGTAAACCATAAAAACTTGCTTCTTGATTACATATCTTACCCTAAGAGGAATGTCTTCATAATACATACCCATTTATTGGCAGGCCATGCAATCATCTCGCCAAGCGCTTGCTCAACAATACACATACCGGTTGCAGGCCTCCATAGAAATGCATCTGATTTGATTGCAGTTTCGACAAATACTTTAACAGCAAGAGGGCCTAAAGGGATGTCATTCACAAAGTCATCCGGTTCAGATGACATAACACGGCCCTCGGCTACGTTTTCATCAGAACCAGACCAATCAACCAACACACACTTTGGGTGTGCTCTTCTGGTAACACTCTACATAAATGTATTATAAAACATGTCAGTAAATACTAACAAAATACTTTTTATGATGTCTGTAAATTACTTACTCTTGCTCTTGCAGTAGCTGAGTTTTCACCTATCTCAGGTTCTTCCTGTGAATAATGCATGTTAGTCAACTGATAACTAAGATCTAAAGATATAAACATGCTTAGTATAACAAACCTGTCTTCTCATTCTAGCAATTTCATATTGCAACTCGTTAACCTTGTGAATCAAACAAAGTTGCTTCTCTTCCATTTCAGCCATAAAATGTTTCCTCACTTGAAACCAAGCTAGCTTCGTCTTCCCAATGTTTCTTCCCATTGCCCTCAAATGACCAGGATTGTCAGGTCCTAATAGTACTGAAAGTGGATCAACACTAAGGTTTTTCGAATTAGAATTAGCACCGCTATCAACGAGCTCAGCTGCCTTTTTCTTCCAACATAAGACATAATATATTTGAAGCGCCCAAAAAGGAAAATACTTACAAACTTCTCTGCAGCTATCATATTGACTGGTGTTCCATCTTTTTTTGTACGTGACTTGACCCACACTTTAAGCCTACCCACTTTTGATTCTCCGCCACTCTCTCCTTTCTGATGCAAACAACACAGCAGATGTGAAAAAGGTGGTAAGTGAAGAAAAAGTTAATTGATAAGGTGAAAAATGGTACCATATCTTCTGCTAGCCTAACCATTCCTCTACGGCTACAAGTGTGAGGTATTTGTTTGCTCCTCCTCTCCTAGTATTTATCACTCACAGCTTAGCATACATATAGTGAAGATAGTCAATATCGAACCATCAAAACAAGCTAACTTCGTTGACTGTACCTTAAAGGCTGGGCTGGTTTTGCACTTGACAAATTTTCGCCATTCCACTGGGTTTACATTCTTTGGTCTCAGATTCATCCTCTCTTGGTTAGTAGCTTTACCCCTTATCTGCGTGACAAGTCTTGATTTTGAGGCCCTCCATAAACATCCCATTTTCCTCAACACAGCATTCTTTTGGTACTCTTCAGCTAGCTCAAACCTTGCCTACAATCACATATAGGCCAAATGAATTACATATATAGATACCGAAAATCAAATGTGAAAATGTAATAGGAGAAAGTCACCTGAACAGATTTCCATAGAACAGTTTTTAATTCCTCACTGATTTTCCTCCAATCATCAAATGTGACAGGTACATGCTCCCGCACTAATGGACCTAGGTATGAAGACAACTTCACTGAACCGTCACCAACAGGATCTCCAAAATCACTGAACTCCACTCTTTCTCTAGCATTCGGATCTCTGGCGATGTGCTTCATCTTCGTTGGTCCTCGGTATTTCTTCTGCTTAGGCTGAACTTCATTCATTTCCACCTCTCCTTCAGGCTCTTCTTCTAGCTGGTTAGTCTCTGCAGGTTCTTCAGCTCCCGCAGCACCGTTATCCTCTTCAGGCTCTTCCTGGTCGTTAACATTTGCAATTTCTTCATTTTCTTCATTCTCGACTGGCTCCTGCTCCTTTTCAGACACTTCATGTTCTTCCTCCTTGTCAGTCTCTTTAGTATTTTCAACGTCCTCATGCTGCGGTTGGCATGAGACAGTACCAATAAACTCAACTTCCACTTCGCTCTTCTTGTTCCTGCCCTTCTTTGCGACATTGGTGCCTTTCGTGGTGACCATATTAGTCGTCACCTTCTTTGGACGTCCCATTTAATTCACCTGAAACAAATTTCACATTAGTTAGTACAAGATACAATAATAACTATGAAGCTACATGATGCATGATAAAAGACATCACAAAAGAACAAAAAAGAACACAAAAGAGTCAAGCATCAAAGAAGACACATATCACAAACACGCACACAGTACATAAGACATTAATCACACATATATGCCTTCACAATCAACTCGTGCGTAGTGGCCTTCGTCTATATCGACATCCATGTCAATGGTCGATGGCAATGGTCCAATATCTGTGTTGACATCTTCTTCTTCTGCTTCATTGTATCTTCTTGATGGACCTCTTAGGAACACATACTAGCTGGATGTATCATCCTTCCTTGAGTAAAACACATGTTTAGCCTGAGAAGCTAATATGTATGGATCCCTATTAAAGGATACTTGACACTGATTCAAGTTAACAAGTGTGTACCCATCCTCCACCTTAAGTCCATTTCCTCTTACTGCCCATTGACACCTGAATAGAGGGACATAAAAGACATTATGGCCCAGCAAGATAATCTCTGTAACTCTCCCGTAGTATGAAACTGTTGGGGTCAAAATCGGTCAACGACGAAATCGTCACCCGAAAGTCCTCGGAAGAAAACTAAGTGACGATCGAAACCGAGAAACGGGTCGTCACTCGACGAACTATTTTCTCGAAAAACCGTAAAAACGCCTAAAAAGCCCAACATGACCAAAACGGCCCACTTACGATTTTCCGAAAAGGAAGGATAAATATGACGATTTATCCTTATCCTCACATAAGAGATAAAAGTCAAGTTTCCATAAGATTAATGTCAAGTTTTTGGAAGATAAATGTCAAGTTTCCCGATAAACACGAAGATGGACGAAAATGGAAAAAGCCCGATTCAGCCCAAAGGAAGATAGACCGTCTTAAGAAGAGTATATAAGGAGAGCTTTGGGCGAGGAGCAAATCATCACAAAATTTCCAGAGCACTTTAGCACTTATAGCAAATTCAGCATTTCTTTTCTGTTTTCACTAGCAAGCTGCGACTCAACTAGGTTAGATTTAGGCGGCCGGACTAGCGGACCTTCGACAGCTCTTGTAGCCGATTTCTTTACCTGTTGTTCACGCTCAAACGTGAATTTGGAAATAAGATCTCTTTCGCTCTGTTTTTACGATTTTTATTTTACAACTTAAATTCGCATTGATTGTGTCGTGTGTGGCCCAGCAGATATCCGGGACCTTCAGGGAAGGTTAAGTTTACTTGGCTTTCCTCCAAATCAAACGAAAACTCGACAGTGCGAATTTCGGTTCCCACAGTTTGGCGCTAGAAGGAGGGGGGGGGGGGTTACGGATCTATCTATCTCGCAACTGCACACGCTCGATCATGTCTACTGACGCCACTAAAGACCAGCCAACGCTAGACGGAACACCCGTCGATGCCAACGTTGAGAAGACTCCAACTGGAGATACCTCCACAGTCACTGCTGATGCAAACACTGAGACGCTCAGACAGATGAAGGAACTGTTCACCTCCGCCCAGGAGCGGGCGGAACAACAGGACAAGCTGATAACCTCGCTCGCAAAACAGGTTGGCACCTTAACTGCGAGGAGCAAGCTGCCGCGCGGATCCACCAAGGCAAGGCGCGGCAGAAGACTCGACTTCAGATCTCCCGGAGAACAAGAAAAAGATGCCCCGAAAGAGTCCACTCCCGACGAAACGGCTCCAAAAGGACAGCGAACGACCCCGCAGAACCTTCCACCCCCGGCTACGGGAAACAAGGAAAGCAACGTCGAGCGCATCGATCTGGATATCAGCGACCAATCGGCGCCATCCGATGAAGACGCTGACATCCACCCTAGGAGGACTCGAAGCCAGTCCGCTCGGCAGACGGTATCCTTCGAGAGGCCCATGACAGAAGAGGAGGAAGACCTCTACTGGATTAAGCAGGAAGAACTCGAGGAGGATCAAGCTCGGATCCATCGCGACCAGCGCCGACAAACTCGGAGAAACGCCGGTAGCAATAACGAGATCCATGATCTCCGCGAATCTCTCAAAAAGACCATGGCCGAGGTGAAAGCAGTGAAATCGCAAATCCACCAGGCGACCAGTTCCGCCCCCGAGATCGATAGACTTCTCGAGGAAGCACGGAAAATGCCATTCATCGCTCGGATCACGGAAACACACATCTCAGACCCAGGGAAAATCAAAATCCCGGTCTATGACGGTACTACGAATCCTAAGGCGTACCTGCAGTCTTTCCAGATGGCAATGGGTAGATGCAAACTCCCGGAGCGCGAACGAGACGCGGGTCATTGTCTTCTCTTCGTCGAGCACCTCAAAGGTGCTGTGCTCGAATGGTTCTCCCGGCTCAAAAGGAACTCCATCGGAAGCTTCTGCCAATTGGCCTCGTTGTTTCTCAAACAATACTCCATGTTCATGGACAGAGAAACGTCCGACGTGGACTTGTGGAGTCTGGCTCAAAAGGAAGATGAATCACTTGGCGACTTCATGAGAAGGTTCAAGCTAGTGATGGCCAGAGTGACGGGTATCAGCGACATAGTCGCAATCGACGCCCTGAGGAAAACTCTCTGGTACAAGTCAAAGTTCCGAAAGTGGATATTGCTGGAGAAACCACAGACGATCCAGGATACCCTCCACAAGGCAACAAACTTCATCGTCATGGAGGAAGAGATGAGAGTCCTGTCGCAAAAGCATGGACCACAGAAAACGTCCTCAAAGAAGAAACCCTCTCGTAACGACAAGTACGTCCATCACGAAGGGGAAGACGCCCAAGGCGAGCATAACTACGCCATTGTGGGAACCGAAATTCGCACTGTCAATTTTAATGAATAAGATTGCGGAGGAAAGCCAAGTAAACCCGACTTTCCTTGAAGGTCCGGATTCTCTGCGTTCCCACACGAAATCGATAAAGTTAACAGATGACAAAAATAAAAATTGTAATGTTTTCTCGAAGGCGTTTTATTAAATGAAAGATATGAATACAAGGATTCTCCGAAAGACAGAGAGATTTTCGATTTAAAGAAAAAGATAGAGTCGCAGGCAGCCAAACGTCCTAAGCCTTGCTCCGCTAGTCTAACCACCTAAACCCTAATTCTTCTAAGCTAGCAAAGTGCTCTAAATCTAATTTTCGGATCCCCTTCTCCTCTGCTCTTGCTCTCTTTATATACGCACTCCTAGGTCGGCTTGCCTTAGGATGATGGACCTCGCCTTTGGGCCCAAGTTTATCTCTTCAGGAAGTATTCCATTTTCGTCGATCTTCGTAATTATCCTCGAGTTTTCCCCTATTTTTCGGTGACTTGATGTTTATCCGAAGTTCAGAAAATCGGATAAACCATCATAGCCTGATTGGGCCTGAATTCTTAAAATCGTAAGTAAGTCCGTGGACTTGTCTTAAGTTGTTGAACGTTTTATACGATTTCTCGGAAAGACTATCTTTCTCCAAAAAAAAACCGTATAGCCTAAAGGATCGATGTTCGAGTTAATCGATCTTGTTTTATACGATATCTTCTACGAGAAATCCAATCCTTCTAATTTTTGTCGTAAAACATCGAGGATGATTCCAATCGAGTCGAATAGAAAGATGTTTATTCCGTATCCGTGATCGTATCAAACTCACGAGGATTGATACAAGCAAGCCAAGATGGGATCAGACCGAGCATGATGGGACCGAGACCAGAACGAGGACCGTCGACCGGTGCCAGGGGGCTTGCCGCCGGGGCCAGGCCAGCTCGCGTGACCCTTGCTGCCGGCGGCAGGCTGGCTTGCGTGACGCTTGCCGCCGGCGCCAGGCCTGCTTGCGTGACGCTTGCCGCCGGCGCCAGGGGGCTTGCCGCCGGCGCCAGGCCGGCTTGCGTGACGCTTGCCGCCGGAGCCAGGCCGGCTTGCGTGACGCTTTCCACCGGCGCCAGGGCGCTTGCCGCCGGCGCCAGGCCGGCTCCGTCTCGCCTGCCGCCGGCCCAGGGGTTCTCTGCCGCCCGTGGGTTTTCCGTTGCCTGATCTTTCCCCTGTTGGCCGTCTGTGCGGGAAATCTTTGAGTTTGGAAGGATCTTTAGCCGTAGATTTCGAGATAACCATTTTTGACCCCAACAGTTAGCCCCCCAGCTCGTAAGATCGGAGACGATTTTGCGGGCGAATGATTCGAGTTTTCTGAAAATCGAAATTTTCGGCTAAGGATTCTTTTCCGCAGGAAACCTACGTCATCATCCCCCCTTTTCTTATAAATAGCCAGCCTTCCCTTCTCATTCTTCACATCTTTTCAAATTCTCTCTTCTTCTCTCTCAAGAAAAGAAAATGTCTTCATCCCAAGTTAAAAAGAATGATTCTGATGTTGAGATGGGCGAGGCCAGCCAAGCTCCGTCGGTTCCGGCCGTTCAGGTTGCTACTCCGTCCCTCATTGATGGGTTTGACTCTTTCAAGGCAAAGCTATCCCGGCGCAGTGCTGCGAAAGGCTCAAAGCGGGCGAGGACTGGGACGCCCGATGTTCCTTTCGCGGCTCCGACTCCTTTGCCTGTTTCTCCGATCTCTTTGCCTGCTCCTTCGGCCCCTTCGCCTGTTCTTCTGGTTCCCAGCCCCGAAGTCCCATCCAATGCCCTCCTGCCTGCGGAAGCGGTTATTGTTCCAGAAAAGATTCTGGAGCAGATTCCTGATGTTCAGGTTCATCCATCGGGTTCTTCGACTGCTCCGATCGTGATCTCCGGGAGAAAGGATGCAATAGAATCTACACCTCTTCCCCCGGCAAAGAGGGAACTCGTCTTGGGACTGCCAGTGGCTGGTGCCGCGCCATTTCCCAAGGGAAGGGCAAGGGCTGGTGCGGATCCGGAGCAATAAGGAAGCGGGGTGCGAAGAGCGAGGAGAGCGAACTTTCAGAGCCGTTGGCGCGCCATCGTTCCAAGGTTCGATTTCAATCTATCTGCAATTCTTGTATCGCTTTTCTTTTTTATGATGATACTTACCTCTTCTTTTGCAGACAGTTTGTGTCGCTGATTGACGGAATGCTTGGCGAGTGTGGGTCGGAAGTCATTCGTCTATCGAAAGAGCTGGAGTCGTCGCAGGAAGCGCTGAAGCGTACTAAGGCTACACTGCACACCGTCGAGGACACCCATGCTGCCCAGACGTCCCAGCTTGAGGTTCGTATCAGCGACCTTGAGCGTGACCTTGGGAAGACCGCGAGTTCGTTTCTCAAGGTGAAGAAGGAGAAGAAGAGCAAATCCTCGGAAGTCCGCCGCCTTCAGCAGAAGGTCCAGACTCATGAGGAGATGAACGCCAGTAGATCCTCGGAGGTTGCCGATGCCCGCGACGACTTCTTTGGTCGTCTGACGAGGATGGCCACCCTGTTTGAGTCCTTGATAGCCATCTGCAAGAGGGACTTGGCTTTAGCGGGGATCGAGGGGAGTCTGAGTGAGCTCGAGTTGCTTCGGGGTAACGAGGCCCTGTCTTTGGATTTGTAGGAAGCCAGACTATCGTCCTGTAAAGGAGAGTGGGCGACCACCGAGGGAGATTTCGATCTAATCCTTGCCGGCCTGCAGGCCGAATGCACCCTTGCACCGACCTCCGAAGACTCAGAAGATCAGGAGCGCATGGGAGAGGATTGCGAGGCTGATGCGGAAGAGGCGGGTAGTGGTGGTGCGACCGAGGGAGGCGACGGCGAGGCTATCCCTATCGCGGGTGAGTTTGAGGATGAAGGTGACGCTCCTGGGAGCGTCTAGGTTTATCAATCCCTTCTGGGATTTCTTTTTATATGTGTTTCGGCCGTTAAGAGGCCATGATGTATTTACCGGGACTGGCCGTTGGTAGCTTAGAATCCCTGCCCCTTTTTGGGGTTTTGTTTGAACTTTTGCGGTCTCAATCTATGAAACGCTTTTCGATTATTTATGAACTTCAGTTTTTTCGAAGTATGAGAAAGAGGGTGTGAGTTGTCGTCTCATTCCTAGTTCCCTGATGATCAACGTACCTATTGTTTGCATAAAGCGAGATTTTCCGCGGTTTACCGATTTACGCGAAAAGTTCGTGAAACGAATAGGCTTAAGTGAAGAGACAAATTTTTGGATCTCGTATACCATACTATGTCTGTGAGATGTCAAGATCCAGCGTGGCTGGGTTTAGGGCAAGACCTAGGTTTACTCTCGGACTGAGGCTTTGCGATGACAAATCGGCTTTCGTTTTGCCTGTTTGCGATTTTAACCTGACTTGTACCGTTTAAAATCCGCGAATTGTTGTCGGCTTATATGATTTGTCTGGGCATGAGTCGAGCTACTTCCTTTACGAAGAGCTAAACCAAAATTTGGATTTCTTGTATAGCGCGCTATGTTTATCCTTGTCGGATGCGAGAGAGCCTACCACTTGAAGGGCGGCTATTTGTCTGTTTAGGACGTTAGAGTTCGTTTGTTGTGATCAGCAACAACGAAATGATACCGTTTTGAGGTGCGTTTGTATGTTTTGAGTTCTAGAGATGAAGATTTCGTCTGCAACGTTTTGCAGAAAAGAATGTCCTTCAAGCGTTAGCGACGTCTCGTAGTGCTGAAGGTCGATTTTTCCTTATGCCGCATTTCGTGGTTGAAAGGCTTGCGGGCTTGGGGGTGTTTTTGCGAATGTTCGCAGCCAGAAAACTGTTGTTTCCGTTTTGGACGCGGGACCAAGGGGTCGCGTAAATTTGACCCAGGGAGAAGCGTCTACATTCACTTTGCTTCGTGAAGTGTTGGCCCTTCGGGATTTGTTTTTTGGATGTGATAATCGCTTAGTGGATACTAGATCCGTTGTAGTTGCCGTTCAGTAAATGGCGAAATACGTTGTCTAAAAAGAGTTTCGAAAGTTTCAGAATTTTCGAAATTCGTGGGAGTATACGAGTATACGCACCCCACTCCCCCCCCTTTTTAATCGGGGGGGATAGCTGAGCCCGCCGGTTAGCGAGTTGCCTACGTACCCTTTTCGGGGATCAAGCCATCTCGTAGTTCTTTGTATCACGTCATTGTTAGTGATAGTATTTTTTAAGATGCATCGCATTCCAAGTTCTTGGGATTTTTACGTCTTGCATGTTCGCGATTTGGTACGAACCTGGTCGGACTACTTTTATGACTTTGTATGGTCCTTCCCAGTTTTCCTGCGTTTCGTTCGGTAGTGTTTTGGAAGACTTTGCGTAAGACTAAATCGCCTTCTCTGAACCTGCGATGGCGTACGTTTGAGTTGTAGTACCTTGCGGCAGCGTGCTGGTAATTTTGGATTCGAATGAGCGCCTGGTCACGGCGTTCATTGATAAGATCGAGATTGTCCAGCATCATAGCGTCGTTTAAATCTTCTCGTTCGGGGAGGAATCTTCTCCGTACTCCGGGGAATTCTACTTCCGCGGGGATCATGCATTTCGTTCCATAAACGAGAGCGAATGGAGTTTCACCTGTAGCCCGTCTTGGGGTTGTACGATGCGACCAAAGAACTTCTTCGAGCTCCTCTGCCCATCGCCCCTTTTTGGCGTCTAGGCGCTTTTTTAGTCCGTCAAGGACGGTCTTGTTGATGGTTTCTGCCTGTCCGTTGCATTGCGGATACCTGGGAGTTGACTTTGTAAGTCGTATTTTCCACTTTTCGCAGAATGCTTCGAATCGAGCAGAGATAAATTGAGATCCATTGTCTGTTACGATTTCGTACGGGACCCCATGTCTAGTTATGATATGTTTCTAGACGAAGTTCTCGACTTGTGTGTCTTTGATACTTGCGTAGGATTCTGCTTCTACCCATTTGGAAAAGAAATCTGTGAGGACTAGGAGGAAGCGTTTTTGTTTTGATGGATGCATAGGTCCGACAATGTCCATGGACCATCGCAAGCCAATCGGAATGACTGTTCTAGGATTTCTCCGTTAAGAGAGGTGAGTCGAATTCCGGTTCCGGATCCTTGTTTGGACGAAGATCCGTCGACGTGGAGGACCCAAGTTGAGTTTGGCTCCTCGTCAGTCATGTCTCTAGTGGGTAATTCTACAAAGAAATCCGCAAGTACTTGGGACTTTGCACATGTCCTTGGGCGATATTCGACGTCGTATTCACTTAGTTCGACTGCCCATTTTGCGAGCCTACCGGATTGGCTCGGACTGTGCAGGATTACCCGCAGTGGGAACGTGGTGAGAACCACTATAGTATGAGACTGGAAATATGGTCTTAGTTTCCTTGCCGAGGTTATGACGGCGAATGCTAATTTTTCCATTAGCGGGTATCGAGTTTCCGCATCCAGCAACGTCTTGCTTACATAAAAGATTGGCTTTTGTTCGCCGCGTTTTTCTCGTATCAGGACGCCACTGACTGCTGTTGCGGAAACTGCGATATAGAGGAAAAGAGGTTCACCTTCCACCGGTTTTGCGAGAACTGGTGGAGTGGCCAGGTAATGTTTCAACTGTTGGAAAGCCTTTTCACATTGCTCGGACCATTCGAACTTCTTGTTTCCCTTTAACGTTTCGTAAAACGGTAGGCACTTATCCCTGGAGCGCGAGATGAAACGGTTCAAAGCCGTGACTCTACCGGTTAACCTTTGGACTTCTCGCTTGGTTCTCGGGGAGGCCATCTCTATCAGTGCGTCGATTTGTTTACGGTTGGCCTCGATTCCGCGATATGTTACGAGGTATCCGAGGAATTCTCCCGATGCCACCGCGAATCTGCATTTTTCCGGGTTGAGTTTCATGTTATGCTGGTTGAGTCATGCAAAACATTCCTCTAGGTGGGTTACATGATCGTGTTCGTCAAGAGATTTTACGAGCATATCATCGATGTATACTTCCATAGTTTTTCCGAGTTGCTCGGCAAACATTCTGTTGACGAGTCGTTGATACGTTGCACCCGCATTTTTAAGACCGAAAGGCATTACCTTGTAGCAATACGTTCCGCGGTCTGTGATGAATGCAGTTTTTTCGCGGTCGTCGGATTCATCATGATCTGATTGTATCCGGAAAAAGCGTCCATGAATGATAGAAGCTTGTTTCCCGCAGTTGCTTCGACCAGTCGGTCGATGTGTGGGAGCGGGAAGCAGTCCTTCGGACAGGATTTATTCAGATCCATGAAATCGACACAGACTCGCCACTTGCCGTTCTTCTTTTTTTACCACGACAGGGTTGGCAAGCAAGTCCGGATACCTAACTTCTGTTATCGACCCTACTTTGAGGAGTCTTTCGACTTCCTCGTTGACTGCGGTGGCACGCTCAGGTCCCAGCTTTCGTCTCTTTTGTTTTACGGGTTTGTGAGTCGGGTCGATGTTAAGTTCGTGACATGTTACGCTAATGTCGATTCCCGGCATATCCTCCCCAGCCCAAGCGAACGTACTGAGGTTATTTTTGGGGCATGCGATGAGCTCTGCTTTTATTGGTTCGCGGAGGTTAGCTCCGATTTCGACGCACCGTTCCGAGAAGGAATCGTCGAAGCAGATTGAGACCACCGGTTCGCAGGTTGGTTCACGCTTCCCTTCCAGGGCCTCAGCTCTTTGGGACTGCCAGAAGGTTTCTGACGAGTCGTGAATCATTTGCTTTTTCCGAGAGTTCTCGATTTCGGAATTTTTTCCGTTTTAGTTCGGTAGCGAGGTAGATCTGCGCTGCTCTGTGACTACCATGTATCGTTTCGACCCCGAAAGGCGTCGGAAACTTAAGGCATAGGTGGAATGTTGATGGGATCGCTCTCATGGAATTTAGCCAGGGAGTTCCAACTATCGTGTTGTAGGATGTTGGACCATCGATCACCAGAAATTCCGTGTTTTTGGCGACGCTCCCGGCTCTGACTGAGAGGTTAGTCGAACAAAGGGTCGTGACTTTTCCCGAGAGTCCGAATACTGGGATGGGTCATCTGTAAGGATGCTTAGATCGATGCCCATCCTCTCGAGGGTGCTTTTATAGATAATATTAGCCGAGCATCCGATGTCGACTAATACCCTTGCTACGTTAATATCCTGGATCCTGAGTTCTAT
Organism: Brassica juncea; assembly: GCA_018703725.1. NCBI lineage: Eukaryota > Viridiplantae > Streptophyta > Magnoliopsida > Brassicales > Brassicaceae > Brassica > Brassica juncea. Next base: position 24,568,667 of record CM031936.1, read on the forward strand.
TACGAGGAGATTGTTGTGAGGTTTGGCCATACTGGCCGTTGCTCGATCCTCGAAGGATACGATGTTGCGGGCTGACGAGGTAGCCATACTGAACTTCGATCGATTGGTGGTTTTCGAGTTAGAGAATCTGTCCCACCCTCCTTCTAGCGCCAAACTGTGGGAACCTAAATTCGCACTGTCGATTTTAATGAATAAGATTGCGGACGATTCTCTGCGTTGCCACACGAAATCGAGAAAGTTAACATATGACAAAAATAAAAATTGTAATGTTTGCTCGAAGGCGTTTTATTAAATGAAAGAATTCTCCGAAAGACAGAGAGATTTGCGATTTAAAGAAAAAGATAGAGTCGCAGGCAGCCAAACGTCCTAAGCCTTGCTCCGCTAGTCTAACCACCTAAACCCTAATTCTTCTAAGCTAGCAAAGTGCTCTAAATCTAATTTTCGGATCCCCTTCTCCTCTGCTCTTGCTCTCCTTATATACTCATTCCTAGGTCGGTTTGCCTTAGGATGATGGACCTCGCCTTTGGGCACAAGTTTATCTCTTCAGGAAGTATTCCATTTTCGTCGATCTTCCTAATTATCCTCGAGTTTTCCCCTATTTTTTGGTGACTTGATGTTTATACGATGTTCGGGAAATCGGATAAACCGTCATAGCCTGATTGGGCCAGAATTCTTAAAATCGTAAGTAAGTCCGTGGACTTGTCTTAAGTCGTTGAACGTTTTATACGATTTCTCGGAAAGTCTATCTTTCTTGTAAAATAAACCGTATAGCCTAAAGGATCGATGTTCGAGTTAATCGATCTTGTTTTATACGATATCTTCTACGAGAAATCCAATCCTTCTAATTTTTGTCGTAAAACATCGAGGATGATTCCAATCGAGTCGAATCGAAAGATGTTTATTCAGTAGCCGTGATCGTATTAAACTCACGAGGATTGATCCACGCAAGCCAAGATGGGATCAGACCGAGCATGATGGGACCGAGACCAGGACGAGGACCGTCGACCGGCGCCAGGGGGCTTTCCGCCGGCGCCAGGCCAGCTCGCATGACGCTTGCCGCCGGCGCCAGGCCGGCTTGCGTGACGATTGCCGCCGGCGCCAGGCCGGCTTGCGTGACGCTTGCCGCCGGCGCCAGGCCGGCTTGCCGCCGGCGCCAGGCCGGCTTGCCGCCGGCGCCAGGCCGGCTTGCGTGACACTTGCCGCCGGCGCCAGGCCGTCTTGCGTGACGCTTGCCGCCGGCGCCAGGGGGCTTGCCGCCGGCGCCAGGCCGGTTCCGTCTCGCCTGCCGCCGGCCCAGGGGTCTCTGCCGCCCGTGGGTTTTCCGTTGCCCGATCTTTCCCCCGTTGGCCGTCCGTGCGGGAAATCTTTCAGCTTGGAAGGATCTTTAGCCGTAGATTTCGAGATAACCGTTTTTGAACCCAACAGCCATCAACTCGGAGCAAGGCAAAACCTCTGGAAACACCTGGACCAGGAACCAGTACAAGGATAATTCCCACTGCGAGTTCCACGAAACCAGAGGTCGCTCCACTGCGAACTGCAAGGTTCTCGGCGCCAGGCTCGCCGCAAAGCTCCTCGCCGGCGAACTGTCAAAGGTCAAGAGTATAAAGGACTTGCTCCTGGAGTCCGACCGCCCAAAGACCAACAAAATTGTCTCCGAGGACCGCGCGACCGAAAATCAATCGGGTGAAAAGCGCGGAAGGAGATAGGAAGACCAAGGGAACAACAGCAGTCGCCGAGTAATCTGGGGTAGTCAGAAACAGTCGAGACTCTGTTACCTAGCCGAGTTCAAACTGCGAAAAGATCGGAACGCCCCTGCGGCCAACCCGAAACAAACAAAGGAATCACACAACATTCCTGAAGACTCAAGAAAAGATGATCAAGAATCATCCGAACAGGCAACGATTCAAGACAACGACAAAGTCTCTGAGTCCATCGCCGTAAAAGCAGACAGCTCGACCCCCGCACAAACCACCGATCCGACTAGCACGATCGGAACGGCAACGCACGGGGAGTAAAAACATCTGCAGCAACTATCAGAACTACGAGATGGCTTGATCCCCGAAAGAGGTACGTAGGCAGTTCGTCGAAACCCGACGAGTTCAGCTATCCCCCTCACCAAAAAGGGGGGGGGGGGGGGGGGGGGAGTGGGTACGTATACTCCTATACTCCCACAAAAATTCGTGCATGGACATGTACTCGAACTTTTCGAAATTTTCTCAATAAAATTCTTTCTATCTATTTTTTATGCTCACTTAGTATAGTAAACGCGTAAACACTTCGGAAAAACGAAAATCATATCTTCAAAAGAAACGCGAGACATCGCAACTTCTGAAAAAGATAACAAAACTCGTATCATCCGCTAAAACAGTCGACCTGCGACTTAAAAATAACTTACGCCCGTCGATTGGCCCCGACGGACGCACACAGAAACGTTTCACTCAATACAAACTCGTAGTCAGACCTATAGGGTCCTCTTACATCCGACAAGGATATCATAGCGCGCTATCCAAGAAACCCAAAATTTTGGTTTAGCATCTCAGATAATCTCCGAAGATAGCTCGATTCTTTTAACACAAGTCATATAAGCCGGCGACTAGTCGCGGACTTTAAACGAAAAGAATCAGGAAGATATCACTAACAGGCAAAACGAAAGCCGATCAGTCATCGCACAGCCTTAAAGCTGAGAGTAAGCCTAGGTCTTGTCCTAAACCCAGTCTTGCTGGATCTTGACATCTCACAGACATAGTATCGTATACGAGATCTCAAAACATGTCTCTTATCGCTTACACCTAAAAACGCTCGCTAAAAAGTAGCATACGGACCAAGCGACAAAAAAGAGTTAGGATACGAAGTGACTACTCGCATTCTTTCCTCTACACTTGACGAAAGTATAAATCAAAACAAAAGACGAAATCTCGCAAATTTTTATATATTCATAAGGCCGCAAAAACGGCGGGATTCTAAGCCACCAACGGCCAGTCCCAAAAACATAAGAATGCAACCTCCAACGGTCGCAGAATAAACTCCTAAAAACGGCCACACACGGCCAAACAGACAACTCACAAAGAAAAGTCAACATCGAGAAATCCAGACACGGAAATCCCGAATGAACCCGCAGGCTGGTCCACTTCCTCGTTCACACCTTGGGCGTTCTCGCCACCCTCGGCGTTCTCATCAGCTTTGGCCTCCACCGTATCCTCGGAAACCTCGATAGGCTCCCATAGTCTCCGGACTCTTTCTTCGACTGGAGGAACCAAGGATTCAGCATGAGCACACTCGGCCATGAAATCCTTCATCTCAGGAATCTCGGAATCAAAGGAGATATCCGGGTTCTGAGACTTGTAAAGATTTACGACCGAGCCCCGGCACTCGCGGAAATCGCCAAGAAACTCCTGAGCATCTTTAAAACATTGAAACTCAGCAGCAAACGATTCCGCCCGTCTCGCCACCTCGGCTGTGACCATCCTCCTTCCTCTCCTTTCCGCCCGAACAAGGGCTCGAGCATGAAGCTCAGCTTGCTTTGCGTTCTGCGCCTCTACCTCTTGTTGGAATCGGAAGAGCTCTCGCTCAGCTTCTTTGGTCTTGAAATTAGCAATCCTAGACTTGCGGAAACTTGAGTCAAGCGCATCGCCAAACACTCTTAGTCCCTGCATAAATTTAAGATCAATGTGGGAACCGAAATTCGCACCGTCAAATTAAGTTGATTTGGAGGAAAGCCAAGTGAACCAAGCCTTCCCTGAAGGTCCCGGATATCTGCTGGGCCGCACACGACACAATCAGTTCGACAAAGAAAATATGAAAACGAAATAAAAATCGTAAGAAAAAAGAATAGAGCAAGAGATTTTATTTCTGAATCCGCGTTTGAGCGTGAACAACAGGTAAGAGCCTTGGCTACGAGAGCTGTCGGCAAGTTCGCTAGTCTGATCGCCTAAGTCTATCCTAGTTGAGTCGCAGCTCGCTAGTGAAAACAGAAAATAATGCTAAGTTGCTCTAAGTGCTCTGGACGTTTTTGTGATCTGGTTTGCTTCTTGCTCAAAGCTCTCCTTATATACTCCTCCTATGACGGTCTATCTTCTCGCGGGCTGAGTTGGGCTTTTTCCATTTTCGTCCATCTTTGTATTTATCGGGAAACTTGACATTTATCTTCGGAAATCTCGACATTTATCTTCTGGAAACTTGATATTTATCCCTTATGGAAACTTGACATTTATCTCTTATGTGAGGATAAAGATAAACCGTCATAGTTATCCTTCTTTTTCGGAAAATCGTACGTGGGCCGTTTTGGCCGCGTTGGGCCGTTTAGGCGTTTTTACGGTTTTTCGAAAGGACAGTCTTTGAAGGTCTCGATGTTTCCGAAGGAACCTCGATTCCTTGTTTAGTCGAGGAAGTGTCGTTCTAGAATAACCGTGATCATACCAAACTTGCGTAGACTGATCCGAACAAGCTAAGATGGGATCGAACCGGACACGATAGGAACGAGACCGGGACGAGGCCGGCGACGCTGGGTCCCCGACCCGCGCGACGGGTGCCTCGCCGGCGCCAGGCCGGGTACCACCGCCGGCCGCCAGGCCAGCGCTGGGTCGGGTCGCTGCCCTGCGTTTGACGGGTTGCCGCCGGCGCCAGTCCGGGTGCCGCCGGCGCCCCAAAGGCCCGGGTGCCGCCGGCGCCAGGCCAGCCCGCGTCCCGCGTGCCGCCGGCGCCAGGCCCAAATCCGCGTCCCGGGGGGCCGCCGGCGCCAGGGCAAAACCCGCGTCCCTCTTGTCGCCGGCGCCAGGCCGGGTACCGCCGGCGCCAGGGCCGGCCCGCGGTGACGGTGGCCGCCGGCGCCAGGCCGGGTGCCCCGCCCGGCGCCAAGGCCAGCCCGCGTCCCGCGTGCCGCCGGCGCCAGGCCACCCCGCGTCCCGACGGTTGCGGAATTTCGGTTCACAGTTTGGCGCTCTGATTAGAAGGGAGGGTGGGTACGGATTCTATCTATCTCGCAAACTGCCACACGCCGATCAGTAAGCCGGACGCACCAAGGATCAGCCGCGCTAGACGGAACACCCGTCGATGCCAACGCTGAAGGAAGGATCCAGCTGGAGACGCGCCACAGTCAACTGCTGATGCAAACACTGAGGGCGCTCAAGCGATGAAGGGAAATTGTTTACCTCCGCCCAGGCTGCGGGCGGAAACAACAGGACAAGCTGATAAAACCCGCTCGCAAAACAGGTCGACACCTTAATGCGAGGAGCAAGTTGCAGCGCGGATCCACCAAGGCAAGCCGCGGAAGGAGACTCGACTGTAGGAATCTCCCGAAGCACGGAGAAGATGCCCGAAAGAGCCCCCCCCCACTCCCGAGGAAACGGCCGAGAGGACAGCAAACGACCTCGCCAGAACCTTCCACTCCCGGCTGCGGGAAACAAGGAAGCGACGTCGAGCGCATCGATCTAGTGTCAGCGGACTCCGATCGGATTCCTTCGATGAAGACGCTGTGAATGAAATTACACAGAGAAAACCGAAGCAGTTCCGGCTCGGCAAGTGACGGTTGTATCCTGCGATAGCCATGACAGAGAAGAGAAAGAAGAACTCTACGGAGGAGCAGGAGAACTCGCGGAAGTAGACTCGGATCTATCGCGGACCAGACGTCGACAGGTTGGAGGAAAACGCGGCGGCCAATAGCGAGATCCATGATCTCCGTGAATCTTCTCAAAAAAGGACCGTGGCTGAAGTGAAAGCGGTAAAATTTAAAATCGCAGAGATCCATCAGGCGACAGCAGTTCCGCCCCGAGATCGATAACTTTCTCGAGAAGCACGGAAAACCCGTTCACACCGGATCCGGAAACACGCATCTAAGACCCAGGGAAGATCAAAACCAGACTTTGACGGTACGACGGATCCTAAGTCGCACCTGCAGTCCTTCCGTCGCAATGGGTAGGTTGCAAAATCCGGAGCGCGAAACGGGACGCAGGTAATTGTCTTCTCTTCGTCTGAGAACCTAAAGGGATGCTGCGCTCGAGTGGTTCTCCGGCTCAAAGGAACTCCACGGAAGCTTCCGCAACACTGCTCGGCGTTCTCAAACAAGTATCCATGTTCATGGAAGAGGAGAAACGTCAGACGTTGGACTATGGAGTCTAGCTCAGAAGGAAGACGAATACCAGCCGATTAATGCGAAGGTTCAAAATGGTGATGGCCAGATTAAACGGGCATCACGCCAATGTCGCAATCGACGCCCTGAGAAAAACTCCTCTTGGTCCACGTCGCAGTTCGAAAGGTGGATACTCTGGGAAAAGCCGCGCGACAATCCAGGATACTCTCCACAAGGCAACAGAAATCCTCTCAGGAAGAGAGATGAAGTTTCTTACGAGAAGAAACGGACGCAGAAACCGCCGTTCCAGAAGAAACCTTCTCGTAACGACAAAATACGCCATACGGAAGGGGAAGAGTCCAAGGCGAGCATAACGACGCCATAACTAGGAGCAGGGGAAAAACCTCCGGAAACACTGACCAGGAACCAGTACAAGGATAGGATAACATCCTACTGACGAGTTCCACGAGACCAGAGGTCACTCCATGCGAACTGCCAGGTTCTCGCGCCCGGCCGCCGCCAAAACTCCCACCGGCGAGGCTATCAAGGTCAAGAGTATAATGACTGCTCCGGCCTCCGACCGCCCAAAGACTAACAAACTACCTACGAAGGACAGCGCGCCGAAAACCAATCAGGGGAAAAAGCGCGGAAAAAAGAAGACAGGACGACCAAGGGAACAACAGAAGTCGCCAGAGGGAAAACATGATATCGGGGATCACAGTTCTACCAGGACTCGTCTCATCGATTAAAAGCCTACGGGAGAAAAGACGAGCCAGTTCCAACTGGTTCCCGGACAGCGATGTCCTAACCACACAATCGCTTTCGAGGGAACACGAGGACCGTCGGGAATCGGACAAACCTCATGCGACCCTTTGGTAATCGACCTGGTCAGCCAGGATCTCGAAGTCGACGCCGCACACATTCTCGTCGATACTGGAAAGCACGGTCAACGTAATCGTCCGCGACACCCCCCCCTTTCTAAAGGATTGGAAGATCCCCAATTGGGAGGAAAGTCGTCCCTGAGCCAAAAACCTTTGACGGGTTCAGGGCGTTCACTCCATGCACCCGCGGGAAAATTAAACTCCCAGTCATGGCGAAGAAGTTACAAAAGATCGTCGCGTTTGCCAGTATAGTCGACAAAATTGTCCGGCCATCTACAACGCCATCATGGGAACCCCTTGGATCAACTCCCATGAAGGCAGTACCATCCAAATATCAACCCGGTATCAAGGTTTCCGACTCGACCGGACCCGGCGCCATCTGGGGTAGTCAGAACATCGCGAGACTCTGTTACACTAGCCGCGTTCAAACTGCGAAAAGATCGGAACGCCCCTGCGGCAACCCGAAAACAAAGGAATCACACAACATTCCTGAAGACTCCAAGAAAGATGATCAGAATCATCCAACAGGCAACGATTCAAGACACGACAAAGTCTCTGAGTCCATCGCCGTAAAAGCAGACAGCTTCGACCCCCGCCCAAACCACCGATCCGACTAGCACGATCGGAACGGCAACGCACGGGGATAAAAAACTCTGCAGCAACTATCAGAACTACGAGATGGCTTGATCCCGAAAGAGGTACGTAGGCAGTTCGTCGAAACCCGACGAGTTCAGCTATCCCCCTCACCAAAAGGGGGGGGGGGGGGGGGGAGTGGGTACGTATACTCCTATACTCCCACAAAACGCAAAAACGCATGGACTATGTACGAACTTTCGAAATTTTTCAATAAAATCTTTCTATCTATTTTTTATGCTCACTAGTATGTAAACGCGTAACACTTCGGAAAAACGAAATCATATCTTCAAAAGAAACGCGAGACATCGCACTTTCTGAAAAAGATAACAAAACTCGTATCATCCGCTAAAACAGTCGACCGCGACTAAAATAACTTACGCCCGTCGATTGGCCCCGACGGACGCCACAGAAACGTTTCACAATACAAACTCGTAGTCAGACCATAGGGTCCTCTTACACCGACAAGGATATCATAGCGCGCTATCAAGAAACCCAAAATTTGGTTTAGCATCTCAGATAATCTCCGAAGATCGTCGATTCTTTTAACACAAGTCATATAAGCCGGCGACTAGTCGCGGACTTTAAACGAAAAGAATCAGGAAGATATCACTAACAGGCAAAACGAAAGCCGATCAGTCATCGCACAGCCTTAAAGCTGAGAGTAAGCCTAGGTCTTGTCCTAAACCCAGTCTTGCTGGATCTTGACATCTCACAGACATAGTATCGTATACGAGATCTCAACATGTCTCTTATCGCTTACACCTAAAACGCTCGCTAAAAGTAGCATACGGACCAAGCGACAAAAAAGAGTTAGGATACGAAGTGACTACTCGCATTCTTCCTCTACACTTGACGAAAGTATAAATCAAAACAAAAACGAAATCTCGCAAATTTTATATAATAAGCCGCAAAAACGGCGGGATTCTAAGCCACCAACGGCCAGTCCCAAAAACATAGAATGCAACCTCCAACGGTCGCAGAATAAACTCCTAAAAACGGCCCACACGGCCAAACAACACTCACAAAGAAGTCAACATCGAGAAATCCAGACACGGAATCCCGAATGAACTCAGCTGGTCCACTTTCCTCGTTCACACCTTGGGCTTCTCACCACTCGTGGTCTCATCAGCTTTGGCCTCCCACCGTATCCTCGGAAACCTCGATAGGTCCCATAGTCTCCGGATCTTTCTTCTACGGAGGAAACCAGGATCAGCATGAGCACATTCGGCCATGAAATTCCTTCATCTCAGCATCTCGGAATCAAAGAGATATCGGGTTCTGAGACTTGTAAAGATTTACGACCGAGCCCGCACTCGCGGAATCGCCAACAAACTCCTGAGCTATCTTTAAACATTGAAACTCACGAGCAAACGATTCCGCCCGTCTTCGCCACCTCCCTGCTGTGACCATCCTCTTCCTCTCCTTTCCGCCCGAACAGAGGCTCGAGCTGAAGCTCAGCTTGCTTGCGTTCTGTGCCTCTACCTTGTTGGAATCGGAAAGCTCTCGCTCACTTCTTTGGTCTTGAAATTTAGCAATCCTAGATTGCGAAACGAGTCAAGGCCAATCGCAAAACACTCTTAGTCCCTGCATCAACATTTTAAGATCATGAAATGCTCAATACGCATTCAAAACGGCAAGGTTTAAGAGTTCGAAGGGCAAACCCGTTGACGAGTTGCGGAGGCACCTCGGAAAAAACCCGTGGTTTCTCCTCATCCTCAGCGACTCATCAGTAGTAAACTCGGAGGAAGGCCATCAAAGAAGTTGATAGAGTGGAAGACCGCTGGGATCCATTTTTCCGTTGGACAAAACTAGGTTTTTCTCCCAAAGGTGAAGGTTTCCGAGCCTTCCCATCGTCGATTTCCTTCCCCTTACGAGACCTGGTCTACAGCTCGAGAAGAAGAACCACGGTAACAGGGTCGGCTCGTAAGACGGAACAGAACCCGGGGACCGGTAAAGGTTAAACCGGCCATCTCGGATCGTTCGAGGGATGAAGGATTCCAGAAAAACGGCCTTGACGAAGAAGATCTTCTGGACGAAACGTTACCAGGCCAAGCCGGTAGGGTTGTTCCCCTTACAAAACGAAAATTTTGTCAAAGGACACGCACTTCCGAAAAAGGGAGAGAGTAACAGAATTTTAGTCATATTACCTCGGTTAAAGTCCATGCCCGCGGAAATCGATGGAGGGCAGCTCTCCTCGACAGACTCGCCATTATTTGAACAAAGAAGAAACGCTCATGCCACGATTGGGATGCGAAAGTAGTCCCCTGAATCACAGCACATATCATTCTTAGGCAGCATGGAATAAGTAACCGGTTCACTTCCCCGGCGGCCGGCAGAGAAAAGTGCCAAAAAGACCTTGAAGTCATCGGGACCAAGACAATCCCCGAGTTCGTAGCTAGCAATTAGTACGCCAAGCCAACTCTCCAGGCGGAACGCTGAGGTTGTGAGTTGGTGATCGAAGTTCGAAGCGGTGAAGCGCACGAACAATGGCACCGGGAATTGGGAACCACATACGGCCGACGTAAAGAAAGCTTCGAACATGTAAAGAAATTCTTGCGGAGGATTCCTTGCAACGTCTCGTACCAACGGGGAATCCGAATTTGACTCCTTCAGGAAACTGGTTTTAAAAATCTCGAGACCTTGAGATATTCCGAGAAACCGAGCTCGGCGCAAAAGGAGCACCAGCTGCCTCATTTGTGAGGCCTCTTAGTGAACAGGGATCTCTGCAGTATTGGGGGCGAACCTACAAGGGCTCGGAAACGCATCTCTTCCTCCTCGACCGATACTCCTGCTTTACAGTACATGAGAGGAGAGTCTCCGAGGATGATAAATGGGAGAAGAAGAGTTTTCTCTTTGAGGATCTTGAAGACATTGTTCTTGAAGAGAGGAACGGATTCTTGAGAGAGAGAGTTAAAAAACCTTGTAATGAAGTAAGAAAAGATTCGTATCCAGATAAAGGAGGAGTAAAATAACTATTCACCGATTTTCGGAAGACGAGTACATCTCAACACTTCCCACACGGTATACGCGAGCTAGGATCCGGACAGCTCTACGGTTCCTAGCTAGCTGGGGGGCTAACTGTTGGGGTCCAAAATCGGTCAAATGATGAAAGCGTCACCCGAAAGTCCTCGTATAATGAAAAGCCAAGCGACGATTCAAGTCCAAAGGAAACGGATCGTCGCTCGAATAAAACTTCACGGAAGGGCTAGTCAAATCCCATCGGCGCCAAGGCGAGGGTACCCTGGCGCCCATCAATGCGATCGTCTCACGACTCGGGCGATGACAGCATCATGGTCCCTGGAAAACCCATGCTGGAGGTATGTCGAGATATACAATTTAGTCTTCCGTAAAAACCTTCCCGATTGTTTTAAGATCATCTTTTACACCAATCTAAAAACTCGGAAGCCACATTGCTCTCATCTAGACGACGGGAAAAAATCTGAAGATCTAAGGTCCATCTCAATCCCGATACTCGCAGATCTCGTTGGAAACAATTATTCGAGATCTACAACTAGAGACCCTCCCAAAACTCGAGACAAGATTTCCCGCAACGACTGACGAGGGAAAAGATAGAACAAACCCTATGAGAAGGCAAAGAAGGAAAATTTCTACGCACGGAAAACAGAGGAAAGAGGGAGAGGGATGCGATGAAGGAGGAAAAACGGAATGGAAAAGGAGGCAAAGAGGGAAGCGGTGAGGGACAGGGGAGAAGGAGGAAAAACGGAAGGAAGAAGGAGGAAAGAGGGGAAGGAGGGAGAGGGTGGGAAAGGGGAGAAGGAGGAAAAAGGAAGGGAGAAGGAGGGCAAGAGGGACGAGGATTGGAATATGGAGGAAGGAGGGAAAGAGGGAAGAGGGATGGCCTTGGCGACAGGCGGCACCAAGGTCCAACTGGATGACGGCGGAACGAGGGAAGGGGAAGGAATGGGCCGGCGGCCCCCGGCTGGCGCGCGGCACGCGGGACGCGGGACCGGCCGGCGACGGCGGCACCCGGCATGGCGCCGGCGGCACGCGGGTGCGGGTGCGCGTAAGCGGGAGAAGGAAGGAAACGAGGGACGCGGGATTGGCATGGAGCTCGGAGGCAAACAGGAAAGTGGAGAAGGAGGCACGAGGGACGCGGGTTGGCCTGGCGAAGGCGGCACGCGGGAAGCGGGATGGTAATGGAGCAGGAGGGAACCCAGGCTGGCGGCCGGCGGCACCCGTCACGCGGGACGGCCTGCGCCGGCGGGGTTATGGTAAAGGAATGGAGAAGGAGGAGGCCAAGAAGGCAAGAGGGTGACGCGGGTTTGCCGGGCGGCCGGCGGACC